>BPTQ01000002.1:152562771-152834215 GCA_019973895.1 Chrysanthemum seticuspe | reverse complement strand
AAATTATAGGGTTTTCCTAAATTCGATTTAGAATTATAATTCATGTGTTATTTTAAGATTTCAAATAAGTTTTTGCCCATAAATCTTTAAAACTGAAAAAATAATGTGATCTTGAAACTGAAAGTACTTGAACACTAACTAAGATTACTGACTTACACAATATAATTCGATATAATTCCAACTAAATTCGATCTCATGATTCAAAATTCGATGATACCACTCTAAATGTGAATTTTTAGGATTGTCAATTGACTGTTCCTACTCTAATTCTACTAAAAATGAAAAATGATTATTCATGATCAAAAATACGAACTTAACTTGATAATCCTTGATTTCTCTGTACATAGTTTGTTCTTGTTACGATGTTTAGTGAAGATTGTGTCAAATTGTACGTCTAGGTTTGTGAGGAAATACTCCTGACAATGATTCGAAAATTACGATTTTGTTCAAATATCTGGTTCTAATATAAGATAATAAATAGATTACTTGGTCTATAAACTTGTTTTAGCATTAAAAGCTTAGTAACAGTCCTCATAAAGGAGTGTTTGGATCTGCATGTTAAACTGTGTTAGAAGTGATTTGTAGCATTGTTCTTGTTTGATACATGTCTCTTTAGTTCCTAATAGTTCAATTCAAGCATAAAAACTAGTACTTATTAGTAAAAAGTAAAAATCATCTTAATCTCATCCTTGTCAGTTAACTGTTAGGATTTTTAAGTGTAAATCTCACCATAGTAGCTTAAAACTTAGTACTCTAGCTTAAATCAACCTTAATATAGCTTAATATAACACATTCAGTCATTAGAATCAATCACAAGTTCATGAAAGTCAAAGTTCTAGTGTAATAAAAAAGTCAAAATTTCTAAATACCCGTTTTTGAATAAACTTTAGAATTTTATTGTGTACTTAATATTAAGATTTAGCTTAAATCCTTTTGGGATATTAAAGTTTAGTTGCTTAACTAAATTAGAAAAATACTAGTTTACTCTTAATCAGCTTATAAAGTGCTTATTTGTTAGCTTGTTCTAGATACCTTTTCTGAAAAATACCTTGTGCAAACAGTGATCTTTGTGCTTATTTTTGAGTTGTTTAGTGCTTATTTCCAAATAATTGTGCTTATTCAGTTGTTAAACTAGCTTTTTAACCGTTAAGTAGCTTATTTCTAGTTTACTTGTGCTTATTTCTAGCTTAATAGCCAATTTAGCTTAAAATCTTGTCCTTATTACCATTTTTGCCTACTGTTGGCAATCTTAAGCTGAATCTCAGCTTATTGGTCGTTTTCATAAAAAGTTGTAGTTGTAAAAATTGCTTATTTTCATGTGTTTAATTAGTTTGTAAAAAGAAAAATCGAAAAAAAAATAAAAAGGCAAAAAGGGGTCTCCTGAGATTCGAACTCAGGACTTCCTGCACACCCAGCCACGCACACAGCAGAATCCCCTCAACCAACTGCCCTTGGGACTTCTTTTGTTCAAGTTTTGCACAATTAAATCCTTAAGGGCATTTGGCAGTTTTAAGCTTAAGCCCTTTTCTAGCTTATTTCGTGGCTTATTTCCAAAACAACCACCTAGTTTCTTATTTTTCTTAGATCAAGCATAAGTCAAAGTATTTTCTGTGAATTTTTCATATTTTTCTAAAAACGTTTAGTATTTTTAATAATTAATTTAGTTAAATTTAGTTTTTAAATCATAATAAATAATTTAAAAGTCGAAAAAATACCCGGCTTTTTTCTAAAATTTTCTTGTCATATATTAAGTAAGAAAATTGTTTTTACACTTGTAGGACTTTTATTTCATAAATTTTACGTTTTTGCTTGCGCACTCGCGTAATTTTTATAAATAACTTACGTTTTCATTTTAAATCAAGTTTTTAGATAATTTAAGTTTACGTTTTAGTTAAAATAGTTTATTTAAGTTATTTTGTTTTATAAAATCACAAAAACATCATTGTAAAAATAGTGATAGCGTTTATTTAATATTTTTTATCTTTTTAATTTCCTTTAATTTGCATTTAAGTCGCTGTAATTTATTAACTTTTTCTTTAGGTATAGTTATCAATCCAAATCCTTACTGATCACTATCCTTAGTGATCACTCTATCATCTGATCAAGTGTTTGCACACCATTGAGTCTCCGTGGGACTTAACGACCCGGGAATTCATTGTATTCTCCAAATCTTCATTGTATTGGTTTCTGAGCAGTTTTAAGTTTATTACGGTTATCCATTCACAAGTGGCTAGCTTGTGTGATTAAGCTTGGCTGTGTTTTCAGAGCCAATCAGTGACCTTTGTTCGTAATCCCATCACTTTTCATCATGGAAGGTGATAACTAACCACCACTCATCAACCCACCACCAAATGACCCGCCAAGAGCCCGTACTCTTGGTGAATACTCAAGACCAAGCCACTTAGGCTATAGGAACACCATTGAGCTTCCCGACCAAGCCCAAACTACGGCCCTGCGATCCGACACCATCCGGTTGGTGCAAAACGGATGTGCATTCCATGGACTTCGTTCCGAAGATCCAAATCAGCATCTTAGGGATTTCCTTAAAATTGTCGATTCCATCGACCTTGATGCTACTACTCGGGAGACCACGCGTCTGCGTCTCTTCCAATTCTCTCTACGGGACCAAGCTAGTAATTGGCTTGAGCGACTTCCCGCCGGCTCCATCTCAAGTTGGGATGATCTTACCTCTCGCTTCCTTGCTCAATTTTTCCCACCGGGGAGAACCACTAAACTTAGGCGAGACATCTTGATGTTCCAACAACGTCAGGGTGAATCTCTCTACGAAGCATGGACTCGATTCAAGGACTTACTTCATAAAGTCCCTCATCACGGCATTGATCTTTGGCTCCAAGTCCAAATCTTTTATGATCATGTCAACTTCCCCACCAAGCGATCCATTGACCAAGCTGCCGGTGGAAAACTTAGTGATCTCACCGCGGAAGAATCATGGGGTATAATAGAGGACCTTGCCCTCTATGACAACGAAAGTTGGGATGACCCCCGTGAGCTGCCCAAAACCGTTAAGGCAATCTCCTTGCCTCCCATTGACTCACAACCTTCCGACCGTAGGATGATCGAACTTGAAGATCAAGTAAAATTCCTAATGAGTTCCTACGAAAATCCTAAGTCTTCACACCATGTGAACAAAGTTTCTTCCTCGTGTGAGCCGTTTTGTGATCCTCATAACACGCACACTAGCACCCGATCCCCCGAACATGCTTCCGTTGACTACGCATCCTCGCGTATTAATGGAACGGGAGGAAGATTCCCTACAATACCCGGACCTAGGAATTTCAATGAAACCCGAGAGGCATGGAAAGGCAAGCCCGACTTCTACTGGGGACAAACCAAGGATTTCACTTCCAATGATTTTTCATGGCCCCCACCTAACGGTCCTAACCAACAAAACATCAAAGGGATGTTGCAGAACCTAGTTGCATCCCAAGAAGCCCAAATAGCTAAGCTCTCGGACCGCTTTAACCAACAACAAGCCGAAATGGATAGGAAGATAGACAACCTTTTGAAAGCCATAACCAATAGTGATAGGAAGGTTAGTGCTATCTCAACTCCCGAGCCTTCCGGTGTAGAGATTAGGGACCCAAGTAAGCTAGCTAAGCACGTTCAATTCGTCAATACCATTGCCTTAGTGAAACCTAATGGAACAAATGACGAAGAGGACCATACACTTGAGAATAATGAAACAACCGAGGAAGTAGATGAAGTAGACAATGACTATTTCAATAAGTTTCCTACGGAAGAAGAACTATCTCGCCACCCTCACTTAGTGCGTGACCTCCGTCACATGTATTTTAGGAAAAGCCCTAGAATCAAGTTTGGGAACCCTTGGAATCTTAACATACCATGTTGCATAGGACACCTTTTTGTGGCAAAGGCCTACATTGATCGCAAATCCCCAATCAACATAATGACTAGCACCTACTACAATTGGGTAATGAAGAAGGCTATTCCAATTAGGCAAGACCCCGATAATCCTAGGGTTAAGTGCAATTTTCTTGGTAGAGTTAAGGGATTGCCCGTTTATGTAGGTAGTTTCACGTTTCCTACAGACTTCATAATTATGGATGATATTAGCACGGCCATAGACCCTAGCATGTCCCACGTTATTCTAGGAAAACCTTTCATAGAAAGCACCGGGATAACCTATGATCCCTCGTTAGGAGTAGTGCGATTCAAGGATGAGACCGATGACATAGCTTACCAAATGCCATTTAAGATTGAGAAGTTTTCATCACTCTCTAATGATGAAAAGGAACTTAAACTGTCGGTCTATTATAGGAATGATGAGGATAGGGAAAAAGGAGTAAATTATGTTATGGCTAAGATTTTCGGATTCTATAAGGATTGCTTGAACTTAGGACCGAATTATAGGACCGAGTGGGGGGAGGATGAACTCTTAGAGAGGTGCATCATAGGGCACTTCTACAACATGGAATCCCCCATTAGAGACCGTCAAGGTGGCGGTAATGAAGTCACGTAGGAGCACGACTACGAGTCTAGCTACAAGACTCTTAAATAAAGAAAAGCGCTTCGTGGGAGGCAACCCATGCTTAATTGTTTGCTTGTTAGTGTCATATGTCTTTTATTGATTGTTTATTCTCATATTTAAATTTGTAAAAATGCTTTATTTTGTTTTTAACCTCGTCTTAATTGCATATAAAGGTATTTTACATAAGGGATAAGTGTAGGGAGGATTACACACGTTTTCAAAAGAAACGTAAATATGAGAATAACAATTAACTAAAAGATATATATGTGTGTTTGTTCGAGTCAAATGCTTGTATCGAGTCATAATGGGTGTTTTGCAGAATTTTTTCCAGATTCTAAAGATGTAAATTTTCCAGAATTTTTTCCAGAAAATCGCAGGCCAGTTTTTGTCAGGATAACATGACGGCGTCAGGATCGCAACCTGACGGCGTCAGGAAGGAGTAAAAACAACAGATTACTTTTTTCTCGTTTTCTGAGCTACTTATAAATTTTTGGAATTTTCCAGGTCTTAATTTTCCAGAAATTCTGTAAACATCCATTCCACAAGCATTATATCCTAGTTTAAATCGAGTCTTATATATATTATTACCGCCGATTTTACACGAAGGTTTCATTTGTTTTCTTCAAGTGTGCAGGTTTAATTTATCAAGAAGAAGTTACATAAGATTGGAAGGAGCTTTTCCCGCATAAATTCTTCTTGGAAAGGATTTAACCACTACTTCACACACGGATCCTACAGAGCTAATCAGGGGAGTACTAGTTTCTTTCGTTTTTAATTACCTTCCATTATCATAACTTTCATACTTTCGGGGAACATTGGGGGACAATGTTCAGTTTAAGTGTAGGGAGGGAAAATAAAACGGGAACTTTGAAACTATGCTTATCCTTGAATATTTGCTCTGTCCAATTGTATTTGTGTAATAAACCATGAGAATATGTCGGTTAGGGTAATTTTGGCACCAAATTTAAAATTTTTCATGACATATAGGAGTGGGCCATTAGTTTTAACAAAAGCGTCTCACGGATAGGAAGTTGCATGACTAGCACAAAAACCCTTTACCACCTAAATTCCACCCAAAATGTGAGGATCGCCCTTAGATTAGTAGGAATTAAAGCATTCATCTTTAATGCTTAGTGTGTGAACCGGTAGTATATTAGATTCTAGAACTTGTATTGTGATGCATTCCGAGATCGCTAGTAAGACTACACTTGTGTAGTTAGGAATAACTAAATGATAAGAGGCATTAGGATAACCCTTGTTTGATACCCGTAATATAATTACTTCTTCCACCTCGGTTGAGTAATTCCCCCACGCCCTTTGCGTTGTACTCATTTTTAGTACACGATACCCCTAGTTAACCCCTCTGAGCCTATCCTTTTCGCGGTTCTCGTGATGTTTCGGTTTTTCCGGAATATCAATGAAGAGCATTGTTTACACCCCACCCCAAAATATACACCCAAATCGCCTTAGCCTACCCTGTATGCACTCACTTTTAGTGCATTTTTGTTATCACCCTAAACCCTTAGTTCAATTATCTGGTTGCTTGCATGAGTTGCTAAGTCAAGTCATATCCTTTGTATACAGTTTTGGGACGATTGGGATTCATGGGAAAAGTTAAAGTTTATGAAATGACGGGAAGGGAACGTTAAATTCAAATTCCCTTTGTTTGCATAATAATGTACCCCAAGTGTTTTGATCTTTTCAATTCGGGTCAAATTAGTATTAGAGTAATAAAAACTCAAGTGTAGGGATGTGCCTATAAATCCCTATCATTTTGATGTTACCGTAGAGGATGGTAGAGTAAAAGTGTATGATTAAAAAAAAAAAAAAAAAAAAAAAAAAAAGGGCTACTATCCTACATCTATCCTTTAAATTTATGTTTGTTTATTTCAGTTAGCTAGAGTCTAGAGTGTCCAGTCTTGGCTTAGCAACGCCATTCTTCGTATGCTTGTAACAATAAGATTTTTGACTCGCCACCACTAAATAGCCTATCCCACCAAACCCTTTGTTTCCCTACCGTAAGCCTAACGTTACAACCCTTTAAAGACCTCTTTGATAGTCTTTCCTAGGTGCTTACGCCAAAGCGATGGAGGTTTCATCTATTCTCAAGCCTATGGTAATCTATGTACTAGGACCGGTTAATGAGTGTTTATCTTCCATTTCCAATTTGTTATATTTCATATACACCCGAGAGAGATGTGAGTATCCAAACACCCCATGTGAGGTGCTAGTATGTAATTTCCGTGCTTGTTATGACTTTTGCGGGGCTTATATGTCTTGTAGACTGTTTTAAACCAATGCTTCATGACCCCTAACTTATAAATTAATTGGCTAAAAGCACATTTGCTTGAGGACAAGCAAATACCAAGTGTAGGGATATTTGATAAGGTTTTAAAAGGTACCTTTTTGAGGGGTCGTTTAAGCCCTTATTTGATCACTTTTGTATCCGTTATTGATTAATATCGTTCCTTTTCACTTTTGAGGTCTCTTGAATGCAAAATGCTGGAATGGCACTTATTTGGACGAAAAGGCGTGAATATACGAAGAAAATGGCCAAAGTCAGAATCGAGACACTCAAAGCTGCTGAAAACATAAGGTGACTGCGTCACAGCTTGTACGCGACGCCGTCGGAGGATTTTGTGACGGGACAGAAGCCAAAACTCCTATTTTCAAGTGACGACGTCAAGTTATAAAAGAGTAGGCCGTCGCAACTCAGACGGCCTAGATAAAATCCAGACGGCGTCAGAAGCTGAAGAGGACGGCGTCACAAGCATAAGGTGACGCCGTCGCAAGTCTAACGTGGCCAAGACGAAACCCTAATGACGGCGACACGACGGCGTCACAAAACATAAGGTGACGCCGTCGCAGATGTAATCTTATATATAGAATCCGAATTTTTCAGTATTTGTGTGTAGTCTTTTGGAGTAAAAACCTAAACCGAACCAAGGCTGTCTTGTATAGTATTTTAGGGTTCCAAACCCTATCTTACACCAAGATAAGTGTTTTACTTCATTAATACAATTATGTCTTTGATTATTTGTGTGTATGCTTGCATGTTCTCCATGTCCGGCTAATTTACTTGTGTGTTTGCTTAGGGAATATGAAACTTAATTATTGAATATTGATTGGCTGTCTCTTATCTTAGTTGATTAATGATCTAGTAATGCGATAGGTCATTCGTTGTGTACTTAATGCTTGATTAAATCTTTGTGAACCTTAGAATATAACTCCTTGAGTAGTTGTAAGCTAAACCATCCAAAGAGTGTCTTAGAGTAAGAGTTTATTATCCCTAGTGGGTTTTGTAGACGAGACCCTTTGGTAAGTTCAAAGAGTTAGGGAGAAACGCATACCCTACAACCTTAGACACACAACGCAACTAAGAATAAGGACGTGACAATTCAACCACCAATAGGAGATAATTAAGGAGTAGTAAAACCTAAGTAAACACATCTTTAAACTATCATACGAGCACACAATAATTAGACATAGACTACATACACCTTAGATTAGATAATTAGATAAGTAGAGTAATCGGTAGCAATACCAACCCCCCAAATCCAAACCCCGAGATTCGTACATTTCCTTTCCTTAAAAAATATAAAAAGATAAAAAATAATCTTCCTCAACCCCAACCTTAGCGTAGTAACTTCTCACTAGCATTCCTATTCCCCTAGAGAACGATATCAATACCCGTGGCTTACCCTAATACTACACTACAACGATTAGGTTCACTGTCTAGGGTGTTGAAAAACTTGCTCGACGAAAAGGAAGTTCCTTTGACCCCGAACGACGCGTGTAGCGTTATCATTTACAATGTACCAAATTAACAAAACTTAAAATGAAAAAACCAAATAAAAGAAATGATACTCTTGCAAAAACAAAAAGACATTTAAACTTGTTTGATCTAAACACGAACACACAAAAACAAAAACTGAAAACTGGTTTTTTTTTTTAACAGATTAGTCCAACCGATCCGGTTACGAGGAGTGACCGATCGGTTGGAATGAACCAAATATGACCAACCTTCCAACCGAACCGGTTACGGCCGATGACCGATCGGTTGGAGGAGATTTTTAGATTTTTTTTTTTTTTTTTTTTTTTTTTATAAACACAAGTTTTATTTCAAAACTTTTATTGGAAAAATAAAACAAGAACATAGAAGGTAACGAACACAAAACTGAACACAAGTAAACAAACCACATAAACACATAAATTATCACGAACACAAAACAACACTTAAGACGAAAAGAAGCATAAACAAATAAAAGCACAATCACAAAAGAAAAAAAAATAACAATCACATAGACGCAAGCAAACACAATTAATCACGTAAAGCAAATCAAACAAGATAATCTAAAACAAGATAGTCTTATTCAAGATTAATACGAAACTAATATAAACATAAGTAACACAAACAAAAAGAACACAAAAACATGCAAGAGATCACACATAACATAAAAAACACCAACACACGAAACAAGAAACACACGGACTATATTTTTTTTTTAACAGAACACACAACCGGATCGGTTACGGGGGGTGACCGATCGGTTCGTGTGGATTTTATTAAGTACGAGGCTTCCAACCGATCCGGTTGGAGTGCCAACCGATCGGTTGGTTGATTCGGGGTGGTTTTGGTGGGTTTTTTTTCGCAAACGATTTCGAGCACACTTAGAAAAGCAATCATTGAAATTAGCATTTTAGAACACAAGAAACGAAATCCCAACATCAAAAACATGATTTTGATGCGAAGATCATTTAAGCAATTATTAGAAACTGAGATTTTTTAAACAAAACGTAGGAGAAGCAATTTAAGCAAACATCAAGAGCAATCAAACAAGAGCAAAGAAACAATCATTCATGAGCAAGAGCAATATAGCATTCGAACAAACTAGCAAACAAGAAAACACCTAAGAACAAAAACCAAATCCCCGGCAGCGGCGCCAAAAACTTGATGGGTTCCATCGGGGTTTTAAATATATAATCAAGAATTACCGGTTAACTAGGAACACATTCGGGCAAGTATACCCTAGTCGATTTGTAGTACAGTATATGGTAAATCAAGGTCGTCCCAAGAGACTTGGTTGCACTACAAGTGTCGTTTGTTTGTTTAAGCAAGTAACAAGTTGATGGTTATGATTGTCACATATCAAACCAACAAGAAAAGCAATATAAGAACAAGCAAGTATCAAGGTCGTGGTTATGATTGTCACGGATCAAACCACTAAGAAAAGCAATAAGAACAAGCACACAAAGAACATACATGTTTAGACAAATGATCACAAGGATATTAGGATGCTTAGTTTGGAAAACATATTATTAAAGATAATCTATATGAACTATAGAACCCATAATAATACTTTAGTGTTTTATAAAACAAATATACATAAGCCTCAATCAAATGGTCATGTCATGAGCCTTATGCCTAAACTAACACCAAAGAGATAACCCTTTCGGCCCTTATACTTTGATGTTATTAATTTATAAAGTTCCATTTACTTGAAAGATAATGAGAACACATATTCAAAAGATTCCTTTCGGCCTTAATCCAAATTAAACCTTTACTTGTTATGTTTATTAATTCTCTTGCACAATCGTCACAAAGTACAAGACCAAAATCATTCGTCGACTAATGAATTGGAACTAACCATTGTTAAGAATACTTTTGTCCATTGAACTCAACAATGATCAAACAAAACAATAGAAAAGAACAAGTTCCAATTCAACCAAATATGATGTTATCAACATATTCCAAACAAACACCACAATTATCCAAACATCCTTTTATCAAAAGTTCTCATATGAAATAAACAAGTATAAAGACAACATTCACAAGACAAGAACATATCACAAGAATCACATAATCAACACAACCAAAGAACCAAACATAAATCATAGAATTCAACACCATAAAAGTAACAAGGATTTACCCAAAGAAAGACTACATTAGGCAAGAGTGAAGGATTATAGCACTCCTTCAAGCCTCCAATCAACTACAACTTCTAACCAAGCATACTTCTGGAAATGGCAGAGGTTTGTGGTCTTTTGGGAGAGATAGGTTGGTGGAAATTCGTCCTTAAGGGTGGAGGAAAGAATTACACACAAGTTGGGATAGGATAGTTGGTGGAAATTCATCCTTAAGGGTCTTAGTTATGAAGAAATGGCTGTCCAGGGCTTCCCAACCAAATCGGTTGGGCTCCAACTGTTTCGGTTGGTCTATTTGACTGCTCTCCAACCTTTTCGGTTGCGGGGCATGACCGAATGGTTGGAGCCTTTTGACAGAAATTTACAAGAACCAGAGTTGTAGACCTTTCTCTTAGCTTTCCGTGGCCGTGAACGGGGGGTCAAACGGAGTCCGTATGCAAAAGTTATGGCCAAAATGGTAAAGGTGTGTCGGGAACAACTAGTCTTCCAATATGTCTTCGTTGTATCTTCTTTTCTTCATTTCTTTCTTGTTTTCCTTCTTGAGTCTTTGGACCACTAACTTGATGACTTTATCTTCTCGAGTATACTCAGCAAGTCTTGCTTTTGTCGGGAATTCTTCATACATGGAGAAATCTTCATATTTTACTTCTTTTTCCGTCTTTTTTTCCACTTTCCTGTACTTGGCTACGAATGAACTTGCAAACACACTTTTATACGATTAAGCATCAAAAGCATATGATTACAACCAAATAAAATACATAAAAGCAAGGATAACGCTACTAAAAACATGCACAATTTGAGCATTATCAGGTGCCTAATGTTCAGATCCTTCTCATCCAAAATATGTTGGAGGCTTTTATAATCCATGTACAATGTACACTTTGTACCATACAGATAGTGTCTCCAAAGTCTAAGGGCAAAAACTATAGCACCTAACTTTCAGTTGTCTAGAAGCATAAGCTATAACATTCTCCCTCTTCAGTAAGGCGCCTAAACCTTGATGCGAAGCATCACATTAAATGATAACATCAAATAGTCCTGAATTTTTAGTGTCAATTTCCCCCGATTATGCTCATGTTTTATGTCATTTATATGGATTTATGCTTGTATTCCTTTATATTTCACTTCCAGGTAAAATATGAGCATTGTAGCTTAGAGACGCGGATTTGGAGATTTTTATAACGGTTTTATGTTAGTATGTTATTTATGAAGAAGCTATGGCATCACTCATGTTCTCTATTACACCATAGCTAGTGTTTTGTCACAGAAGACCAACTCAATTGTAGTTACGGCGTAACTCTCAACTAAGGTTACGTCGTAATCATCTAGGTCATGAAGTATTTCGCGCCTCCATCAACTACACTGTAACATCCTTACAAGCATTACGACGTAACAAATTTCTGTTAAGAGGATGTATTAGTTATGGTGTAACTCACATCAACACTATGGCGAAGCTGCAAACTATGGCGTAACTATTCCTCATGTTACGCCATAGTCTCCTTAACGAGGCTTCTGTTTTGAAGATAATTAAGTTATCGCGTAACTCGCAACTTAAGTTACGCCATAACTGTGATCGGGCCTATAAATACAAGCCCTAAAATCTGCATTTCACATCATTCACTCACAACTCAAAGGCAGAGAACGTGAAGAGTTGTTCCAAAGGCAGATCACACGGAGCATACGGAGCCATCTCTAAGGGAGGAATCATACCATATCGATAAGCTTTAGTGATCATTTGTATCTTTTACTTTAATTCATGTCATTCATTATGTTAAACATTGAATTTATTGTATCTTTTAATATGATCGGCTAAGCACCTTTGGTTCTAGCCTAGTTATAATTCCTTGATTGTATTGTTTAGGTTTTCATGCTTCCATAAATTGTTTCTAATGTATGCATGCATAGTTCAATGGTAGTTACCCTAGCTTCGGTAGTTTTGAAGTACGGCCGTATCTAGTTGCTTTGGAGAATTTACCAACTGACCCCAAGTAAGTAGGTAGAGAAGGGACTGATAAGAATTGACCAACTGACTACCTTTCCTTCTTGTGCGAATCGACCAAAAGATCACCGTTCGGATGGACGAACTTAAATATTTAGGGATGAGTGTCTAAGATGTTAGCGCCCGGGCACTCATTATTTCGAATCTTGCATGTAAGGTACTTAATGACTTGGCTTAGATTGCTTAAGACCCTCGACTCCCCAAAGGGTAGGCCTTTGACGTCGGGTATGAACCTTTGTTGATAGGTTAGGACGAATTGACCAAATGATGTCCTAGTGACTTAAACCTCCACTTAAATTATTAGAGGTAATTTAAAAAATATAGACACTACATGATAGGATGATTAATTAGATTAGCACACTTTCTCACCATTGTTCACAACCTTAATTTACTTTTCGTTATTTATTTCTTGTCTTTAGTTTAATCAATCATTTCAACCTTAAAACCAGTTAAAACAAGTGACAATTAGACTTAATAGGATCCTCATCTACATAGCTCTTGGGAACGACCTCGGCTTTACCACCTTCTATACTACGCACGATCGGGTTCAATGCTCGTTAGTGCATTAGGTAGACCTTAGGTAGACAAGAATTATAAATATTAAATCCTGGTCAGAATACCTGCATCAGAATTTTGGCGCCGCTGTCGGGGAGCTATATTAGGATTATTTGTTAAGTCTTTTGTTTTGGTTTTTGTTTATTTAATTTTTGTTTTCTCATGATCTTCTTTAAAGTTTCAGGTACCATGGCAGTTGTGTACATTGATAACCTCACTCTCGAGGAGTACCTTGCTATGACTCGGGGTGAACAAGGGCCAAGGCTCGTTAGGCCGGCTATTGAAGCAAAGGTCCGATTCGAGATCAAGGACCAATTTATGAGGGAGCTGCGTGCTAACCCTTTTTCCGGAAATAAAGACGAATATGCTTACGAGCATGTTGAAAATTTTTTGTACATTGCAAGCCTCTTCAACATCCCAAGTATTCCTTATGACACTTACGGGGTTGGCAAGACGATGGGTTGATAGACTTTCCGGTGGGACCATTGACACGTGGAATCTTCTCAAAAGAGCGTTTATTCAAAGATTTTTCCCTCCTTCAAGAACGACAAAACAATTAGAAGAGATCCACAATTTCAGACAAGAAGATGGCGAAACATTATACCAAGCTTGGGATCGGTATAATGACCTCTTATACAAATGCCCTACTCATGACCTCAATAAACAACAAAAGGTCAATATTTTCTACAAGGGTAGTGGAGTTGCTGCAAGGCAAATGCTCGGTTCTCAGGGGCCGATCCCTGGAATGACTCCTTCTCTCGCTTTGGAATCCATACAAAACATGGCCACTCACTCTCAAAAGTGGCACGAAGGAGGAAGCCATAGGATTTTTGGCGGAGGCTTAGATGGAATTGCCGCAATAACCAGCAAGCTTGACACTCTTGGCCGCGATATGGTCAAACTAAAAGAAAGTGTGCACATTATCCAAGTAGGGTGTGAAATATGTGATGAAGATCATCTAGCTAAAAATTTCCCTCTTAATGATGCAGATACAACTATTGTAGAAGTCAAGTATGGTGAAGCTAATAGGCCTTATCAAGGGTCTAATAGAAATGGATATCGTGGAGGACCTTCACGGTATTACAATCTGGAACCTTTTGAAAGAAGGTCTAATATCGAAGATACTATCAACAAATATTTTGAGGTCTCTACAAGGCATAAGGAATAGGATGAGTGGTTAAAAAGCTTCCAAGAAAATACAAATAAAAGCCTCTCTAGTCATGACAGATCATTAAATAACTTAGAGACATTGGTTTAATAGCTCAGCGAAGAGGTGAAAAGAGGTAATACAGAACCAGAAGGAATTAAACCTATGGTGATTTGCAAGGACATCTTTACTGAAGAGGAGATAAAAGCATCAACCGATGATTTCCATACTTCTTTTGTTAAACAGGAATCGGAAATCGGATCTGACTCTTGTGATGAGTTACAGCGAAACCATGAATCTGATTGTGAGCCAGGGTTTTCACATGAAATGCCTAGCCAACTACCGAATAAGGAGGTTTGCACAGATAGCTTCATTCTTCCATGCTCCGTCGGTAATCCTGATCTAACAGCATTAGCCGATCTTGGGTCTAGTGTGAACGTTATGCCGCTCTCAATATTTCTAAAACTTAGATTAACTAATCTTTGGAAAACAAGCATGATAATTGAGATGGCAAATATGACTAAGGCGACCCCTATTGGAATTGCGGGTAGTATGTTGGTTAAAGTCGATAAGTTTCTCTTTCCTTCTGACTTCATGGTTATTGACATGGCGAACACCCCGAGAGAACGTTTAATTCTTGGAAGACCTTTCCTTGCTTCCTCGCGCGTCCAGATCAAGGTTTTTGAAAAGGAGCTTTCTTTGGGATACAGTCATGATAGGGTAGTGTTTAAGATGGATAAAGCTCTTTGTCAAGAACCTGATGAAGTAGTGAGCTCGAGCATGGCAGATGTTGTTACTGAGGAAGAGCCAGCTATTTTTCCTGATAATGCTAACGATAATTTTCCCCTTCATATATATTTGTCATTTACAGGGTACAGAGTCAAGTGATGGCTACAATAGCGATAAATCTTCTCGAGAGGATGACAAAGAAGATCAGACTTCACCTAGGAAATTGGACAAAAGTGGTGTTACTGTAGCAACGGGGAAGCTTCATTGTTGTACTCCTATCACTTCTATGATAGAGGGCTCAAAGTTAACCTTGCCAATGTGTTCCCTGTTTCTCAAACATTGCAATGGGGGTGGCCAATTCTTTGTAAAGCGAATGAAAAAGGAGGCAAGAGCTTAGTGGTGTTTCGAAGATGAGAAAATAATTAAGAAAATTTGGTTTTGGGAGCACCATATTATGGCTGATTGGTTTGAAAATGTTGGTTGGACTATCCACTTCTGTGAACTGGCAATTATGATATCTGGAGGAACTACTCAAGCGTGGCCTATGTGTGATCCACATCTTAAGGTTTGTAATGGAAGAGAATTCCCTGATCCCGACTGGCTCAAACGTAAGGAATGGGCATTTTTTAATGAAGAAAAGAGAAAGGAAGTCGGCTACAAGGGAATTTCATTTTAGAATTGGATTAAAGTAAAATTCGGAACCATTAGATTAAAATGGGAAGCCGAATCTAAATTTCATTATGAATGGGAAAAATCTAATTTTTTCTGCAAGAAACTCGATTTTTCATGACTCCTTACATCCCTCCATCTATTTGGGACCAGCCTTCCCTCAGGTAAAAGAGCAAATGAGGATGGCCAAGTTCGAAGACCCTCATAAAGCCCCATGGCTTTGAGTCTAACTTAAAAACTCGGTAATAAAAAAAATGTGCTCTTTTAGGAGATAACCCGAATTATCCTTTTCATTTCTGTTTCTTTTCATTTTTATTTGTTGGGTTTTGTGCTTTTAACATTTTTGCACGAATTGGAGATGAATTCACGTCGATTAAAATGAGGACCTGATTCTGTCCTGTTATGAAGTTACGGCGTAACTCTCTCTATGGTTATGCTGTAACCGTTTTTCAGTGGCTGATACACTCCAAGTTTTCAACCATTACGGCGTAATCTCCATCCATTATTAAGCCGTAACAGCCTTCTGTAGATGAATTCCAGGTTTAACCAAAATTACGGCGTAACTCATTCTTAAGGTTACGCCGTAATTAATCCTGCAGTTTTAAAAATTTTCCAATATAAGCACGATAACCTTGTATTAGTTTTAAATGAACTTTTTGGTTATGTTCCTTGTAAGCCCTCACGAGACTACACTCTTCCACGTGGGACACCAAGGGACTTTTTATCGCTCTAATTCTACTTTCTCTTCACCTTTATTTAACATTTAGTACAAAAGGGACTTTTTACATCTCAAGTGGGGGGACGGGAGTAGAATTATTACTTGAACTTAATTGCCCTCTCTTTTCTAGGTTATTTTGAAAAATTATGCCATTTTTAAAATGTTGACATGTTTTTCTTAACCTAACTAGATTAGACCTTAGCCGAGCACTTTATAACCTTTGATATTCCATGGTGAGATTAGCCTTATCCGTTTCCATTTATTTACCTAAATCCCACCAAATTATGAGTGTGTCGTAGCTTGTAAACTTTAGAACTTGGCCTATGCATCATTTCGAGACCATAAATGACGTATGTTGAGTTAGCTTAATATATATGAAATAATCAGTTTGAGAAGGCAATATTTTTAGGATTATCACCCAAACAGCCTATTATTGTGTGTCTATCGATTAGTCTCCTTGACTCTACGACCCCCAGTTAAACCCTTTTGTTGCACTCTCCTTTAGTGCAAGATACCCCTAGATACACCCTTTAAATCCTTTCCTTTCATTTCATACCCTTTATGTTTGTTTTGTTACACCCATTCACCTTAGCCTACCGTGTAGTCTTAATTTGTGATTGAGAAGTCACTGTTTGACAAAGTTCAAGGTTCAAGTAGAGAGGTTCGGAAATTACGCTTTCATCAAAGACTTACATCTGAAGATCATCGAAGATCCCCCATATTCTCATTATATGTTCATCTCAAGTAGGGGATGTTTATGTTTTTATTTAGTTATGAAAAAAATGAGGATTCGAAAAAAAAATTATTATTTAAGTGTTTATGTTATTTAGTGCAATGTTATAAGCACTATGTTAGAAGCTCATCGGATATTAGCATCGAGGAGACCACCTCGGTCACATTTGAAGAATTTAGTTGGTGATAATATTACACCAACAGTTTGAAGAACATGTAATGTGCCCATCATGACGTCCGCTAATGGCACATCTACTTGATATAACATGATCCGGTTTCTTAATCTTAAAGCTTGAACTTTGGATGGACGGTGGGCGGTGAGAACTTAGTTATAGGTTAAGACTATTTGTTTTGTTATTTTTATTTTATACCAATTATTTCCCATGTCTTATCCTACCTTTTAGTCATGAAGCGTGTCTAGGTGATGAAGCGAGCAATCTTTGGTTTCTTGGCCATGGATTTGGTTATGTATCATTGATTTTTTCCACTTTTCCGTGACACGTTAGTAATGACATTTTCCCCTTAACCTCATTTTATGTCCACCCATATTTCCTTCAAAGATTGTTTAGTCCTTAACTCTAGTGGTGGAGATTTGTGTAACCGCCAAGCTTATGATAAAATACATATTATGACTATGCTTTGAGTGATTACCCCGAAATTGATACTTAGACTAGATAAGAGAATATGAGTGTTTGTTCCCATTTCGTGAGGTGTTCGGCTTTGATTTATTCTAGCATAAGGAATTTTTAAACTCATATCTTCCAGGTATTGGGGGATATCTTTTTAGAAAATTTTCTAATAAGGTCTACTTGAGGGCAAGTAGAGTTCAAGTGGGAGGATATTTGATAACATCAAATAGTCATGACTTTTTAGTGTCAATTTCCCCCGATTATGCTCATTTTTTCTGTCATTTATATGGATTTATGCTTGTATTCCTTTATATTTCACTTCCAGGTGAAATATGAGCATTGGAGCTTAGAGACGCGGATTTGGAGATTTTCCTATCGGTTTTATGTTAGTATGATATTTATGAAGAAGCAAGGGCGTAACTCATGTTCTCTATTACGCCGTAGCTAGTGTTTTGTCACAGAAGACCAACTCAACTGCATTTACGGCGTAACTCTCAACTAAGGTTACGCCATAATCATCTAGGTCATGAAGTATTTCGCGCCTCCATCAACTACGTCATAACATCCTTACAAGCATTACGACGTAACAACCTTCTGTTAAGAGGATGTATTAGTTACGGCGTAACTCACATTAACACTACGGCGGAGCTGCAAACTACGACCTAACTATTCCTCATGTTACATCGTAGTCTCCTTAACGAGGCTTTTGTTTTGAAGATAATTAAGTTACGGTGTAACTTGCAACTTAAGTTACGCCGTAACTATGATCGGGCCTATAAATACAAACACTAAAATCTATATTTCACATCATTCACTCACAACTCAAAGGCTGAGAAAGTGAAGAGGGGTTCCAAAGGCAGATCACACGGAGCATACAGAGCCATCTCCAAGGGAGGAATCACACCATATCGGTAAGCTTTAGCGATCATTTCTATCTTTTACTTTAATTCGTGTCTTTGATTATGTTAAACATTGAATTTATTGTATCTTTTAATATGATCGGCTAAGCACCTTTTGTGCTAGCCTAGTTATGATTCCTTGATTGTATTGTTTGTGTTTTCATGTTTCCATAAATTGTTTCTAGTCTATGCATGCATAGTTCGATGGTAGTTATCCTAGCTACGGTAGTTTTGAAGTGCGGTCGTATCTTGCTTAGGAAAATTTACAAACTGGCCCTAAGTAAGTAGGTAGAGAAGAGAATGGTAAGAATTGACCAACTGAATACCTTTCCTTCTTATGCGAATTGACCAAAAGATCACCGTTCGGATGGAGGAACTTAAGAATTTAGGGATGAGTGTCTAAGATGCTAGCGCTCGGGCACTCATTATTTCGAATCTTGCATGTAGGGTACTTAATGACTTGGCTTAGGTTGCTTAAGACTCTCGACTCCCCAAAGGGTAGGCGTTTGACGTCGGGTAGGAGCCTTTGTTGATAGGTTAGGACAAATTAACCAAATGCTGTCCTAGAGACTTAAACCCCCACTTGAATCAACTGGAAGTAATTTAGAAAACATAGACATTATATGATAGGATGATTAATTAGGTTAGCACACTTTCTCACCATTGTTCACAACCTTTACTTACTTTTCGTTATTTATTTCTTGTCTTTAGTTTAATCAATCATTTCAACCTTAAAACCAGTTAAAACAAGTGACACTTAGACTTAATAGGATCCTCATCTACATAGCTCTTAGGAACGATCTCGGCTTTACTACCTTCTATACTACGCACGATCGGGTTCACTGCTCGTTAGTGTATTAGGTAGACCTTAGGTACACGAGAATTATAAATATTAAATCTTGATCGGAATACCTGCATCAGTAAACTACATAGCCTTCAATCCCATTAGGCAATGCTAAAATTGGCGCACTACAAAGTTTATGCTTTAGGATTTGGAATGCTTCTTCTTCTTCCGCACCCTAGTCATACTTCTTATTTTTCTGCGTCAGTTTGGTTAAAAGCTTTTATATCTTAGCGAAACATTCAATGAATCTTCTGTAATATCCGTTCAATGAATCTTCTGTAATATCCGACGAGCCCAGAAATTGACGAATTTCTAAAGGAGTTGTCAGTATTATCAGTCCTTAATGGGTTCAATCTTGGCAGGCCCAACATGTAAACCTTCACTGTCAATCACATGACCAAGAAAGTGTACTGTAAGAATCTAGAATTCACACTTAGAAAATTTTGCATACAATTTCTCTTTCTTGAGCAATCCCAAAATTGTTCGCAGATGCTCTTTATGTTCTTCTTTATTCTTCGAGAAAATCAGAATGTCATCGATGAACAGAATTACAAATTTTTCCAAGTATGGTTTGCACACCCGATTCATAAGGTCCATGAATATTGTCGGTGCGTTAGTTAAGCTAAACGACATCACTTGGAACCATAATGACCGTAATGAGTCCTAAACGCCATTTTCAGAAGATCTTCTTCATGAACACTTAAATGTTTATAGCGTGAGCGTAAATCAGTATTGGAATAAACACTTGAACCTTGTAGTTGATCAAACAAATCGTCGATCCTCAAAAGTGGATAACGATTCTTCACTGTTAACTTATTCAGCTCACGGTAGTCTATACACATTTGAAAAGATTTGTCCTTCTTCTTCACAAATAATGCCGGATCTCGCCACGGTGATGAACTTGGTCGAATAAACCCTTTATCCGTAAGTTCTTGTGATTGGTTGGAAAACTCTTACATTTTCGAAGGAGCTAATCGGTAAGGTGCTCGAGCAACTGGTGCAGCACCTGGTGCTAATTCGATCTGAAATTCCACTTGTCGAGTTGGTGGAAGTCCGAGTAAATCTTCAGGAAAAACTTTGGGAAAATCACGAACAATTTGCACATTTTCAAGTCGCTTCTCCTCTGACTTTGTCCCTCTTAAGCGCGCTAGGAAAGTATGACATATCTCTGGATTTATTCTGAGTTTCATTATAGGAGATTATGTTTAAACGGGTTCCACTTTGATCACCTCGGAAAGCCAAGGTTTCACCGTCAATAGGAATATTAACAACCCTCTCACCACAAATAATTTTTGCATTATGCTAAAATAGCCATTCCATACCAACTATAACATCGAAACTTTCGAGTTCAATGAGCATGAGGTTGATATTAAACGGATGATTTACGAAATTTATAGTACAATTTTGGATTACGGTATTAGTGTCTACTAGGTTGCCATTAGCTAACTCAATAGTGAAAGAAATGTGTAGTGTGGTGGGTGTAATGTTAAGTAAAGAAACAAATATAGCAGATAGAAAGCGTTTTTCAGCACCCGAATCAAATAAGATTTTTGCATAATGGTTATTGAGTAAGCATGACGCACGGAATGTGAAAGACAATAATGAGTGAAACGATTTAAGTTTAAAAAGTATTTATACTCTAGGTATATAATGCAACCTTGTTAGGTCACTAGTTTTACAAACACAAGTAATATAGAAAGGAGATGAGGCGATTGAACAAGATCTAACACACACACAAACAATAATAAGACCGGTTATGCGTAGGCATATGTGAAAGAAAGAAAACTTGAACAACCAACCCTCAAATGAGGGTTTACAAGGGTATTTATAGGAGGGAAGCTAGGGCAACACTCCTAGTTCGCATCCTTTCTTATGTGGGCTTGGGCCTAAGCTTATGGGCCTTCTACATAAGCTAGACCTTAAACAAACATAAAGGCCATAATAAAGCTACCTATTACATATGAAATATAAATACTTGAAATACTGTTTAGGAGTGATTCCAACAATCTCCCCCTCAAGTATATATGAATGTAAACGGTGAAGGCGTTGATGTAATAGTAGCACTGACGTCTTCTGACATTCTTCTTTCTTGAGAGAGGAATTGCCTTGATTCGAACAATCTCCCCAGTGTAGAGAGATAGTTATCTTTGAACAGTTATGCTTCGACGTCATCTTTAACTTTGTTCTTTGATCATTGTTCTTTGTGGTGAAAGTGATAGTATGTTGTTGTCTGCATCAGTCTGCCTCAGGTCTGCTTCGCTGCTCCAGTGTCTCCACGTCATTCTTCAACATGCTCACACGCTTTTTGACGTTGGAATTCAATACTAATGAAGTTCTTTAAGTCTTTAACTTTGTAGATTCTTTGGCTTGATGAAGAATCATTCTGGCGGTTGTGTTGCTTTTGGATAGAACTTCCATTAGTGATGATGTTGGCGTGAGCATGAGAAGAATCAGCACGATCATTCCGCTCCGGAGCTTCCATAAGAAGAAAACATGTCAAACGGTTAGTAATAAGCGGTTTCCGGCACTTAAAAGTTTGAACTTCGAGAGTGTTAACAGCATAGTATGAAAACACAACTCTAATTCTTACAAAGGCCGTTCCTGAACTGGAGTCCCACAAGTGAGATAACGCGATGTACCGAAGTACATCTACAGTTCAGATGAGTCGCTGAGGTACACCGAAGCATCACCTCACGACTGTAGACCGTTTGAGACACACTCCGCGTAATCCACGGGGAGTTACCGAAGTGACCTGCTGTCAGGGCTGTTTGATGTTGACCCTGGCAGGAGTTTCCATTCAATCACTGAGGATTGCAGATGTGAACCTCTCATAAATGTTCTCGACAGATTGCTAAGATTTGTGAAGGACTCGATATGAACCACTGATAATCTTATTTGTTGATCATCAAGTGATTAAATGTCAAGTGTTCCTAAGAGATCTTTTGATGAATCTCGTGGCTATAGACTCAATAGTGCGTTTTAGTTTTCCTGGGCGGAGACTAGGGAGAGGGTCTCCTTCTTCAATACCAGCGATCTCTAAGAGAAAGCCAATAGTTTACGTAGGGTTCCCTGTGAGAATGAAACAAGCTTCTTTTGAGAGAAACTTGAGTGGCTAAGAAGGTTTAGTGCGTGCGTCACTGGGTCCATGACGACTTTTAATCTTCAATACCAGTGTCACTAAGTGACAATCAGTAGCATATGAATTGAACCCGGTGTCTGCCCTAAGTTGAATAATCTGGAGGGCTGTTTCTTTTCACCCTTTACTTTACATTTCTTTTTGATTCTTCAACTCCTTCTTTCTCCGATTCTCATTTTCTCCTTTTTACAATAGTACCTAAGGACTTTTAAGTACTAACTATTTGTGATGTCCTTGGGTAGATCCCTCCGGCTCTGGCGGATCATAGGACGGTTATTCCTAACCTTAGTCACCTTATAACTCCATGACTAACCTATGTTGCCATTAACACCACAGTAAGTGAAAAATCTCTCAAATGGTTTGTAAATGAAAAACATGTTTGAACCACTGTGAGAGATAAGGTTTTGCATAAATACTCCCCCTCCACATGTGCTTAATAGTTTTAATGGTTAAATGCACAGTGAGGAAAGAGCACGCACTTTTTGAATTGATCCACTGAAGATAGACAATCCCCCGCGAGACACGGTTACGTTGCATAGTTAAAGAGTTACATTGTCAGCTTTTAGGTGACAACTAGCTATAATAACTACCTTGAAGGTGTAGACAAACCTCAAAAGGTTGTCATACCCGTCAGAGTTCATGTCTATCAAGAGTTTCTCGAATGGTACTTTCTACTTGGACAAGTCCTTTGCGAGACACGTTTACATTACTAGCGAACTAGCTTGAAATTATTACCCGTCCAGGACAAGTCTTTTCGAGTTACTAACAGTTTAGTACCGTCAATTCGTTGGTTAAGTCTGAAGTACACAGATTCATTTGCATTTTGCACAACATATTTCTTATCACACAAATTTTCTCCCCCTAAAAAATGGCATAAAAAATGTTATTTTTGAACGGTTGACAATAAATATGACCATTTCGAGTGTTGCGGGAAGATGACCACTATGAACAATTTGTGAACAAAGTTTTAATTCAAATACTCCCCCTCAACTAGTGATATAAACGGTTGAGGTTTTGAAAAATCATATGGGGAAGTACTTGTGTTTTTGAGCAAAACCTTTAAAAATTGAAAGGTTTGATAGGTTTTACTCAAAAATAAGAAGCTTTCGCTCCTTTTATGAGGATTGTGGCACTGAGGCGTACTACAGGGTCCTTTCTTGACAATTACGGGTTGTACACTGTTATGTGTGCACAAGCCATTGACATATATCATCATACATCCACAATTTTTAATGAAAGAACCAAATCAAGGAGTACCAGGAAGTGCAGTGATGTTCCCAGGAGTACGAACAGGGCGTTGATAGCCGGTGATGTTGATCCTGGGTCGACCACCAACAAAACTTTCCAACGTTCTGAACTGATCCCTTCTGAACAACCGTTCATCAATCATGGTGATGATCCTTCTCACATCCCTCCTTTACTAAGAATTCCAGCGCTTAGGAGACCCAATTTTCAGGCGTATATCCTTCAACCTGTACGCCAATCCATCCCTAACCAGCTTCAAGGTATGATCCCCTAATTTCTGAAGTTCACTACATGCCATTAAGCAGTTTCTTTGAAGTTCACTGCGGTAAACAACTCCGAATGGTTTGCTGATGAGCGTATATTGAGTTAGCTGATTGATGTCGGGAAGATCAAGCGTTGGAGGAGTGAGGTTGACACATTTCTAATATGATTCAACGGCAAGCTGAAGATCTTCAACACGTTCTTTGATGACTATGCGTCTGATGAAGATGAGCAATGACTTGATGAATTCACGTTGTACTTCAGTTGGAAATTGTCTCATGCGACCTTGAACTTTGGCAAGATACATGTCTTCAATATCGTTGATGTTCAAATTCTCAAAGTCAGCTTCAGAGAATGCATAGTCCCTTTCGTCTTGTCTTTTGACCACAATCTTCTTGAGAAAAGTGTAGTCCCATTTAGACGATAGACCAACATGTTGGATGGCCACGATACTTTTAGTACTGAACACTGCATGTTGAGACTTCTGGACCAAGCAGCTTCTGTAGTAGATTCTTCGGCGTTCCAGCCAATGGTGAATCCCATACATTGCATCTTGGTCATATGCTACCACTTTGTCGGAGAACATGTGGGTAGCACGTTCCTCGACGGCTATACAATCAGAGTATATGGCAGCAGGGAATGGAAGTGTCAGAGATGTAGCGTATTTCCTTGAACCATCACCACCGTGTTGAAGAAAATCTAAGTCTTGGTTGAAGAAATGTCTGAAAGGAATCCTAAGCTGATCAGGTTGGCCAATGGTAGGTAGAGGTCGAGACCAGTCGGTGTAATATGGAGGATTGTCCCGTTTTGTGAAGTCGATGTTTGCTTCTGGGTTGAGCCAATCCATGTTATTAGACATGGCTCGAGCAATGTTTTCAAGGTGATATTCAACCTCGATTGCACTTTCCGAGCTGTCTTTCAGAAGTAGGAATGCTTCATTCTTGATGCGCTTCAATTCAGATTTCGTCATCTTCTTCACACGGAATCTTTCTTGCAAAATCTTTGCATGCTCCAAGGTACTACCGTATACCAATTCTTGACCTTCTACAGGGTAGGGAGTGTTGTTAACAAGTGTAGCAAACCATTCAAATTCTTCAGTTTTATCGTCATCTAGCCATGATATGACGTCAGTATGAAGTGTCTTCTTCTTCTTTTTCGAAGGCTTAGATGATGATGATGGTTTCTGTCCTTGATTGGGAGAGGTGGGTTTTTGTTGGGGCTCAAGGACCTCTTCATCGTCACCACCCGTATATTCAAAGTAATCACCTGTTTTTTGAGACAGGGGTGGTAACTCGGAATCGTCCCGAGGTTTATCAGTAGAAGACCGAGGTGGAGGAGACTTCTGTTGAGAAGAAATCCGTTGTAGAGGAGGTGGCATCGAAGAAGATTCACCAGATTGCTTCTGACGTTTAGATGCAGAGTCCTTGTCCTTATCATCGTCATCTCTTGGCCGTTTGGGTTGATCGGCTGACTCCTTGCATGATGATCTGAGTTGAAAAGCAAGTAGACCTTCGAAAAATTTAGCTTCATCCGAAGTAAACGTTCCAGATCGCTTTGACATTTGCATCACTAGTTTAGCGATTAACTCAGATTCAGAGAGATCAGCTTCTTTGGCCATTGTATGTTTAACCAATGCGACGATGTTAGGGGTGAGTTGTCTGGAAAATACTTCTCTAGTCACACCGGGGACAGTGTCGAGAAGAAACTTGTGGGTATGATCTCTTGCTGTCTTCTCCAGTTCCTTTTGGACTTTAGGAACGATATCCTGAAGGTACTTGTTAGTGTAACCTTCGATCATTTCGTTCAGTTCCTCTTTACGATGATTCTTCATGAACTTCTGAACAAACTCCCTTTCTTTCTGCATCTTGTCTTTCTCATCATTTAAGTACTGTATTTGGTCAGCAAACCAATTCAGTTTTCTGTAGAGCACGTCCTTCTTTCTGACTTGTTGGACAGCTTTCACAATTCTTTCATGAGTCTGAGAAATCCAAGAGCGAGGTGGTTTCTTCACAGATTTGGATGATGATCTGGTTGACTTCTTTGATGGTGGTGGTGATGAATGAGATGAAGAGTCTGATGATGAGGAGACATGAGGAGGTTCGGGGTCCTTAGGCGGTTCAGAAGTTTCCTTCTGTGAATGTGTGGGACTTCCCAGAAGCAACTTGTCATAATCATCATCTTTATCTTTCTCAGACTTCTCAGTTTCCGGTTTCTCAAAATCATATACAATAGTATCCTCTGCATGCTTTTGTTGTTGCACAAGAGTGGTGGCACCAGCTCCCTTATCGGGTTGATTAACCGCATCAGGAGTTGGTGAAGATTGAGCTGCACCACTTGACCCACCGGGGCCACCCATTTGGTCTTTAGCAAATTCTTTAGCCTTTTGAAGATGTCTGACGATTTTAAACTTCTTTCTGTATGATTTATCCAGTTGCTCTTCTTCTTCTTCAGAGCTCTCATCATAGGGTACAATTGCTGGAGTCTTCCCTTTTTCTTGGACAGCTGGAGGACTTGGAGGTTTTGCTACTGAGGCAGGTGCTTCGGTTGCAGTTGCAGAGTAATGAAACTCTTCATCTGTATCAGTATCTTCAGAGCTCTCGTCCACAAGCTTTCTTTGTGGTTCAAGTGTGGGAATAGGTTCGGCTTCCTTTACGGGAACAATCCTTTTAGAAGGAGGATTCCTTTTAGGAAGCTTCCTTTGACTCACAGTACTTGTTGCGCTTCCTGCACTTCCTCTTCTGGTTCTCCTTACAGGTGTTCCAGAAGATTTTTCGTCGAGATGACCAACTTTGCCTTGTCTAACTGCTTCCAGATACCTTTTGTACGTTTCGAGCTTTCTGACATCTTCAGTTAGAAGGAAATCTGGCAACACAGTACCTTGTTTCTTTGTAGACGATTCCTTGATTCTGACAGATAGAATAGGTTCCGTCAACATATCATGATTGTCGGGGTCATTGAGCCTCTTGGGAATATCAGGATGAAGTCCAAGTGCTCTCTGGATCAACAGTTTAGTATATCTGATGTAAGGAATCTTTGAGCCAAGCTTGTTGAGAAATGACATCATGTCAACCCAAATCAGGGCTTCGATAGCGATGTGTTTCATGTTGACCAATGCCCAAAATATTTGCAGTTCCATGAGCTTAGGATGCTCATAGCCACTGTCACGACCAGAAACAGACTTGGTGATGATCATGTAGAGAGTTATCCATGGTTGAGGAATACTCTTAAGCTCTACGTGAGAATGCTTGGTGATTACTCCTGTAGCCTCGTCATAACCGATATCGATTAAGAATTGGAGAGTGAGCTCTTCAACAGGTGTGGCATATAGTTTGGTTGGATCGACTTCAGGAATTAGGAGAACAGCCCTGAATTCTGCAGGTGTAATGGTAACTTGTTTGTGATTCAGAGTCACCGTCACAGCAGTTCGTCCTTTGACCCTTTCCATAGTGTTCCAGAACTATTGGATATAGATCTCAGGAACAGTTGCAGAGTGAGTGAGCATATTCTGATACGGATGAGTCCTCAGAATATCAATAGCAATTAAACACGACGATTCTGAGCAAGTGAGGGTGTCAAAGTCAACACGGAGATTATTCTTTCCTATCTTCATTGGATAGCCATAAGGATAGATATCAGCAATGGAGAGAACTTCAGATGCATCCACATTCATTTTTCCAGCCATGTCGTGATCTGAAATAACATTAGCCAAAAGAACCAACATATCGAAAGACATAATGTTAGTCAACAGAAGGTCTTATTGTCTAGTTATTGAATGTACAGTGTCAATGATTGTTACGAGTCCTAAGTCACTTGTATGTTCAATAGTCCAATGACGTCGTGAAATGTTTTGTGAGTTAGTTAACTTTAAGTTTTAAAGTTTATATTATCACTTATTGTTCACAACATATCAAACGATTTAAGTTTATTAGTGACATTATTGGATTCGTGACGATATGATTGGTTTATTTACAAGTTTGTACACGTAACAATTCATAACGAAGGTATGATCCAGGCTTATGCGTAGGATTGGTAAAGTTATGCGTAGACAGAAATGATATATGCGTAGGCGTAAACTTACGCGTAGGATCCTAACTTACGCGTAAGAAATGTTACGCGTAGGAAAAGGGGACCTTACACGTAGGGTTTACGCGTAGGCAAATATTAACCTTACGCGTAAGGCTACTCGTAAGAGTTGACCTTATGCGTAGAGGTCACTGTTTACGCATATCCTTCACAGGATACGCGTAGTCCCATATGTAGAACCTTATGCGTAGAAGCTACGCGTAAGACTAATCTTACGCATAACATGCTACGCGTAAGGTGATCCTTATGCGTAGAGTTACAACAACCTTGATTCTGAATTCTAAGTGTAGCAAGCCTGAAACAAAGCATCATATCATCAATTTTGACACATAACATTCATTTAGTGATAGATCAAAACACAATTGCACAGTTTTAACAGTTACGCGTAGAAAAACTTACGCGTAGTCTAAACCCTAAATCTACGCGTATGAAATCTAGCCATGGAATATGCACAAAACTTTTTCTGGTAGTTTAAGAGTGTTGAGGGAGTCTTTATACCAAGTTATAACACTTAACTCGTTGTGAATCAAAAGTTACCAAATATTATTAACTTTAAACCCTAAATCCAAAATGTTGACCAATTCGTGTTTCTGGGTGGTTAATAACCATGGAAATCATTAATTCAACAACTTAAGACTATAACCCAACAATCTTTTATACCAAAACACTTCACATTTGGAAAAACCCAAATCGACACATAAACCCTAATTTCGTAAATCATTTAATTCGTGATTCTGGGCGAGTTTTGATGATTAAAACGGTATCATTGATGTGTTAGAAACGTTTTGACACTATTCTTTTAACCATAAACACCCAATCTTGATCATGTGTTCATACACATATGCGTAGACCACAAAAACGAGATTATACAAAGTTTTAACCGTTGGATTTTTGAAAAATTCAAAACCATTGCTTAAAAACATGTTGTAAACACGAAATCACTTACAAAATGATGATCTGAAACACGGATTTCTTGAGTGAATTCTATGCGTAGGATGGTTTTAGGTTTTTAGTAATAAATGAGAAGTGAAAGTTAGGTGGGGGTGTTATATTAAAATAACTTTAAGGTTTTGACAGTTTTGGTCCCTCCACCTTTTCCTTTTTCAAACAAAGCCTTTTAACTTCCATTTTGGTTACCAAACAAAGATTTTTTAGGAAAGAAACATGACGACACTCCCCCTAGACTTAAGAAATAATGAAAGGTTATAAATTTAGTCCGAGGAGTGTCATTTAACCAGAATAGTCACCACCATTGTAAAATGAAACAACCGAGATATGAAAACATGCAAGTACACTGATGTTTTGAAACAGTTAAGGTTTTGATTTCTCCCCCTCAACACTTGATCGGAAAAATACTGAATTTAGAAAGATTAGGGTGTTGACGGAAGAAATGTACTTGCAATGTTGAAAGAAAAATAGATTAGAAGAATATTTTTGATTTTATCAGGTTTTATATTTTTGTATTTTGTTTTTGAAAAATTTATTTACAAAAGATGTTTTGGTGTTTGACAGGTTTTTAAGACTGTTTTAAGAGGTCATCCAATTCCTCTTGAGTCAAACACCTCATACCAATCCGGTAGACCAACTCATTAAACCTAGCGGGAGGCAAGGCTTTGGTGAGAAGATCTGCCAATTGGTATTCTGTACCCACAAAGTATAATTCAACGGTACCCTGTTCCACGTGGTCCTTGATGAAATGATAGCGAAGATCGATGTGCTTTGATTTCGAGTGCTGAACTGAGTTGCACGAGATCGCAATGGCACTCCGATTGTCGCAGTACATCGGAATTCTGTCAAATACGTAACCATAGTCTTTGAGTTGTGTTCTCATCCAGATGACTTGAGCACAACACGCGGACATGGCTACATATTCTGCTTCGGTTGATGACAGCGATGTACAATCCTGCTTCTTTGATTGCCAAGACACCAGTTTATCACCGAGAAATTGTAGAGCTCCTGAAGTACTTTTCCTTGAGTCTAAGCATCATGCGTGGTCAGCGTCTGAAAAAGCGATTAGTTCAAAACCAGAATCCTTCGGATACCAGATCCCCAAGTTAATGGTTCCCTTGATGTATCGGAGGATTCTTTGAGCCTCAGAGAGGTGGGTTTCAGTTGGTCGCGACTGATAACGGGAGCATAGATAAACGGCAAAGACAATATCAGGTCTTCTAGCTGTTAGATACATGAGGGACCCAATAATACTTCGGTATTTGGTAAGGTCAACTAATTTCCCATGTAAATCAGCGTCTAGCTTCTTGGTATGAGTCATTGGTGTGGCATAAGTATCACAGGTTTTCATTCCAAACTTGTTTAACAATTCAAGGGCATATTTGGACTGACTCAAGAAAATACCACGGGGTGATTGATGAACTTGCAGTCCTAGAAAGAACGTGAGTTCACCCATCATGGACATTTCAAAATTTTTCTTCATTAGTTTTGCAAAAGCGGTTGAAAACTTTTTATGTGTAGACCCAAAAATGATGTCATCCACGTAAATTTGAACAATTAAGATATGTGCCCCGTGATATTGTATAAAAAGAGTTGGGTCAACCGAGCCTTTGGTGAAATTATTGGCAATGAGGAAAGATGATAGCTTATCGTACCATGCCCGAGGGGCTTGTTTGAGACCATAAAGAGCTTTGTTCAGTTTGTAGACATGGTTCGGGAACTCAGGATCAACGAATCCATCTGGTTGGCTGACATAGACCGTTTCTTTAAGTTGTCCATTGAGAAACGCCGTTTTGACATCCATCTGATAGACCGTCATATTCATATGAGCTGCGAACGCGAGAAATATCCGAACAGCCTCAAGACGAGCAACCGGAGCAAAAGATTCTTCAAAGTCTATTCCCTCTTCCTGACGATAACCCTTAGCAACTAGACGTGACTTGTTTCGGATGACGTTCCCTTCAGCATCCAATTTGTTTTTCCAAATCTATTTTAGACCAATGACGTAGACCCCTGTTGGTCTTTCAACCAGTTCCTATACTTCAAGACGTTTGAATTGGTTGAGTTCTTCCTGCATGGATTCAATCCAGTTGTCTTTTGTCATTGCGTCTTTAATGTTTTTAGGTTCAGATTGGCAGACAGTGAGTGCATAAATGCAATGTTCACCATCTGTGTGAAGACGTTGTCTCGTAACGACTGATTGATTCGGGTTGCCAATAATGTTAGCCAGAGGATGGTCTTTTGTCCATCGGTGTGTAGAGGGTTGATGTTGGTATACATTGTGCAGATTCTGAGGGTTCAAATGGTTTGTTGACGATTCTGCGACATCTGGTGCAGCAGTCTCATTGGCAAACGGGTTGAAGAACGCATTTGGATCAAAATCTGCAGGTGGGGGTACTTCATTCAGAATATCATCAGCTGGTTCATCATTGTTGGAAGCGATGTGTTCAACTGTTGTGTTGGAGTCAACTGGTGTAGGTGCATCTTCAACAGTAGTTGTTGTAGCAGGTGTATCAGGTATAGGAATATTATCAGGTTGTGCAGCGGAAACAGCGGATACACCTGGAGCACGTTCATCAATATCGTCACAGAACAGAGGAGCAAATAACCTTTCCAATTGTTGACGAGTTAGCTGAGGGCTTTGTTCAGCTGATGATGGGGGTTGAGGGAAGTTTAAACGGTTGTGACCGGGTTCTAAGCTGTTATACTCAGAAGCCATCTCCGTGAGTTCATCAAAATGAGCATGAATCGTTTCCATTACCTCCTTAGTTCGACGATTCCAGATTCAGAAACCTTTAGAATTGTCACAGTATCCAATAAAGACTCCAGTATCAGCTTTGGCTTTGAGCTTTCCAAAATCATCACGATCATTATTCGGATAGCAAAGGGATCCAAATACATGAAAGTGTTTGAGGTTCGGTTTATAGTTGTGGACAAGCTCGAAAGGTGTTTTGTTGTGGCGTTTTGTGATCATAGAACGGTTTTGAGTATAACATGCAGTAGATACAGCTTCTGCCCATAAGTAATCTGAAAGTTTAGCATTTATTAACATTGTTCTTGCAGCTTCCACTAACGTTCGGTTTCGTCTTTCAACAACTCCGTTTTGTTCAGGTGTACGTGCAATAGATGTTTGATGCTAAATTCCCACTTTCTCATAGAATTCACGAAGGGTTTTGTTAACAAATTCAGTTCCTTTGTCTGTTCTGATTATCCTGACGGTGTTGCGGAGCTGAACCTGTATTTTTGTGAGAAAGGTGATGATCATTTGTGGAGCTTGGTCTTTGCTTCGTAGAAATTAGACCCAAGTCCATCGTGAGTAGTCATCAAAAATTACTAAGATGTAGCGTTTGCCATTGATCGTTTTCACGCGCATCGGGCCACACAAATCCATGTGAAGAAGATGAAGCACATGCTGAGAGCTGTGTTCCACCTTTGAAGGAAAATGAGCACGAGTGCTTTTCCCTTGTTCACAGGCTGAGCAAAGGTGATCTTTTGAATACCGGAATCGTGGGAGTCCTTCAACTAGTTTGTGTCGAGCAAGGTTGGTGATGGTTTGAAAGTTTAGATGTGAGAGACGACGGTGCCATAGCCAGGATTTTGTAGATGTTGCCTTTGAAAGTAAGCAGATGGGAGAGGAAGCAACCATGTCTTGCATAGAGATAGTGTAGAGACTAGAATTACACGAGCCAGACATAAGGTCATTTCCTTGTAGATCACGAATGAAACAAGTTTTCTCCCTGAAAGCAACCTCCAAATCTCCATCACAAAATTGACCTACTGAAAACAGATTGTGACCGAGGCCTTCCACATAGTAAACCCTGCTGATTTCGATGTTCCCATTAACATAGTCTCCGTAGCCCATGATAGTTGCGAAGTGATCATTCCCGAACCTGACAGTGCCAATGAACTTTGCAATAAAGTTTGATAACAGTTTAAGGTTGCCTGTCATGTGTCGGGAACATTCGCTATCAACAATCCAGAGAATGATCTGTATCACCTGCATTACACACAGACGACACAGATGGAATAGAAGTAGATGTGGAACCCGAAATGTTAGAGGGTTCCGAAGCAGGTATATTAGACATACACACATTAATAATTTTAGGCATCCATTTAAATCCTAGTGTGTTATATATCCATTTCTGCCATCTATAACTACTCTTTGCTTTAGTCTTAGTGAATGCACTAGGTGGTACTACATTCTTAGGAGGTGAAACTGGAGCTACAGTGACAGCAACGTTTGCCTTAGAATCTAAAGAAGGCGGTCTACCAAGCACAGACTTAGAATGATTAGTGGGCCTAGAGATATTCCGATTCTTAGGATTCCGTAATCGAGAGATTATAGCTTTAGCAACACATTTGTCATGACAATCAGAATTCATACTCTTCCGACAAATAACACAAGGTGCATCAGACTGAATATCAAAAGTACTTAACGGTTTAGTATTCGTTACATCACTATTTCTATTACATTTGCCAGACGTAACATCTATAGTGGAAGCAACATGAGTTTTATTCAGAGTCCTAGGGTGTTCTTCTACTTTAGCATTCCTTATTGATCTTTTCTTAGGTCGCAACTTCCTATTCTTCGATTGAGTGCTCCTAGGCTGTGAAGTGCGGACGTTTGGAAAAGACGCAACTATTCCTGTTTCAGTAGAGGGAAACACATTAGCAACTTGTGATTTGGCAGTAGGGATTCTAGGTTCACGATTACTAAGTGTGACTGGTGCTAATCTCTTAATCATGGTAGGCGGAAGTTGTTCATACTTTCCTAACATTTCCCTTAACTTGGAGATAGTGTGAATCAAATCTTGATTTTCAGAACGAATATTACCAGCAAAATTCATGACTTCTCTAGTGTGAGCAAGATAGTGATCAAGTTCGTTAGATGCTTCATGACGAGTCTTATTGAGTAAATCAAATATGACACCATATTCCTGTTTAACTTTTGAAAGTTCTTGTTCATATTTTGAGATTTGACTTTTCAAAGACACGTTTTGATCATCCAGTTGCTCAATTTTAGGATCAGAAGATTTTGCACTCAACTGAGCGATTTTCTTTTGAAAACTAAGTTGATGATTGTGAATATCTTTTTCACACCAATGAAGATGACGTTTTGCATTGTAAATTTCATTGAGTAATCATTTATTTTCAGCTTTTAAAGACTCGATCTGAAGCACATTATCGGTGTTCTCAACCGTTACAATATTTTCAACAATATCAGCAGAGATGTAATCAGATGCAAATGGCAAAGCATGAAGTAACACAACATTATGGATATCAGCACAGATAACATCTTCCAAGAGTCGATCAACATCTTTTCTCAACATTTTCTTTTTGCGTTTAGTGTTAGAAATAGATGTTTCTGTTTTCTCGAAAACGTTTTTCATTACCCCAAGTTCCTTATGAAAATCCTTTTCCCAAGCAATTGCACAACTTTTCAAGTTTTTAACATTAGGTAAAAGATTTTTCTGAAAAATGTCTCTTTGTTCTCGCGCCAGAGGCGATTGAAAATGTTCAACTTTGATTTCAGAGCGATATTCTATCTCATGTTGTAAAATTTTGAGGTCAGCCATGAAAATGTCAAAATATCGAAGAATTTTTCGATTTTCAGGTTTTGAGTTTACTTCACTAATTGAAGGTAAAGGACCATAAGTTTGTGCATAATCTGTTTTGGGATTAACATTAGAAGACTCAGGTGTTTTGATGATAACCCTTGGTGTGTTAGAAGAATCCGTTGGTATGACGAAAGTGACCGCGTTTTTATAATTAAAAGGTTTGTTGTAAACAACGTTTTTTAATTTTGATCGACTCTCGTCTTCTGCATCTAATTTCTCTTGACGATGATATTCAACAACACTCATAACAGTATTATCAATTTTGTATTCTGCACTGGAAACTTCAGGAGTTGGTTTGAATGTTTTTAGTGAAAGTTTTGGTTTGTAATCAGCTAGATTTTTTCCATATCCTTTTGGATTGGGTTTTAAGGTAAACTTTTCAATAGCTGTTACTGATTCACCATGTTTGTAAACAACAGTTTTAAACTCTTTAAGTTTGTTTTGCAAGCCAATAATTTCATCAAGAAGGTCATCTACCCGATTCGTTGAATGTTTTTTGTATGCGGAGAACTGTTTTTGACAATTTAACAACTCAGCCTTAGTTTTTTGATTTTCCAAGGTGAGAGCGTTAATTTGCTTTTTATGTTCATGTTTCAGTTGTTCTAATTCAGACAACAAAGCATTCTTAAAGGCGGCTAGATCACGCATCTGTCTCTCTAAATATTTTTCGTTTTGATGAGATTTTGCAAAAGCGGCTTCAAAACCTTTTTCACGGTTTTCTTGAGTTTTGAAAAAGTTGAGTTGCATTTGTAAGCATTCAAACTCCTTGGTTAACAGTGCATTTTTACTTTTTAAGGTTTGATTTAATGCAACACATTCAGCAATTTGGGATTGTTGGTCTTTAAGTAACAGAACATGATCTGGATGAGGCAAAGGTTCATCGTGTTCAACGTGAGTCACAACATGATCATTATTTAGATCCTCAAGTATAACCACAGAGTCAATTTGATTATCAAGGGAAACCATAAGGTTATCTGGATCGTCAAATGTAACTACGGGGTTTATTTGAAAATCGTCAGAATGAGATGTAGATGAATCATTTTGAACATTCTGAGCCATGCCGGATTCAGATATTGATGGAGATATTAGTTCAGATATGATGATGGTTTGTTCGGGTACCTGAGACAAGCCATCAGTGTCATACACTGGGCCTGTTTCACTCATGTGTAACTCTTGCATATTAGCCATCAACATAACAGCTGCATTGGCCTGCAAGTCCTCCATATCATCATCTGAGTCTGCATCTGCCATAAAGCTCTGTTCTTTGTCTGTGAGAGATCCACCAGCTTCATCCTTAAGAGCCAAAAGTAAAGCCTCTTTGAAATAAGCACTGCCCCTAGTCCTCGGCTTTGGGCATGCATTAGCCAGGTGTCCCTTCTCATTGCAGTTGTAGCATCTAAGACCATTTAACCGATTCTGAGCATTTCCCTGTTCCACCACTTGAGCTCTGTTGTTATTCCTACCCACAGCATTAAACCCTTGACCACCGCCCATCTGACGACCATAATCACGATTCTGAACTTCAACACGTCCATTGTTCACAACAGCTTGAGTCCGTGTGTTAGATGAGGAATGAATACGATTGTTGGATTTGTTGGTGTAACGGCCAAAAGCATTAGCAATCATCACAAATCCTTGTTGCAATGCTTTGAACGGATCGATTTCCTCAGTCGCTTCACTGACATATGCTTGAGCATTGTTGTTGTATGGAACCAATTGATTTTGTTGAGGTTGTTGCTGTGAAGGTGTGTTTGAAGCAGTTGGTTGAGTTGCTGGTTGAGAGGGATAATTTTGTTGAGCATACAAGGCAAGTTGTTGATTATCCGGATGTGACTGTTTAGCAATTTGAGCACGGAGAATCCTTTCCCGATCAACTTCCTTTTCATGAGGCTTCAAGTAATCGTACAACAATCCATAAGTAGAATGATGCATATTCTTCGCTTGACGGAGAAAAATGACATACTTCTCCCATTCTGGACCAAGACTACTCAGGAACTTAGTATTCACTGCAATTCTTGGCATGATGATGTTGTGTTTATCCAAATCATTGATGATGTCTGAAAATCGATGATGATAAGTCTTCCTTGAATTTTCTTATATTTTTTTTGAGTCATTTCTTGTAACTAAAATAATTGGATTTAAATACTAAAACAAATAATCACATGATTCATTTAGTGAAAAAAAAAATCATTTTCTGAATCCTTAAAATGTGTAAACTAACGCTTAGTTGTATTGGGATTATAAATATTAAAATATAAAACAGATATATCGAATTTCAAAAGCTTAGTTTTATTGAGATTATAACTATTAAAGGGTGCTACTATTTTAATACTAATTTCATAATCTAAACCCAAGTTAAACAAGAAAGTAAAAAAGTTATTTTATTGGAAACATAAAAAGAAACACATGTTTGAACCCAAGTCAAAATTAATATCTATATTACTTATAATGGAGGGATGATTTTCTCTCTTTTAATTTTTTAAGATTTCCATATATAGATTTTAAGCAAATACAACTACTTAAGCTATATATACAATTACTTTATGCATAAACACTTACACATATTGACTGGTCAACATTTGTAATTAATGTCATATTTAAAACATCCATTTGATAAAAAAGATAATTTATAAACACAATGTACAAACTATTTGAAGCACAAATACAACTAAAAAATACTATTCAACACATACAATTAATAAACTATTTAATTTACCCATTCACTAAAATATACAACCATTTAACCATAATGTACAATCTAATCAAACTACTAAGCCAAACATTTAAAAATAAAGCTGATAACATCAAATAGTCCTGAATATTAAGTGTCAATTTTCCCCGATAATGCTTGTAATTTATATCATTTATGTGGATTTACGCTTGTTTTCCATTGTTTTCCACTTTCAGGTAAATTACGAGCATTGGAGCTAAAGAGACGCGGAATTGGAGAATTATCAAAGATTTATCAGAGTATGCTCACTTTGAAGAAGTTACGGCGTAACTCATCTCTCACATTACGCCGTAACTAAAGCGTGACTCAGAAAGCCAACTCATTAGAAGATTACGGTGTAAGTCTCACAAAAGACTACGACGTAACCATATTAGGTCAAATGAGGTTCCACGCCGTTTATAACTACGCAGCAAACTCTTGTTTAAACTACGGCGTAACCAAGGAATATTGAAGATACGGCGTAACCACTTATAAGGTTACGCCGTAACCAGCAGATCTAGTGCAAATTACGAAGAAATAGAAGATTACGGCGTAACTATTATATTAGTTACGCCGTAACCCAAATCTGGCCTATAAATACCCCAGGATTTCCAGCATTTCAAAGCATCCCATTCCACACACCACAACCAAAGAACGTAGGAAGAAGCCAAAGGCAGGTCTAGAGGAGCATACGGAGCTGTCTCCAAGGGAGAAATCACTCCCCTACGATAAGCATTAGCCTTTTATCTTTTCTTTACTTTCGATTCATGTATTTCGTAACATTGAATATTGAATTGATTTGCATGGTTAATATGAGCGGCTAAGCACCTCTTGGTGCTGGCCTAGTTATGATTCCTTAATTGTTTTGTTTGCGTTTACATTACTTCCGTATAATTATTTCTAAGTGTATGCATGCATAGTTTATTGGTAGCTACCCTTGTTTCGGTAGTTTTGAATGGCGGTAGAGGCTAGTTGCTTAGGAGATATGACCAACTGACCCTAAGTGAGTAGACTGAGACGGGAAGGGTAAGATATGACTTGTGCGATTTGACCAACTGATCACCTACCGTTTGGATGAACTTAAGAATTAGGGGGTGAGTGTTTAAGTTGCTAAGGTCCGGGCACTCACTATTATAAGTCTAGCAAGTAACGGTACTTAATGACTCGGCTTAGGGGACCAGGAACAACTGGACTTATGAGGGGACACCTGACTTCTCCAGTGGTGGCATCTTTGCTGATAGGTTAGGGCGAATTGACCAAATGCTGTCCTCTCGACTTTGACCCCACCTGAAGTAATTGGAAGTAATTAGACGTAGACATTACTAGCTAGGATGAATGACTAGGTTAGCACCACTCTCTTCTATTGATTGAACCTTTGCCTTTATTTGCTTTTATCTGCTTTAGTAGTTAATTAATTAATTCCTTATCGAAATCATATTAAAATCTGTGACACCTATACTTAGTAATAATCCAACACACATAGCTCTTGGGACGACCTCGGTTTTACCGAATACTACACTACACACTACCGGGTACACTGTCCGTTAGTGCATTAGGGTAGACCATAGGTATAACGAGACTATATAAATATTAAAACCTAGTCAGTAAAACCTGCATCAAAAGCCATTAGGCTACCCGCAGTGGTCAGTCGACTGGTTCGGTGTCTGCGCCGACCAAGTCGCCACAATTGCAACATGAGGGTCGAACTGGGTCGATCGGCTCCAAACTTGACGAAGGGTGATTGTGTTGAAGGAAAGAATCAAGATTTTGTTTGTGGTAGCTTCGGTTAACAGGAGATGAATTATTTCCAAGGTTATAACTAAAGTTATTGTTATTTATAGATTAATTGTTTAATAAAAGTATGGCCACATAACATTACATTGTCAGAAAATATAGTCACAGAGTACCCGCCGCCGCATCGCGCGAGTAACCTGCTAGTTACCTCAAAAGTAACCTACCCCTTAATTAATGACCAATTACTTTTCATATGTCAATTTTTCTTTTATTGATTTTTTCTTTGTTCATGTTTTTTTTATCTTTCTTTGTCCATATTTTGATTAGTACACAAAATATCAATCCAGTAAAAAGTTATCGAACCATTTATTTATTTATTTTTTTATATTTTTTTGTCTTTTTTCATTATTTTGAATTATTTCTAGTTTCTAACAATGTGTAAAAATGATGTGCCCCGTACAAATTCGAAAACTAATGTGTTAAATATGAGGGGTGATATATTTTGAATTGTCTTTCTAGTTTCTAACAATATTTCTAATGCTTCATGCCAAATTTTTAAATGAAGAAAAAATAGCTCTTTTTCTTTCGTTAGAATTTAGACGTGGAGTTATGAAGAATCGAAAATTTCATCACTTTATTTAATTTTGAATTTATGTTTATATATTTGTTTACTTATATATTTATATTTGGATAAGTAAAAAAGAAAAAAAATATATAAGTAATGATTATAATAAAAGTATTTAAATGATTAGTCAAAGTATTATTATAATTATATCATCATTAGTGCACATTTAACTCTAAAAATAATAAATTCAAGGATTGATGTAAAAAATAAGGTTTATTTAGTGAAAAATATGGGTTCATTTAGGAGGACCCATATTAAAATATAAAACATATGTATCGAATTTCTAATTACCAAAGTTATTCTTCATAATAGTTCCACTAATCCTCTTAGGTTGGCCCTACCATCTATATATATATTAGCGTTGGTTTAAACTCGGGAAAGAAAAAAGGAAATATAATGATAATAGTGGGGAAAATCATTCTCCTCAATTTATAGGGTAATTGTCCATTACCCAGTAATGGGTCATTCTATTATATAGCACCAAGCATTATTTTTCATTACGTTTACCATTACTCACCTTCAAAAACATCCTACCAAGCACCCCCTTAATGTATCAATTGGTGTTATTATGGGCCTCTTGTTTTTCACCATACATGGTCCTTCTAGGCAACTGTTCTTCTCTATACTCCTGATTTGTTGCTTGACTCAAGGATCTCAAGCTCGCGATATCACCTGAGATCGTTTTTGTCTATGCAAAATTAGGCTCATAAGATTAGATCGAGATCCTATGATCTTGCCAATTTATCATATTTTGTAAACAAAAGATAAACGACTCAAACTGTTTTACATTTCTACTCAACGTCAAAGATACATTCATATACTATCCTCTTGAAAGTCAAAGTTCAAGTTTCAAACATCAAACTAATAGTAAAACACAAAAAGTCATGTCTCAATCATTACATCAACGATTTAGCGGAATAATACGTAACATGGGTCCTAAGCGTCTCAAAACATACGAGCCATCTACATGATTTCAAGCAAACAAACGTTTCATAAGTTGCATTCTAAAACATACCCTTTGATTAGTTTAATCAAAGTGAAGTAAATTTAATTGAACTATTGAACACTTTTAGACTTTTGGTTTTACACTTTTACTGTATCAACTAACTATGAAGAGATTCAAGGCTCTTGTAATTGTAACAATGACACTATTTCCACTAATTATGTGGTTCAAACTAAAAAGTTAAAACTATTAAAAGGTTTACATTAATGATATAAAGTATAAAAAAAAACATCAATTACCTATAAGAAATCTTTGCTTCGGGTGATTAGAACATGAGAAGAAGACCAGTAGTTTGTTAATTGGAATTTTGATTTGAGGAAAAGTAGAGAACTATGCATAAACTATAATCTACTTAGAAAATAAAACGTTGATGGTTACTTATTAGACATTAGTAAAACTCGTTTGTGTTTTGGCCTAAGCAAGTGAGACTGACTTAAAAGATAGAAAAAGTGAAAAAAAAATAAACATAGGTGAACTCGGATCGAGTGACGATCTTACCATCTTACGTCCGATTCCACGATCTTACATGCGATCCCACCCCATATGCGATCCTATGACGATACTACACGATCTTGGCTAGTAAACACCTAAGATCGTACGATCTTACGAGTTTACTCGTGATCTTGACAGCCTTGGAAAAAAAAGGTTAAAGATTAGAAGGGATTAAGTGTTGATTTGTATTCTTGTTCTTGTTGTTTTCATCAAGTTTTATTGCAATTATTTTATTCAATATGGTTGCGTAAGCTACTATACTTTTATGTATTTCTTTGATGTAAGTATGGTTTTGTAAGTGTTTGACATTGTACATATGATTTAAACTATAAAAACAAGCTCAAACAAGTCCCAGGTATACTTTACAAAGCTAAAATTTAGAACAGCCCAAAAGATTGAATTAACTGGAGAACTCAGTGGACTTTGGACTTTAGATAATAAGATACGAGATCTATATCTTAGCGATTTTCCGGGTGGCTCACTCTGTAACTCATCTCGATGAGTAAATTAGAGCCAAAACGGTAAAACATGTCAAAATATGCATTTTGAACTTTATTGGTAAAATTCTCTTATAATTTGCATATAACCCTCTGTTTGACAAAGAATAAATTTTTTAGGGGACACTTTAACTTAAATGTAGCCGTGAAAACCAGGCCAAACGGACTTGTAGAACTCAACTTATCGCCGCTTTGGCGGGACTGTAGTAGGTTGTCCAGAAATCTGCATTGATACTTAAGAAAATACTTGTAACTTTACATATATTATAAAAGATTTAAGACCATAAGACTAACATATTTGATAAATACATTCAAATACTTTTTCAAATATATAAAAACTAAATCATAATATTTTATGGTTTAGAAGTAGTAAAAGTTGGAATAACATATTTATAAAAATCGGGATAACTAACTTTATAAAAACTTAACGTTGACAATTAGTATTATTTAAAACCATTAGACTCTTTATAAAAACCGACGTGGTAGGACCCACTATTGGAAAAATAGACTCGTTTACCTCTCTATAGAATAAATATGACTTAGACGTAATTATTTACGGAATAGTTAGACTATTAAAAATGACGTAAACCCGAATCTTGGGTAACTTACCAATAGGGATTGTTAATATTTTAAAGTTGTAAAACCTAAACTGACACTTAGTAACTTTATAAAAGTGTACAATGTCTAAAGTATATTAATACTTTTATAAAACTTATTTCTTACATTTTCACTATATATATAAACCTAATACTTGCTTATTATATTTTAGGTCACTCTTAATATTTATGCGGCTCGCTCGTTATTTGATTAACACTTTTCCATTTCACTATTAACGGTGAGTTCATAGCCCCATTTTTTATTTAACTATTTTATAAACTCTCTGGAGGAGATACATGCTGAACTATTTTTACTATGGACAACTATTTACAAATTGTATGCTTATCTGAATGTATTATTGGCTAAGTTACCCTATTGCCATAGAGTCCCTGTTTATCATGAATCATTAATTACTTAAGTATAAGCGTGAATATAATGAATTTGCCTATGGGATTGACGACTCCCATCTGGTTGGCTGGATATGCAACCAGAAGTGCTGTATTTGAGTTTAGAGGTATATGGCAACATACCTATTAGGGCAAATTAATATATCAATTTTATTGATACTATGTTAACGCATTGATTTTCATGAGCTTAGTGCAACAATAACTGTTTTATGACTATTCTGAGTTACAAAATTATCTCTTATACTTGAAAACATATTGTCCATTACTATAAAACTATGAATTAACTCAATCATTGTATTGACTTTTTAGCATGTTTGATCTCGGGTTTAAGGTATAAGCTGGCATGTGAAGGCGTACGAAAGTTTAGAAGACTATGCATCTTTATCATTCGATAGACTTAAAAACATTTATGTTGTACTTTTATATTTTACAAACGTATGGGACCTATTTTGTAATAAAATATGGTAATTTGTATTAGGTGAATGATAATTTATTTTCAAAACATCTCATTTAGAGTCTTTTTTGTAACTTATATTGTGTGCTATGAAGTAATACCCTCGTCTAACTTCCGCTGCTATTCAAAACTGGGGGTGTTACATACAGTTATAGAGAACCAGGTTTGTTGGAATCACTCCTAAACAGTATTTCAAGTATTTATATTTCATATGTAATAGGTAGCTTTATTATGGCCTTTATGTTTGTTTAAGGTCTAGCTTATGTAGAAGGTCCATAAGCTTAGGCCCAAGCCCACATAAGAAAGGATGGGAACTAGGAGTGTTGCCCTAGCTTCCCTCCTATAAATACCCTTGTAAACCCTCATTTGAGGGTTGGTTGTTCAAGTTTTCTTTCTTTCACATATGCCTACGCATAACCGGTCTTATTATTGTTTGTGTGTGTGTTAGATCTTGTTCAATCGCCTCATCTCCTTTCTATATTACTTGTGTTTGTAAAACTAGTGACCTAACAGTGGTATCAATCGCCTACTAGTTGGGTGAATCGTGTTTGTTTTTGAAGTGGGTTTCGGTCCTACGCCTAAAACGCACCTTGATACTTTGGTTCGCTTAAAAACATTTTTTTTAACCTTTTGAATCCAAGATTCTTGTCCTTTCAATGTCTTAAGGTGTTAAAATACGTGTTTTTGGCAAAAAGTTTCAAACTTTATGCGTGGATAGTTGTTTTTGAACGTGTTTTTGTTCTTGGGTGTCGTTCTACACGTAACCCATTTAGCAGTTTTGGTACTTCAAGTTTCACATTTTTGTGTTCTTTTGGTACTATTGAAGCTATTCCATAACAAAAATCTGGTTTAGAAACACATTTGGGCAAAATCAACATTACGAGTAATCCTACGCGTATTGAAACCCTAATATTACGCGTAAGATTATCCTTGGCTTGATCTTCATTTTCGTGGTTTATTCCGTGTTTTCTTACTTGGATAAGTCTGAAAATACGTCGACTTTGGATATCCTTTGCACTGTGATAGTGTAAAAGATCATTTGGGCAAAAACCCTAAAATTACGCATAAGCATAAGCTTAAGCGTAGAAATCCTACGCATAAGATTCACTTTACGCGTAAACTTAGGTCTACGCATAAGGTAATCCTACGCCTAACTTTCTACGCCTAACTTTTGTCTACGCATAACTTTAGTGATTTTATCCTACTTACGCGTAAGCTAAATCCTAGGCGTAACTCCTTATTGTTACGCGTAACTTTTTGGTGTTTTTTACGCATAAGTGCTACTTGGTTTCTTGTCTTTTCTACGCCTAAGGACACTTCATCAACAAAGGTTCATTCGACTACAAAGATCCATTTTTACTCCACAAGTTTATCAACATGTCTCAACCACCATACTCTAACTATTTCCCTCACACTTATAATCATCAACAACAACAACAATTAACTCCACAACATCAACAATGGAATCAACAACAAGCTATTTATCAACAACAATTTAATCAGCAACATACTCCACAAATTGGTGCAATTCCACCACCACAAATGGTTCAAACACCACCAAGCCTTCAAGTTCAATCCTACACAAATGATTTCAATCAACATCCATCAAGGAACACTATGAAGGAACCCACTTGGTTTGCAAAGATGTGTGAAGCTTTAAGCAGCCAACAATCAATTCATGAAGCTAGATCACTTGATAGACCTCCAATGCTCACTCCAGGAAACTACGATCAATGGGTGATAAGGTTCTTTAGGTTTTGTGATCTGAAGAAGCCACATGGAAAGTTCTTAAAGAAGGTTATCTTGGAAGGTCCATTTGAGATGCCTACTGTCATTGTACCCGGAGATCCAACTGCTGTTCCACCAAGAGATGAACAAACCAACATTGCTACTGTTGCAGATCTAAATGCTACAGAACTTCTACACTATGAAGCTGATGAACTTGCAATGGAATACATCCTCTTAGGATTACCAAACCCAATTCTTCGTAGTGTTGATGCTCAAAAGACTGCACAAAAAATGTGGGATCATATTCGTCTTCTTATGGAAGGATCTGTACTCAATCAGGAGGATTTGGAATCCAAAATTTACTTGGCTTATGAACACTTCATGATTGAACCTGGAGAGACACTAGAGTGTTATGACTTGTGATAGAATGGCTAAATGGGGCACCTATGATATGCATGTGTGTAGTTTGTGTAAGAAGGATGCTGAAACCCATAACCATCTTTTTTTTAATTGTTGCTTCTCTGATGCTATATGGAAGGAGCTTAAAGTCAAAATGGGCTTGCAACTTAAAGCCAATCAGTGGAGTATGATTATTGATGAGTTAGCTGATAAGCCTAATGGAAATAGTATTGGGAGTGTTGTTAGGAGGCTATGTTTGGCAACTGCTGTTTATTCTATATGGAGAGAAAGAAACAATAGGATTTTCAGAAATGAGCAAAGGAGTTGGAAGGAAGTTCTAGGTGGAATTTATGATACAGTTAGATTGAAACTCATGGGTCTTACTGTTAAAGACACTACAGCAGTAAAACAAGCCTCTAAACAGTGGAATGTAGTCATGAAGATCATTGATGGATAACTATAGTTAGTTATCCCATTTTCAATATGGTCATTGTTGGCTAAAAAAGTATGGCTAGAAGGAATTTAATGGGGTGTTTGGGTCAGAAGGGTGAAGAGCAGATGGCTTGTAATTAGAGGCCACTTGTTGTCCAAAGCTTGTCTCCTCCTTGAATATGAGGATGTTAGCTGTGATCTTGGTCAGGATCAAGCTTTTGAGATTGCAAGTGTCTTTCTTAAAGGTAGTTTCTTGATGGAAGGGTTTATATGGTCTAATGCAGAATATTGATTTCCTAATGCATTTTCTATTGCAAACCATAACAATGGGTATGTATCTAGTACTTTGGAGTCCATTTGGTGTGACTGTACTCACTGGATCTTCATTCCTTAAACATGTTTGGCCTTGGGAGGGAACTGTGATGAGGTTTGATGCTAAAGTGAGAGGTCTAATTCATTTGGATGTACCATAATGTAGAGCATCCCATTGTGAAGGGTATATGGTTGGGGCGGCCAATGTATGATAAGTGGAATAGCGAGGAGTGAAAGATGAACCTGCTTGGTCCTCTTAATACATTGGCAAAGGAGGTTTTGGTTGGTCATCATGGAGGGAGTGTGTTCCCAAACAACTGAAGCTTTTTTTTAGAGGGAAATGTAGGTTGTTTAGCAGAGCCCCTACATGGATGGGTTATGGGTTCCTAACGAAGCCATACACTTTTCCTGTTTTGATCATTGTGGGTGTGGGAGGAATGGTCTTGATAGGAAAGTGATGTGGAAATGTAGTTAGATGGTAGGTGCTTTATAGGTGAATTCAAGAACCAAACTGGCATGGTTTATGTTATAGTGCAGTTTGGTCTGTTGGTGCTTATATAGAGTGTTGTCTGATATAGCCGTCTAGTTCTATCCGATATCGGATGTTTCTTAGTTTGAATGTTTCTGAGTTGAGAGTGTTCACTCAGTTGATGTTTTATGATGTAATCGTTTGAGATATTAATATAATTAACCTTTTGCACCAAAAAAAAAATATAAGAAAATTAAAACATCTCGAAGAAAAAAAGATTTTTTAAATAAACTTAAACATCAAACTCCCGCTAGTTAAACCCAAATTTTCATGGATCCATAATTTGAAGTATCTTTAAAAGACAGCAATTAATAAAATGAAGCCTATAATATATCTAGTGTTGATCAACAATTGTAATTTGTTAGTAAGGAGAACTAATGCGACTTATTTTTTAGCAGGAACTAATGTAGGCCAAAAATTCCAAATCGTTGATTCCATTTTTTCTACTAAATTCTTACAAATAATTGAACGGATGACATACGGGCACATCCAATCACGGAAAAAAAATTCCTTGTTAAATCAAATGGAGACTTCAAATATTTAATTCAAGTTGACTTCCACATATACACAAAGTCTTCGGGTCATTCTCATGACAACCTGGGGTGACGGTAAACTACCAAATTAATTATGCGTTTAAGTCGTTGTTCCCTTTTTTTACGTTTAGTGTTTGATGGTCTGATAACTGGTTATCCGAGTTTGTGCTAATGGGCTGTCCGGAGGGAACCTTCGCCTTCTTCCTCTCTTGTATCTTTCTTTTCCTACCACCAATACTTGGCTATGTTGAACGAAACGGTTTTGCTTTATTTTTTTTGAACGGCAAAAACAAATTTAATAGAACTAGCAAGAAGCTAACAAGAATTAAATGGGTTTAGAAAGAGCAATACAAGGGTTACAAATCCATTCAATCCAGTTTGGTTTGATTTTCTTTTGCCTAAACGGTTTTGCTTTATGTTTCCAACAAGTTTTGGATTATTTTTTCCAAGTAATTATTTTCGTTTCTTTACTTGCAAATTAAAACCCACCACTTGTAATTCAAAATAGATATAGCGATTCAATAAAAAGGTCCACGAGGCGCCGAGGCATCTAGCATTATATATGCAAAAATAAAAATGAATAATGAAAAATTTGTTAGAAAGTAGAAGGTTACTAGCAATCACGACCATTTAGAATATGCTCATGCTAACATATAGATAAAATATATAAATGAAAGAGTGCTTATAATATATACAACTTGTAAAGTATATATTTATGAAAATGTTTGAATCATTAATATTGTTTATAAAATTTGTCTCACATAGATAGAAGATATAAATAAAATAATGTTTATAATGTAAAAAAAACTTACATGTTTAAGCAATCATTTAAAGTTATTCATGAAAAGTATAATAATTAATATACTAATATATTAATAATTGAATTATCACTTGTGAATTTACATTTTTGCATAATTTGTCTTAAAAAAATTGTTCTGGTTTTTACAAAAAACCGTTTTTTACTTTTGTGGTTAAGTTTATTTAAAATAATTCAAAATTTATTTAGATTTGTTCTCGAAACACTCTTACGATATAATAATAGTTTTGGAACTTTGTAGTTTTGCATGCATTTTAAAATCATATTCATTTATATGTGCATTTTTTCATTAAAACTAAACAAATTCAAAAAGAAATAATAAATGAATGATTAAAATGTTGTGGAAAATAAATTAGTTAAAGCTATGTATTGTGTACATTATGCATTAAAAATTGTAATGCTTAAAAACACATTAATGGCATTTTAAAAATATTTAGAAGAGAGAGTGCTAAATTTTTGTAAGTAATATAGATAATAATACTACTAATAATAATAATAAACTGAAGCCTACAATATATCTAGTATTGATCAATTTTTTTATTTTTATTATTATTTTTTTAACAGTAACTAATGTGACTAATCAGCCAAAAATTCCAAATTGTTGATTCCTTTTTTTATACTAAATTCTTACAAATAATTGAACGAATGACATACGGCCACATCCAATCACGGGAAAAAAAAATTCCTTGTTAAATCAAATAGAGACTCCAAATATATAATTCAAGTTGACTTCCACATATATACAAGTCTTCGAGTCATTCTCATGACAACCTGGGGTGTCGGGAAACTACCAAATTAATTATGCGTTTAAGTCGTTGTTCCCTTTTTTTACGTTTAGTGTTTGATGGTCTGATAACTGATTATCCGAGTTTGTGCTAATGGGCTGTCCGGAGGGAACCTTCGCCTTCTTCCTCTCTTGTATCTTTCTTTTCCTACCACCAATACTTGGCTATGTTGAACGAAACGGTTTTGCTTTATTTTTTTTGAACGGCAAAGACAAATTTAATAGAACTAGCAAGAAGCTAACAAGAATTAAATGGGTTTAGAAAGAGCAATACAAGGGTTACAAATCCATTCAATCCAGTTTGGTTTGATTTTCTTTTGCCTAAACGATTTTGCTTTATATTTCCAACAAGTTTTGGATTATTTTTTCCAAGTAATTATTTTCGTTTCTTTACTTGCAAATTAAAACCCACCACTTGCAATTCAAAATAGATATAGCGATTCAATAAAAATGTCCACGAGGCGCCGAGGCATCTAGCATTATATATGCGAAAATAAAAATGAATAATGAAAAATTTGTTAGAAAGTAGAAGGTTACTAGCAATCACGACCATTTAGAATATGCTCATGCTAACATACAGATAAAATATATAAATGAAAGAGTGCTTATAATATTGACATCTTGTAAAGTATATATTTATGAAAATGTTTGAATCATTAATATTGTTTATAACACTTGTCTCACATATATAGAAGATATAAATCAAAGAATGCTTATAATGTAAAAAAAAACTTACATGTTTAAGCAATCATTTAGAGTTATTCATCAAAAGTATAATAATTAATATACTAATATATTAATAATTGAATTATCACTTGTGAATTTACATTTTTGCATCATTTGTCTTAAAAAAATTGTCCTGCCTTTTACAAAAAACCGTTTTTTACTTTTGTGGTTAATTTTATTTAAAATAATTCAAAACTTATTTAGATTTGTTATCGAAACACTCTTACGATATAGTAATAGTTTTGGAACTTTGTAGTTTTGCATGCATTTTAAAATTATATTCGTTTATATGTGCATTTTTGCATTAAAACTAAACCAATTCAAAAAGAAATAATAAATGAAGGATTAAAATGTTGTGGAAGATAAATTAGTTAAAACTATGTATTGTGTACATTATGCATTAAAAATTGTAATGCTTAAAAACACATTAAGTCATTAATGACATTTTAAAAATATTTAGAAGAGAGAGTGCTAAATTTTTATAAGTAGTATAGATAATACTAATAATAATAATAATAATAAACTGAAGCCTACAATATATCTAGTATTGATCAATTTTTTTATTTTTATTATTATTTTTTTAACAGTAACTAATGTGACTAATCAGCCAAAAATTCCAAATTGTTGATTCCTTTTTTTTATACTAAATTCTTACAAATAATTGAACGAATGACATACGGCCACATCCAATCACGGAAAAAAAAATCCTTGTTAAATCAAATAGAGACTCCAAATATATAATTCAAGTTGACTTCCACATATATACAAGTCTTCGGGTCATTCTCATGACAACCTGGGGGTGACGGGAAACTACCAAATTAATTATGCGTTTAAGTCGTTGTTCCCTTTTTTTTTAGTGTTTGATGATCTGATGATCCGAGTTTGTGCTCATGGGTTGTCCAGAGGGAATTGAACCTTCGCATCTTCCTCTATTGTATCTTTCTTTTCCTACCACCGGTACTTGGCTATGTTAAAAGCATAGTTGTTAAGATATCGGTTCTGATTTTCAAATCTTGCAATTTTATGATAATATAAAGTAAAAACGATCTTGATCCTACGTATAATCTTTGTGAGATAGGATCTTAATAGGTTCCCGATCTTGATCTTAGTATCTTAAGATCTCGATCGATCCGATCTTACTTTTCTCGAAACATAAGCTAAAAAACTACATATTTATGTATTACGTTATGTAGAATATGAAAAATATGAGGCTAATTGTATTTAACACTTATAATCATAATTTTCACGTACATTTGTTGGTGATTTTAGTGTCATCAATCATTTTATGTAATTGTGATTTACCCGACGAAGACCAAAGAGATTTCAAGTTAAACTATAATACGGGTTAGGTGGTGCGGAGTGCTCGCAGGTATAAGTTACTATGTTTTCTAGCACTACATATTGTGGTTATTTATCAAAAGGGTGTGACTATTCGTGAAAAGGCGTGACTATTCATGAAGAGTCATAACTTTTGTCTACAACCATCATGAAGTTTATTATATAAACATATTTTGATTTTTCATATGAATATATTCATATCAACAACAACTTCAACAAATTAACCTTGCTTTTTATTTCTTTCTTGTGTTTAGAATTTTAGAATTTTAGAATTTTAGTGTGTTCTTATCTTATTCCAATAAAAATTTTGTGTTATCCAAAGTATAACAGGGTCGAAATATTGTATTAAGAAAATAGTTTATACGTGATTTAAAAATTTATTTGGACAATCTCTAATTATAAAGACCCTAATATTCTTGGTGATAATCATATGATGGTAGGATCGCCCTAATACCAACAAACTAATTCAATATTCTTGGTGATAATCATGAATCATGATGGTAGGATCGCGTATTTGTCAAAGACAAGACAGATTAATTCGTGGAAGAGATGACCCAAAAAGAATGCAACTTTTGGTATGTGAAAGGTGTTTTTGGAATCTGGAAATAAGAGTAGAACTTTGACGAAAGGATATATTGATGGAACAAGTCTACATGGGTTAATTACGAGTACGCATTTTCTATGTATATTTTAAAATTTGAAATGGACAATGACATGTGCATGGAGCGACAACATGGCAACATGTTTGTGTGAGTGCATGATAAAATCCTATTAAGTGATTTGAAATATGAAACCGTTGATCTGATATGTTAGTTTAACAAAAAATTAGAACATATGAAATTCATTAACGATTTTTTACGTGTTATGCATGAAAAGTACGTCTCATCCTATATTGAAATTTCTTGAAATCTGTTAATCTTTAAATACATGCATAAAAGTTTTTTGAGAAAATATAATATTATGCTTCTTCCTGCCGATAGAACGAATTTAGTGGGTGACGGTTACTTTTCCAGCAATGTAAACATTCTAGCCTTTTAAAAGGAGATGATTTTGATGCATGAAAAATAATGCAGTATATGATCTTTTTCATTCGGGCAATGTTTATGTGTTTAACTTTCATTAAATGAAAGTGCAAGAATGTAAATAAGGGAAATATCTTTGCGGCTGTAATAATTGATGGTAACCGGTAAGTTTTCCAGTTTCTTGTGAGGGTAAATAACATACAAAGGCATAATTTTAACAATTACAAGTAATCTTCCCTGGTGTTGGCTTTTTCATTTACACAATGGATGATTTTCTGTCTTGAATTTTGGTGTGGATGATGCAACCACAATGGACATGTTAATTGTGGCGTGGAACCCAATGAACGGTTATTTTCGCACAAGAACATGCGTTTTATATTAGGCAATAGGCAGGGAACTATTGTTGATATACCTTTATGGCTTTATGTTATCACTTTGAAATTAGAAAAATGTGTGAAGATGAACATATTTATTGCCAAATGATTTTCTTGAACACCGCATGAAAATTTTGATTAAGTTTGTAGTCGGATGTGGTAGAATTGAAAGAAAAATAAATTTGTTAGGTTATGGATTCATGTGCAAACTACTTTAATGGTACATGTTTGACCACTTTATTAATGTTAGTGATTGCCTAAATAAAATTGATAGGATTAATTTATTGATAAATCGCGTAAAAACGTACTTATCTTAAGTCCAATTTTAATCAAAAGTATTATTTTCTTTTTCTCAATATAAGATACCAACTTTTTTTTTTGACCGATTTAGATTTTTTTTACTTCCGTTAACCATTTTGTTAGTAAATTACATGTTTGGTCCTTTAGTTTGTATAGGCATTTCATGTTTGGTTTATTTTCGTCCGTTTTAATACGTTTGCATACGTTTTCGTCCATTTTTATACGTTTTAGGTTTGTTTTTGCACGTTTTTGTCCATTTTTACACGTTTTCGTCCGTTTTTGCACGTTTCGTCTGTTTATAGACGTTTTCGTCTGTTTTTACACATTTCCGTCTATTTTACACGTTTCCGTCCGTTTTTGCACGTGTTAGTCCGTTTTTGCAAGCGTTCATCCGTTTTGCACGTTTTCGACCGTTTTTACAAGTATTCTTCCATTCAGCCAGTTTTTACACGTTTTCGTCCATTTTTGCACGTTTCCATCCAATTTTACATGTTTCCGTGTGTTTTTGCACGTTTCTGTTTGTTTTTACATGTTTTCGTCTGTTTTTGCATGTTTTCGTCCGTTTTTACACGTTTCGGTATGTTTTACACGTTTTCGTCCGTTTTTGTCTGTTTTTTACGTTTCTTCTGTTTTTACACTTTTTTATACATACCTTTCGGTCCTTACCATTCAATACAAGAAACCAAACAACATAACTATCCCCAAACCATCATTAAATCACATTTTATATATCATATGTATAAAGTACCTCTTTGATAATGTTAAACCTATGGTATATTACACATCTACTAGCAGGGTACCCGCGCGTTGCGGCGGCGGGTACCCTGTAATCATAATTTTAGGCGAGCATTGGTGTATAGTTTCCGACAGAATACGATTGCGGCGATTTGTGTGTGTTGTATGCTTGTTAGTGCATATTTCATTTTATAGTTGAGTAGTCTAAAAACTATAATCAAATACGGATAATCTAAACCCGAATAAAAATCCTTGTCCAAAAATTATACCAAAAGTTTAACCTTGTATCAATTTTAGTTCAAAAACCAAATTTATGTCGCCTAAAATATCTATCTTAAACAAAAAATTCGGATATAACAACTTTGAGCCTAAAATTTTATTATCAAAAATAGTCCAACTTTCGATATCCTCTTCATTTGAGCCTCACATGTGCCACATTACTACAACACAACCAATTCAAAATACCACCGCTATCATAACACAACACTACCTCTTCATTTGGATCCCGCTCACTCTCAATTTTTTTTTTCTTTTTGAGTTTTCTAAATAAACAAATTACACCATTACACCATTTAATAAGAAACACCCCAACCATAATTATCTAAAAATTTAGGATCTAATATCAGCCCATTACCAATTTTTGTATAGAACATAAAGAGCCCAATAATTGTAACGCCACCACCACATACCCTAATATTTCTAATATGAAAACCTTAATCTCACTCTCTTGAATCACGCCCCCATCCACTTTTTTGTTTGCACTCAACACAAACACATACAACATTGTCCCTCCTCAAAAGCAGCAAATCACATGCTATGTATCTTCATCCTCTCAAAACAAACACAATCTCCATCTCAAATAAGCTCGCTTTTTGGGATTAATTAAAAAAAAGACAATGGTTGTTTTTTCAAAAACCAAACCGATACATTTTTACACTCGAGCCTGCCACAAACCGGCCATTTGGTCTAACCGTAACAATCACATAGATGCACCTGCCACAAACCAAATGAAGATAATGACACTATCACTCTTAAACACACAAAGCCACATACACTCTCCTTTGGTCTAACCGTAACAATCACAAATAAATCCTATTTCAAACGAATCACCAAACGAAATTTTTATTGTTCACGGCTTCAAGATCTTTATAAGAGGTATCGGGTAGGTCCTTTTCTTGTGTTTGTTTTTGTGTGTGGTTGACCCGAAAGAAAAGATGGAATGAAACAAAGTATGTTTCATTCTTTCTTTTAATTTTCGTATATTCAAAAGAAGTGTATCTTCTAAAAGATCTGTGATGAATATCACTTTCATTTTTTTTAAAAATAAGTTTTTGAGTATTTGAAAGAGAAGCTCTTATCTTAGTTTCGTTCTTTTTTCTTTTGTTTTATGTTCGAGTCTTGTTGTTGATGATGGGATATAGGTTAGTTGGTGTTGTTAGTTTCACGATCTGTAAAATGATATAAGGTAGGTGTAATTTTGATGTTCTTTTTTTTTTTTTTTATTAAACAAACATAAGAAATAGGATGAAACGGTAATGTTTTGTTCTTTCTTATAAGTTTCGGAAATTAGAAAAAGATAGATCAATGATGATTTTGATTCGAGTTGTTTGGATCAAGAAGATCTTGAAATATTCATGAGACACTCGAAAATACAACTGAGATCTATATTTAACAAGTCTGAATTTTTAGGCTTTAATGTCTTGTACATCATGCTTAACCAATTACAAGTCTGAAATTTAATGAAGAGAGAGAGTGGTTTGTGTATTATAAGTAGTATAGATTTGAATAAACTTTTTGCACTTTCTAACCAAATATTTAATCTGTTTTTAACCAACCAGGATATCAACAATTTCACTCAAAACACATTGACATATAACACCCGTGGATATTTTTTAACAAAATATAAGACTAATGCTAATGGGAATCGCTTGGCAACCACAACTCCATAAAAGCAATGCATTACCCCATTAGCTCACCCTAAAGCGAAGCGTTGCTTGATGACTATTTCAATGTTTCGGTTGATTGAGTGACCGAAACATTTAACAAACCAACTCCAATTTTTGTTACCGTTTATATGTATATTTACGGAGTTGCTTTGTGGTCACCACTAGCTAGTTATTGTTGAGGTGGGGTTGTGGAGAGAGAGTTAATATGACGCTAAAGTGACGAAGTTGTTTGGGTGAAAAAATTGTCACCACTAGCATTAGTCTAGCTAATTACATGCAAATCCGTCAGATGGGAACATCCAAAACGGTTGTTTTTGTTAATCAAGCCAGTTAAGAACAAATAATACATACCCATATGCACATCGTCCATTTTAAGTTATTCATAACATAAAAAAAATGCATATACAATTATAACAAATCGAAACAATCAAATTCACTTCTATAGATAAAGATTTCGTATCGGTTAAAGTGGTTAATTCGAAAAACTAATGATCTTACCGTTTTTTATGTTAAAGAAGATTTGGATCCGTTCGTTTTTATTATGGGGGTGCGTCACAATATCTGTGTGTATTTTGATCGAGGTTAGGAGAAAAACAAAAACTTCCGTTTTTTTTTTTTTTTTTTTTTTTTGGGCAAATTGCATAAACATGCGGGTATTTGATTTTTGGTGCATAAAAATAAGGCATAAACATGTGGTAAATTGTATAAAAATATGTATATCGTGCTAAAAATACATATCATGAAACTTTTATTTTTTATATTAAAGACAATATTCCAGCAAAAAATGGTTTAAGGACAAATATCGTGAAGTAGATGTATTATCAAAATATGTTAAAGTTCAAAAAAATGAACAACATGAACATAATAAATTTACGAAGAAACAAAGAACTTCATTAACTCTCGATGTATGCTATGAATATCTTCTCTTTTTTTACTTGAATTTTATTATGCATTACAAAAATGTATACCTCATTAATATGTTTACTAGTTGTATTATATTTAGGGGCAATTATGGCAATGCATCTTCCGCTCAAGGTGGCAACACCTTCTAGTCACAAAGTTGGCGTATTCTTTAAATAGATTTTTTGAGACTTGCGACTTTTTTCTTCCAATCAAGGAGAGGCATGTGTCCATCCACTTTTCAGAAACCAATGATTGAATTTTACTTTTCGTACTTATAGTTTTTAATCGACCTAGATTCAGCGAATTTTTAAGATTCGAGCGAAATTCTCTTTTGTCATTTTCGAGAAAAAAGTCAAACTTTGGAAACTATTATTTTATTCCTTTAGCGCCTTCTCAATGCTGAACAACTTAAGCAAATTACTTTGAGCGCTTTTTTTAACTTTGTACTTTTGTACTTTTATACTTTTTTTTACATAACTTTTAAATACTTTTTAGATTACTTTTATACTTTTTTTACTTAAGCGAATTCCTTATAATAATTAAGCGCTTTTTCATATGACTAGATCTTCTTAACCTTATTCGATGGTTGGAATAACACATACATTACAAAATACTCCCACAAACCAAGATCCATCTTCTCAAAATCCAGGTTGAACCATGCAAAAAAATGTTTCGTATTCGGGTATGTATTTTTATTTTTACATTAAAATTGTTTTTTACTTTCGTATATTGATATATATAAATTGTTCGTATCTTTGTTTTTTCCGTATTTTATATGAAATTAATCATGTTTAATCGTAGTTTTGTAACAACGAAATTGTTTATTTAACTTAGCTAAGGTTTTCAATTGAGTTGGGGTTTTTAATTTATCTGGTGTTTGGAGATGTGCTATGTTTTTGGCTCCCCAAAAATATTATCATTTTTATATAGGGTTTGGAGATGTGCTCTGTTGTAGTACCTTTGCAATAAGTGCACTGAGGAATTAAGTAATATATGGTATTTATTACAAAATTGTACAATCCACACTTAACTAAATTGTACAATATGCATTCATTGTAAATAATGTGCATGCTTGGATGATTGACAATGTCTGCCACAATATGATTCAATGCAGCTTTCTACCTCCCCTTATATGTAATTAAGTAGAATATGTTTCTGAGTATTTTTTTTATTTTTTATTTGTAGGAATATGAGGCGAAAGTCATCATCAGAAGTAAATCAAACTACTTTTCTTTAATAAAATCCAAGTTGGATAAAACACGAAGGAAGTTGTTTCGGGAAACTTGTTTCGGTAAATGGTTGGACCTTTCTTATTTTGACCACGAAGCACATATGATAGATTATATTTTACAAAAAACAATGTTATCCGAATGACAAGCATTATGATATGCCGATTGTATATTATATTGAAGACCGTCCCCTACATTTCGGTCGTCCAGAATTTTCGCTTATCACTGGTTTTCATTTTGGAAATGTAAGTTTTGAAAAATATAGGTCTGGACACCTCAATTTTAGGTCAAGGGTTTTCCCAAAACGTTCAGGTTCAAAAATTACAAACTTAGATATTCTTGGTCTAATTGAGGATGAAGAGGCATTTGGTATCATATGCGACGAAGATGCAGTACGTCTTTGTCTATTGTTAGCTTTGGAGGTTATCTTCATGGGCAGATTATTGGTTCAAGAAGTTGATGATACTTTCATGCGATTAGTTGAAAACCTAGATGATTGGGATGCCTTTCCATGGGGGAGCATATTTGGAGGCATTTGTATGATGAAATTTTGGATGTTGCGGATAAACACAAGTGGGATTTCCTTCAAGGTATTAACAAAGACCACAAGTTTGTTCCAACCTATACGCTGTCGGGATTCGTTTGGGTTTTCAAGGTTTTATGTATCAATATACACTGGAGTCATTTTATGTATCAGTATTTTATGTTATGTTTTTTATTGAACTTGCAACATCCGTAAACATTGTATAGATATGGATACTGGAGTCATTTGAAAGAAGCATTCTATGGTGGAATAAAGTGCATGATATTATGCCAAGAGGAGTAGCGTGGTCAAAGAATACACACTTCAAAAGATCTGATTATAAGTTTCTTTTTGTAAAAGTAAAAGTCTTCATCAAATTTGTCTTATTAATGCAATTTTTTATTCTAAATTAAATTTTCAATATTATTATTTCATTTTTAAGGAATCCAATCCTGTTAAATAACTTAGACTGACAATAGATGAGAGGAGATCTGATTGGTATATAAAGTTTATGGCGTTTTTCCATGATTACATACCTAGAACTCCACCAGTGAAAACCACACATCTTTACGACGAGTGGTTGAAGAAGATGGCCGCAACAAGCAAACGTGGCAAGATTGAAAGGAAACATTTACCTATTATACGCAGGAGTGAGAGCAGTATAATAGAGATCAGCATAATACAGGATGGTGTTATTACAGAGTTAAATAAGCGTTTGTTCAAACTCGAGGCAATTATTCAGGTTATTTATACTTTATATTCTCCTCATTGTCCCATCAATAATCACACAACTACTGATAATAATATATGTCCTTAATATTTTTTATTCTTTTCAGGTTCTTGCTTGAGAAAGAAATGGGGTAATATATCATTTTTTTTCGTATATATACTTTGACATCCTTTTTGATTCATTTATTTTTCGTATATATGCTTTTTATAAATACTTTTTTTCATTCTTAGGAGAAATTGGAGTTAACTAATGATCTTCGGCATCTAAGTGCACAGTTTTGTGATGAGCTTAATCATGATTTTCTTGACTTGTTTGAGTCAAGTCAGTCAAGTATTGATACTAGTGCATCAGTGCGGCTAGATGATTTTTCTGATGACGATGTTGCAAAGGTAATTTACAAAATCAGTAGACATGAGTAAAACCCTTTCCGTACCATAACATCTTATAACGATAGTAACTATATAAACGTTGACAGGAATTTATTATCCAAGAAGTGTTGGGATATGAAAGTACTGGAAAAGTCAACGAGTCAAAGTACTGCTAAATGATAAAGTCAAAGTACTGCATACGAGGTCAAAGTACTGCAAGAGCAAAGAACTGTATTATTCGTTTATAGAAAGTATTGTAATTCTAGAATATTCTATGTTAGATTACTTGACGTACAAGGATACAAATTGTAAACCGACTAGGGTATCCTTGAGCCTATAAAAGGACCCCTAGATTGGCATAAGATGTACGTGATTTTATTAGAGTTTTAGAGAGAAGTTCGATATTATTAGAGTTGTTAAAGATCTGCATAATAAGCAGAGTTAGAGTTATTAATAAAATCGTTCATTGTTAAAGTTATTCTTCTTAGCTTTGTTAAGTAAATTCCGCATACTTAATAGAGTTTGCTCAGTGTTTCTCTGTTAATAACTTATGATTTATCCGAGGTTATTAAACCTTAACAAGCTATTTAAGTTAGTTTGGTTAGAGTACATCGATCCAACTAGTGGTATCAGAGCTTGTGTGGAAACTCTGACTAAGAAGAAACTCTAAAACCAACAACAGAACCTAAAGATGTAGAGAGATTCTGTTCCACAACCTTCAATCACCTCAATGAGGATTCCTGTAATCAAGAAGGGCGAATATGACTTATGGTGTATGAAGATGAGGCAGTATATTGCTATTACAGACCATGCTCTATGGAATGTAATTGTCAATGGTAATGAAGAAGTTCCAGAAACTGCAGAAGTTCCTGGACAACCCAAAGAACCTAAGGCAGTCCTACCAGCAGCAACATTAAGGAATCAAGAGAAGGCTCTCAACATTCTCTTGTCTGCCATTCCAGATGGTCATCTTCTCAAGTTTCATGATGCTAAAGATGCTAAGCAGCTTTGGGCTGCTCTCAAGACCAGATTTGGAGGGAATGAAGCTTCTAAGAAGATGCACAGAAATCTGCTAAAACAACAGTTTGAAACTTTCACTGTAGGTGAAAGAGAGAGTCTTGATGCTGCATATGATAGATTTCAAAATCTCCTTAATATGTTGGAATTATACAAAGCACAAGTTACAGTTGAAGATGCTAATCTCAAGTTTCTAAGGAGTTTGCCATCCACATGGCATGTGATTGCTACTATGATCAGAGGACAACCAAGCTTAGATGTAATGGACTTTGATGATCTCTACAATCATCTAAAGGTCTATGAACATGAGATGAATGGTCAAACAAGTTCTAAGTCTCACAGTATTGCTTTTCTATCATCTGAAAAGAGGGGCAGTACTTCGACCAAAAGTACTGCTTCTCCAACTCAAATTACTGTACCTCAAAGTACTGTCTCATATACTGCTCCCACCTTTTCTCAGCAAACCCCACCACCTACTACTATGCACTCAGATGAGGTTGTGTGCTCTTTCTTTGCACAACAAGCTAGTTTACCTGTCGTTTATGAAGAAGATCTTCCCCAGATTGATGAAGATGCTTTAGAAGAGATTGATATCAAGTGGCAAGTTGCCTTGATCACTGCAAGGATCAAGAAGTACATGAAGAAAACAGGAAAGAGCATTGACTTCAAACCTAAACAGGGAATCACTTTTGATAAATCCAAAAGTGAATGCTTCAATTGTCAAAAGACTGGACACTTTGCAAGGGAGTGCAGGTTTGCTAAGTATCAAGCAAATAGGATGACTGAGAAACCAAAACTGAAGCTAAAAGAAATCCCCATTACTGAAACAAAGGCTTTGGTTGCTCAAGAAAATTTGTCAGAAGTGGACTGGAGTGAAGAATTTGATGATGAACCAGTGACTTATTGTATGGTAGCAGTGGAAGAAGCAGTAGAAGATTCGGTAGAAGAATTGGATTGGAGCACTGCTTTTGATGAGGAAATTGATCATGCTGCTTTGGAATCTGGAGATGGATATGGAGCATTTGATTGGAGCTTGGAGTGTGAAGATGATCGTGTTCTACTTGCAATGGTAGCTACTTCACCAAGTTCATCTCCTGTCTCTGAGGTATGCTCAAATTGTCATGATTTTTATAAAAAATTGATAGAAAGTTATGTGATTGAAAGAGATAATTGTGTTAAGGCTAGGTCTGAGGTAGCAGGTTATCAAATAACCTTAGAGTCAATGGAAGCTAAAATTATAACACATGAAAATAATGAAATGGCTTGGGCTGAAAAATATGAACAACAGGATTACCAGTTAAAACTTAGTGAATGGAAATTCAACTGTAAAATTGCTGAAATTGAGAAACTCACTAAGGAAAGAGATGATTTGTTAGCTAAGTTTGCTGCTTGGGGTGAATCTGGTTTGTCACATGTATCTTATGTTCAAAAACAACGAAGAGCTTACATTAAAACTGGCTTAGGTTTTGGTATGGACTTTGATAACATAGAAGAAAACACATCTAGTGATCAAGATGATTTAGAAGATGTAACCACTAGTGATGATGAACTCATTAATTATGTAGACACATCTAGTAATGAGGATTCAATTAGTGATTCACCTCCTGAGTATAAGAAAGATAAAGGTTATCATGCTGTTCCACATCCAGTTGGTAGTCATCAACCAATAAGACCTGATGTTTCACGTTTTGGTGTAGACAGTCTAGAGTTTAGGAAGAAGCTTATTGGTCAATCTAGGTCTGAAACCCCAAAAGAAACTGTTGAAACAAATTTTCAAAATCAAGCAGTACCTTCTACTCAAAGTACTGCTCCACAAGCAGTACCTTCAGGAAAACCTTTTCAAAACAGTACTGCTAAACCTTTTTGGCATAATTTTGGTCAAAACAGATTTTATCATTCACCTAGAAGGCACAATAGTTTTGGTCATAGACATAGAAGAAGTCACGTGGGAAGTATGGGTGAAAAACTATGTTTTGTGTGCTTTAGTCCTAATCATTTAATCAAGGATTGTGAACGTCACTCAGAATACCTTAAGAAATTTTCAAAGAATAGGGCTGCTAATCAGAAACCTAGAGAGCATAAACCAGTCTGGAATAATTCAAATAGGGTTAATCATAACAACTTCTCACCAGACCATAGGTACCCCCACCAGAGAAGACCTTTTTCTAAACCACCAGTACCTTCACAAGCAGTACCTTCTCAAAGTACTGCTCAGTTCAACCAGGGTACTATGAATACCTCTTGGCACATAAATCCTAGGAGATCTCACTATTATCAACCTAGAAGGTATTACAATTCACATAGGGGATCTAGATCACAGGAACCAAGTGTTAAAACAGAATGGGTTAAGAGAGAAAGTACTGCTGAGGGACAAACTGTACTTTCAACAAAAAGTGAATCTGATGTTTTCATTATACAAGAAAAAGAGAATGATTTTGCAAAAGAAAGTTCTGTTGAAAATCCAGAAAGTTTTGAAAATCCACATGCTAAAAATCAAAAGATAATTCTGGATCATGTTTTGAAAAACAGTGGAAACAACATACTCAAAGAATTTGAGTTTGTAACTCCACAAGGGGAACACAAGTCAGTAATGGCTTGGGTTCCTAAAAGAGACTAACTTTCTAAATCTTTGTGCAGGGCAACCCAGAGGAGGAGCTTAAAGATCATCTTATTGTGGATAGTGGTTGCTCTGGAAGTATGACTGGAGATAAGGAGATTCTGTCTGATTTTAGATCTATTAGTGGAGGAAGAGTTGCATTTGGGAATGATGGAGGAAGGATTAATGGAAAAGGAACTATCAAAGCAGGACGTATTGACTTTGAGAATGTTAGATATGTGAAGGAGCTGAAATTCAACTTATTGTCAGTTTCTCAAATCTGTGACAAAAAGCATCATGTGTTATTCACTGACACAGAATGTCTCATCCTTTCTTCTGAGTTCGAGCCTGTTGATGATAACTTGGTAGTACTCAGAGTACCAAGAACCAATGATGTGTATAGTCTGGACATGAAGAGTCTTAACTCTTATGGAAGAGCTACCTGTTTAGTGGCAAAAGCAACAACTGAAGAAGCACATCAGTGGCATAGACGATTGGGCCATGTAAATTTCAAGAATATCAACAAACTGGTCAAAGGCAATTTAGTTAGAGGTCTACATTCAAAGACTTACAAGAATGAACACTCCTGTTTGGCGTGTAAGAAGGGAAAACAACACAAAGCTTCATGCAAAAAGCTTGAGGAGAGGACAATTAGAGAACCTTTGGAGTTATTACATATGGATCTGTTTGGTCCTGTTTCTGTGGCAAGCTTAAACAAGAAAAAGTACTGCTTAGTTGTTACAGATGATTGCAGTAGATTCAGTTGGGTATTTTTCTTGGGATTTAAAGATGATACTTTTGATGCGATTCAGACATTAATAATAGCACTGGAAAACCAACTAAGACTAAAGGTCAGAGGTATTAGATGTGATAATGGAACTGAATTCAAGAATAAGCTTTTGGATGAATTTTGTGCTAACAAAGGAATTAAGAGGGAGTTCAGTATTGCAAGAACACCACAGCAGAATGGTGTTGCAGAGAGGAAGAATAGGACTTTGATTGAAGCAGCTAGAACTATGCTTGCAGATTCTCAACTACATATTCAATTCTGGGCTGAAGCTGTAAGTACTGCTTGCTATGTACTCAACAGAGTATTAGTCACAAAACCACAGATGAAGACACCTTATGAGTTGCTGATGGGCAACAAACCCAACATTCGTTTTATGAAGCCTTTTGGATGCCCTCTCACTATTTTAAACACAATTGATAATTTGGGAAAGTTTGATGGCAAGTCAGAAGAAGGATATTTATTGGGTTATTGCACTAACAGTAAGGGATTTAGAGTGTACAACAGAGTCACTAAGAAGATTCAAGATTGTCTTCATGTTGAGTTTTTAGAAGATCAAGATAATCAGAAGGGTAAAGGTCCTGATTGGATGTTTGATCTTGAAGTTTTATCTCCTTCTATGAATTATGTACCTGTTAGAGCAGAAAATCAACCTGTACATGATGTAGAAGACTTACAGTATGTTATTCATGGAGTTCATATTAGACCTGATGCTGTTCCTGATGCTACAAAGCAAAGTACTGAAGTTCCAAAGCAAAGTACTGATGCCCCAGCACAAAGTACTGATATACCAAAAACTTCACTATCTGCTGAAGATCAAGATATTCAAGAGACACTTAATCAGATGCTTTTACAAGATGTAATGGCACATTCTTATTCTGATGAACAAAGAAGAGCTTATGAAGCCGCAAAGCAAAAGAACAATACTGAAGATGTCTCTTACAATAATTTGGACAGTACTTTTGATCAAAGTACTGCTGCACCAGTTGACAGTACTTTAGATGATTTGGATGATCCTACTATGCCTGGATTAGAGGAAACTGATGATGAGTTCACAGATGAAGGTATTTTCTCAGATTCCAATGAAGGTGCTGATTATACTAACTTGGATGATGCATATGGAGTTCAACAGTCTCTAATCTTAAGGATTCATAAGAATCATCCTACTGATCAAATCATTGGTCCTTCTACTTCTGGAGTAATGACAAGACACAAGGCTAAGAGTTTTACTAAACCTCATAATGCTTTACTTAGCTTTGTATACAAACAGAACAGGCTGAATCATAAGGACCATCAAACATGTCTGTTTACTTGCTTTATTTCTCAAGAGGAACCCAAGAACATTGCTCAAGCATTGACAAAAGAAAGTTGGGTTGAAGCTATGCAAGAAGAACTGCTACTATTCAAACTTCAAGAAGTTTGGGTTTTATGTGATCTTCCAGATGGGAAGAAAGTTATTGGAACCAGATGGGTTTTCAGGGTCAAGAGAGATGAAAGAGGTAATGTCATCAAGAATAAGGCAAGGTTAGTTGCTCAAGGCTACAGACAAGAAGAAGGAGTAGATCATGATGAAGTATTTGCTCCTGTAGCAAGGATTGAAGCTATTCGAATATTTCTTCCATTTGCTTCATATATGGGATTTCAGGTTTACCAGATGGATGTCAAGAGAGCCTTTTTATATGGTACTATTACAGAGGAAGTGTATGTCAAACAACCTCCTGGTTTTGAAGATCCTAAACATCCTAACAAAGTCTACAAGGTGGTTAAGGCTCTTTATGGCCTTCATCAGGCACCTAGAGCTTGGTATGAGAGGCTCTCTACATTCTTATTACAACATGGTTACAGAAGGGGAGCTATTGACAAGACTTTGTTTATCAAGAGAGACAAGAAGGATATTATGTTAGTTCAAGTATATGTTGATGATATCATCTTTGGAGCTACCAAACAGTCTATGGTTAAGGAGTTTGAGCAGCTGATGCAGAAGGAATTTCAGATGAGTTCAATGGGTGAGTTAAATTTCTTTTTGGGACTTCAAGTTAAGCAGTCACAGGAAGGTATTTTCATAAGTCAAGATAAGTATGTATCTGACATACTTAAGAAGTTCAATTTTGATGACATGAAGTCTGTCACTACACCTATTAAATCAATTAACTCATTGGGCAAGGATGAAGATGGACACCCAGTTGAAGTCAAGTTATATAGATCAATGATTGGTTATCTTATGTATCTCACTGCATCAAGGCCTGATATCATGTTTGCAGTTTGTTTATGTGCAAGATATCAAGTCTCACCAAAGATTTCTCATATGAATGCAGTAAAGAGAATTTTCTGTTATTTGAAACAACAACCTAAGTTAGGGTTGTGGTATCCCAGGGACTCACCTTTTCATTTAGAGGCTTTTTCAGATAGTGATTATGCAGGTGATAATTATGACAGAAGATCAACCACAGGTGGATGCCAATATCTTGGAAGAAGATTAGTTTCATGGCAGTGTAAAAAGCAAACAATTGCAGCCACATCATCTACTGAAGCTGAAAATGTCGCTGCTGCAAGTTGTTGTGGACAAGTTCTGTGGATGCAGAATCAACTCTTGGATTATGGGTTCAACTTCAAGAATACTCCTATCAATATTGATAATGAGAGTACTATATGTATTGTGAAGAATCCAGTCTATCATTCCAAGACCAAGCACATTCAGATTAGGCATCACTTTATCAGAGATTGCTATGAGCACAGGCTCATTAATGTGGTCAAGGTTCACACGGATGATAATGTAGCTGATCTACTCACCAAAGGCTTTGATGTTTCAAGATTTAATCATTTGGTGGTTAGCATTGGCATGATTAACTACTGAGCTACATTTCAGGGGAGGACTATTAGTATTAGTATAGTCCTGTGTATTGTTTGAGGGGAGGATATTTTTTGTGTACTTAGCTTATACAGAGGAATTTGAAAAAGTACTGTTTTTTTTATGAAAGTACTGCATACGTGGAAAGTACTGTTTGTCTTATTGAAGTACTGTTCCAACGGTAATATTGAGGGGTAATTCTACTAACGGTAACTTTGTTATTATGGGCTGTGATTTTTCATACCTCTCCTATAAATAACTACTTTCCGATTTTCCCTCTCATCTTGATATTCTCATATCTTTTCCATATATCTCTCACCATCTCTTTATTATTCGATTATATCTTTAATTGTGCTTACATTCTCAATAATGGCGAATCGTCCTACTGTTTCAAAGCACAATATGCTGGCAAATTTAGATAAAACTGAAGATAATGAGGATTTTCATGATATTATTGATTATCTCACTGGGTTGCCAATTAGTTATGCTCTTTTAGTTGAGCCGGATATTATTGAACCTTGGATTCAAGAATTTTGGGCTACTGCAAGGGACAATATGGAGAATGATGAATTTTATATTAGGGCTACAGTTGTTGGAAGAACTGTGAAGATACTGAAGCATCTATTCGAGAAGATTTATTGTTTAATGATGAAGAAGGGGCTATTCGTTTTGCTAAGGAGTTGATTTGGGAAACTTTTGGGAATATTGGATATGAAGGGTCTTTAACAGAACAAACATTCAGGAAACAACTATTTTGTCCTCAATGGAAGTTTTTAGTACATGTGTTGCTTCATTGTATTAGTGCTAAAAGTACTTCATGGGAGCAATTTGGATCAAACATAGCATCTGCTATGGTGGGATTAGCTACAGATCGTGTTTTCAATTTTTCAAGGCTTATTCTGGATGGCGTCATTTCTCACATTAATTGATGCGCGCAAAACCGTCAAGTTCTCTCACGCAAGCGTAAGAAAACTTAAAACAGCTTAAGCACGAAATCAATGAAGATCTGAGGAGTATAGGTTTTCCCCGGGTCGTTATGTCCCAGCGAGTTGTGCAATGGATTATCAAACGTTTAGTGATCGGGAAATTTGAACGATAAAGGGATTTGTGAATAGATTAACTACAGAAAAAGCCAACAAATAAAGACGGCTTAAATGCAAATTAAAGAAAAAGATAAAATCTATTAAATAAACGCTATCACTATTTTTAAAGTGATGAACGTTTAAAACCTAAAACTTAAAACTTACGTTTAAATAAAAATTACGCGAACGTACAAAATAAAAAATGAAACTTACACAATATTAATCCTAAAAATATGAAAAATACATTTTTACAATCCTAATGATAAAAGAAAATTTATAGAAAAAGAAAATTATTTTTACAACTATTTATGTAATTATTATTAATTAAAAACTAATTTTAACTATTAAATAATTACCTAAAATACAAGAAATTAGGAAATAAAGCTAGAAAAATAAAATTATGAAATGGAAAAGTCTAAAATATCAAACTAGAATTTTCAAAACTATTTTTGTATTTTTCTGATTATTTTTCTATTTTTTATGAATTTTAAACTATTTAAAACTAAATAAATTGCTAAAAATGACAAAATAAACTAGGAAAAATATGGAAAATTACTTTTTTTTACTTTTTATATTTATCTAAACCTAATAAAATTGAAAAATTATTTTTTTGAACTTTTTCTGAATTTTTTGTATTAAATCCTATTTAAAAAGTACTAAAAAGTGATTTAAATTAAGAAAAATAGCAAACAAGCTTAGAAAAATCTGAAAATTTCAGGTTAAGTCTAAAATAATATCAGAAATATAAGAAAAATGGAAAAATAGGTGCTTATGTGGAGAGATATGCAACTGCTATGGAAGTGCTTATTGAAATAAGCACTTGATAAGCCAAAAGCTCACCAAAAGCTACCAAACTGAAACACAAGCTGCAATAAGCTAATTTAACTAAAATGCAATGAGTTTCAACAAGCCAAACCCTCTGAATCACAAGCTAGATCAGATTTGATGTTGAGAGCTATTTGCTAAAACAGGTTCTGGGTACTATCTTTAAGCTGATGCACAAGCTTGAATATAAGCTAAAAAGGAAAACTATCACTTGTAACTTGGACTAGACCTGGATGAGACCAATTGTACCAAAATTCAGGCCATGAGAAACTCTATTGAGCACTGTGCACTAGCTGCAAAAACTGAGAAAATCTCAGTGAATGCTGAGAAAGTGGTGCAGGGCATTTTTGGCTTAAAAGAGGAGCTTATTTGAAGCCTTAAACTAATTTGTAAAATTCACCAAAATTGCTTATAAGTAGAAGGACTAGTTGAAGTTTCTAAAGCAACAAATTTCACTGATTAAGACCCAAAAATGAATCCTAGAAAAATCCTTGTAATTGGGCTCAAAACAGATATTTCACTTTTTGACTTTTGAACTAAAAATGAAAAGTTGACTTTTTTGAGTTTTGCCACTGATTTTAAACACTGAGATTGATGTTAATGTTTGGAATGTAACCTCTGCAAGCCTTGGTTATAGCTTGGGAACATAAAACAAGATTTGCTCTCCTAAAATCCACAACAGTGGACTGTTGAGACAGTTTCAAAGGAGATTTGACTTTTGAAGGTACTAAACACTAAAGTAAGACAGATATGTAATCAATTTGGTCAAACAAGCATGAACAACCAGAAGTTAACTCACAAACACACCTCTAGAGCAGGTTAATAAGTAATACCAAACACCCCTTTGTAAACTGTTATGGGCTCAAACTGATCCAAACTCTTATCCAACTTTGTAATTATGATCAAACCAAGTATTACTACCCTAATTACAGCTATTAGAACAATAATTAGCAGATAAAAACTACAAATGCAGAAGATGTATAAGAACTTGAATTTTGACTTACAAATGTCCAAAGCAACTATTGCTAGCTAACTGTCAAACCAAGACCACTACCCTATCAAAACCAACCCAAATAACTGTATTTCACCCCAAATCCATTGCCTGCATCAACCATTGCCATTTCCATTCCAAGCTTGCCCAAGTTTGACTTTCTTTGACCAAAAACAAAAATGAATCAAAACTTGAATGTGAGCTTGTGAAAGGTTGTAATAAGCTTATACAAGCTTATTTAAACTGAGAAATGAGCATGATAAAGCTTTTGAATGATATTTTGACTTTGAAAATTTCAACAGTGGACAAATAAGATCACATGTAAACACAAACTGAATTTTGTACTTGGAATGAGTTTCAATACCTTAAAATACTTAAAGTTGATACAATTTAACAATACATTACAATTTTAACACTGAATTGACAGATTTAACATAAAAACGACATAAGTGAAAAATAATAAACTACAAGACTCTCCATTTGCTTCCTTTTTCCTTCTCTTTATAATCCAATGTCATTTTCTCTCACTTCTGATTCTTTCCCATCAATTCTAGCCATTGGATGGCCTTGAAATGATCTCAACCATTCAAAATGGTTTTTGGCGCCAAATTCTTTATCTGCCCATTGGAGGTTGAGTGAGGGGTTGGGGGTGCATTTAATGATGTTTGGAAGTTAGTTGGGGGTGAGGGAACAATTTTGAGTGATTGGTGAGGAGGGGGGATGGGGGAAAGCTAGTTGCAGGGAAAGCAGGTAGATTGGTGGACTTTGGCGGGTTGAGGAGATTGACCAGGTTTGACCAGGCAAGTATTAATAATAGGGGGGTTCACAATTGTATTATGACAAGGGGTCCAGAATAGGGCAGGGGTCCAAAATTAAGTGAAAGGTTTTAAACTATAAGGATTAATGTTGTAAAAGCTGAAAGTTGAGGGGCCTAAGCTGCCAATTCATCAACTTGTTTCAAGGGACCAGAAGTGACAACCTTCAAAAGTATAAGGACCAAAATTGCCATTTTGCAATTTTCCAGGGGCCATTTCTGCCAATTTTGAAACTTGAAGGGCCATTTTTGTAATTTTCTCAAACTTTTGATATTTTTCACCAAAGGACTAAATTTGACAACTTTTGATTTTAAAAGGACCTTTGGTGACTTTACTTTGGAAATTACGTGCTCAGGGACTGTTTTTGACAACTTTTGAAACTTGGGGGACTAAAACTGCAATTTTTGCAAATTTGATATGTTTTTCATCTGATTTTGATATTTTTGCATTTAAAACACATAAAACACTGATTTGTGATATTTTGATCATTTTGATGTGTTTCTGAGTGTTTTCAGATGAATTTGCAGTTTATTTTGTACAAAAATGATGAGTATTTAGACACTCATCATTAATCATGGATCAAAATGGTTAATGTATCCCAGGTTTGTACAGGTCTTTCTGAATAAACAACATGCTGATGTACCAAAGCCTACATATTTACTTCCTGTTATTGTACAAGAAGCAAAGATTTTTACTTTTATGGCGCGAATGAGTGATTTATTCAGAGGTCCTGATACTCCTTTAACTACTTCCATGATGGAAGTTGTTCAAGCTGTTAGAGCTGATGCTGAAGATGATGAAGACAGTGAAGGTACTGCACCTGCAAGTACTGCATCTGCAAGTACTGGGTCTCAAAGTGCTGCATCTTCTCAAGGTGCTGCATCTCAGGAAGGTACTGCAACTCAAGGTACTGTTTCCCTAAGTATTGAAGTTCAAGAAGAAGTTGCAGGTTCACCTTCTACATCTCCACAACAATCTGTTCTTGTTTCTCAATCAGCGGAACATTCATCAGTACCAGGAGATGCTTCACATACTATCCCTTGTGAAGGATTAACATTGGATAATTATATTTTGACAACGGAGTTGGTCAAGTTGAAGAAGACTACTGAGACTCAAGCAAAACAGATTAAAAGGTTGATGCTCAGGTATAAGAGGTTAAAGAATTTTGTTAAGCCTTTTATCAAATGTTATCGCTTATGGGTTAAGGAAGAACATAAGCGCAGAAGGCAATTTAAAAAGAAAAACAAAGGCAAAAAGGTTCCTAAACCATCTTCTGACCAATTGGGGAGGAATTTAGAAGAAAAGAATTTGAAAGAAGATGTTAAGGAAAAAGAACCTCAAGGTACTGAAGAACATGTTGTTATTCAAAGTACTGAAGAAGAAAGGTCTGAAGATCAAGGTACTGAACAACAAAGTACTGTTTTCACTAGTACTCACAGACAAGAGTTGGTTACACCAAGGGTATTAGACTTTGAAGAAGAAGCTGGTCCTTCGACTATTCCACATGAAGAACAAGCTGGTCCTTCAACAACTGCTATACCAGAAGAAGCTGATACACCTCAAAGATTACATACTGCTAGTGATGATGAATTAATTGCAACACTTTTGCATGATTTATCAAATTCCAGGAGTGCAAGAAGAGGAACAATCAAGAGTTTCTCAACCTGCTATTGATCCTAAGGATAAAGGAAAAGGTGTTTTGGTTGAAGTTAAGAAGAAGAAACCAACTTTAGCACATTTAAGAGCTGCTCAAGATGCTTTGAATGAACAAGCAGCTAGAAAGATTCAAGAGGAATTAGATGCTAAAGATAGAGAAGACAAGGAAGCTGAAGAAGCTCAGAATAGAGAAGCAGCTAAGAAGTTGAATGAAGAATTGAATGCTGAAGCTAGTGAACATTTAGAGTCACCTGTTCCTGTTTCTTTTATGCCTAGAAAACCAAATATTGCTAAAGAAAGGAATGCAATGATGGCGTATTTGAAAAACAGAGGATATAAAGGATTGCAGAAGTTGAAGCATGTTGATATGAAAAGATTATATGATGCTGAGACATAAGCTTATAAGAAGGATGTTGCAAGTATCAAAGATTATAAAGATGAAGCTACTTGGACTGAAGCAGAAAGAAAGAAAAGTTTGAAAAGAAAAAGGAAAACTGAAGTTGAAGATAAACAGTTTTCAAAGAAAGAAAAAGTTGAGTTAAGATCTGAAACTAAGGATGAATTAAGAAATTATCTCAGAATAGTAGATTTTGAATATTCCAAAGAAGATGATGATATGAAGATGAACAGATCTCAGATTACTACTTTTGAAGTTGTGGATTCTAAAGAAGGAAGCTATCTGATGTTTCATAGAGAAGATGGAAGCTTCAGAGTATTCAACAGATTATGGGATTTATTGCATATAATAGATAGAGTGGATCTATTCTATTTATATCATGTGGTGAAAGAGTATTTTGAACATCATCCTTTACAAGGAATTGGTTTAGTTTTACTGGGAGATCTCACAACTGCATGGGAAACTGAAGAACAAAGTAGTGATGAAATTTGGAAGAATCAAGAGAATTGGGAAATTGTCTGCTGGAGATTTTTTGAAGAATCTGGAGTTCATGTTCTAGAATTGGAAAATGGCACAATGATTCATATGTTTGCTGATAGAAGATATCCTCTTTCTGTTGATCTTATGAGAAGGATGCTAGAGCATGGAATGGAGGTTGAAGAGGACAATGAAATTGCTTGTATGGTTATCAATTTGTTTATCAACTGGACTACTATTGCAGAAGATAATAAATAACTGGTATGTGACTTAATTGAATAAATTATTTTTGATAAATAAGTATTTTATTCAAAGTACTGTTGATCAAACAGTACTTTAATCAAAGTACTGATTGCTGTTTTTAACCAGTTAAGTAATTTTTTGAAGAAAACTTTTGTTAAGTAATAAATATTTTGAAACAAAGGTTGCATAAATGGTTTTTGAGATGATCATATCTATAGGTTATCAATCCACCATGGTTACAAAAGGATTGACTAATCCATGAGCAAACGGCTCTGGTAAAGATATATCAAATCCGTTTTTAGTTGACAATTGCTAATAAGTTGGATGGTAATCAACTCACCATATCAGTAATGTGAAGAGTTGGCTAGCCCACAAGAAAATGGCTTGTGGTAAAGGCAGTGGAAAAACCATTATATGGTAATTAGTTCACCATGATGAAAGAACTAACTAGTCCAGAAGGGTACAACTTTTGGTAAAGACAAATCAAATCTGTTGATAGCTGATGATTTGCTAAAAATCATATGGTTATCAGTGTACCATGGTCTTACACACCAAAACATTTGGCTACTCCAGAGTTAGTGGCTTTGGTAAAGAGATCTAAATCCATTAAATTTTCAATGATTCACCTCTCACAGGAGTTAATACACCTGGAAGTGATGAGAATAGTTTGCAACTTAAACTGAATTAATGTACAAATTGTCATATGTTGCTGTGTTGCTGAAAAGATGGAGCTTGCTGGATGATGCTGTTAAAGAATATTTCTAAAGATACTTTGACTATGCACATAAACTACAAAGATACAATCCAAAGACAAAGACAATCTGTTCTCAAAAGATGAAGCTGATAAAGATAAAGTCATAAAGGAACTTGAAGTCAAACAAGTAGAATTCAAGTTAGTGGAGGATTGTTGGGATATGAAAGTACTGGAAAAGTCAACGAGTCAAAGTACTGCTAAATGATAAAGTCAAAGTACTGCATACAAGGTCAAAGTACTGCAAGAGCAAAGAACTGTATTATTCGTTTATAGAAAGTATTGTAATTCTAGAATATTCTATGTTAGATTACTTGTGTTGGAATCACTCCTAAACCATAATCAAGTGTTAGTGATTAATATGTAATAGTTAGCTTTATTATGGCCTTTATGTTTGTTATTAGCCTTAAGCTTATGTAGAAGGCCCATGAGCTTAGGCCCAAGCCCATAAAGGAAAGGAAGGGAACTAGGAGTGTTGCCCTAGCTTCCCTCCTATAAATACTCTTGTAAACCCTCATTTGAGGGTTGGTTGTTCAAGTTATTCTCTCTTCACATACTCTACGCGTAACCGGTCTTACTTTATCGTGTGTGTGTGTTTGGATCTTGTTCAATCGCCTTATCTCTTTCTATATTACTTGTGTTTGTAAAACTAGTGACCTAACAGTGGTATCAATCGCCTACTAGTTGGGTGAATCGTGTTTGTTTTTGAAGTGGGTTTCTGTCCTACCCTTAAAACACACGTTTGATACTTTGGTTCGCTTAAAAACTTGTTTTTTACACTTTTTAATCCAAGATTCTTGTACTTTCAACGTTTTAAGGTGTTAAAATACTTGTTTTTGGCAAAAAGTTTCAAACTTTATGCGTGGATAGTTGTTTTTCATCTAGTTTTTGAACGAGGGTTAAATCCTACGCGTAACTGTATTAGAGGCTTTGGTTCATCAAGTTTCACACTTTTGTGTATTTTGGTGTTATTGAAGCTATTTTATCACACAAAAACTGGTTTAGAAACACTTTTGGACAGAATCAAAGTTACGAGCATTTCTACGCGTAGTAAAACCCTAAAACTACGCGTAAGTGCTTCCTTGGTTTGATCTTCATTTTCCTGGTTTATTCCGTGTTTTCTTACTTGGATAAGTCTGAAAATACGTCGACTTTGGATATCTTTTGCACTGTGATAGTGTAAAAGATCATTTAGGCAAAAACCCTAAAATTACGCATAAGCATAAGCTTACGCGTAGAAATTCTACGCCTAAGATTTTTCCTACGCCTAAGCCTAGTCTTACGCATAAGAAAATCCTACGCCTAACTTTCTACGCCTAACTTTTGTCTACGCCTAACTTTAGTGCTTTTCCCTACTTACGCGTAAGCTAAATCCTATGCGTAACTCCTTATTGTTACGCGTAACTTTGGTGTTTTTACGCATAAGTGCTACTTGGTTCTTGTCTTTTCTACGCCTAAGGACACTTCATCAACAAAGGTTCATTCGACTACAAAGATCCATTTTTACCAACACAAGTTTTCTACATGTCTCAACCACCATACTCTAACTATTTCCCTTACACTTATCCTCAACGACAACAACAACTAAGTCCACAACATCAACAATGGAATCAACAACTAGCAATTTATCAACATCAATTTAATCAACAACATACTCCACAACTTGGTGCAATTCCCCCACCACAAATGGTTCAAACACCGCCAAGTCTTCAAGTTCAACCCTACACAAATGAATTCAATCAACATCCATCCAGGAACACTATGAAGGAACCCACTTGGTTTGCAAAGATGTGTGAAGCTTTAAGCAGCCAACAATCAATTCATGAAGCTGGATCACTTGATAGACCTCCAATGCTCACTCCAGGAAACTACGATCAATGGGTGATAAGGTTCTTTAGGTTTTGTGATCTGAAGAAGCCACATGGAAAGTTCTTAAAGAAGGTTATCTTGGAAGGTCCATTTGAGATGCCTACTGTCATTGTACCCGGAGATCCTAATGCTGTTCCACCAAGAGATGAACAAACCAATATTGCTACTGTTGCAGATCTAAATGCTATAGAACATCTACACTATGAAGCTGATGAGCTTGCAATGCAATATATCCTTTTAGGATTACCTAACCCAATTCTTTGAAGTGTTGATGCTCAAAAGACTGCAAAGGAAATGTGGGACCATATTCATCTTCTTATGGAAGGATCAATACTCAATCAGGAGGATTTGGAATCCAAAATTTATTTGGCTTATGAACACTTCATGATTGAATTTGGAGAGACACTAGAGTCTTATCATCATCGATTTTCAGACATCATCAATGATTTGGATAAACACAACATCATCATGCCAAGAATTGTAGTGAATACTAAGTTCCTGAGTAGTCTTGGTCCTGAATGGGAGAAGTATGTCATCTTTCTCCGTCAAGCGAAGAATATGCATCATTCTACATATGGATTGTTGTACGATTACTTGAAGCCTCATGAAAAGGAATTTGATCGGGAAAGGATTCTTCATGCTCAAATTGCTCCACCTACACATCTGGAAAATCAACAACTTGCCTTATATGCTCAACAAAGTTATCCTCCTCAACAAGCAACTCAACCAACTGCCTCAGTCACACCAAACGATCCATCACAGCAATCTCAACAAAATCAATTGGTTCCTTACAACAACAACAATGATCAAGCACTTCATAGTCAAACTAACGAGGAATCCGATCCGTTCGAAGCATTGCAACAGGGGTTTGTTATGATTGCTAATGCTTTTAGCCGTTATACAAACAAATCCAACAATCGTATTCGTTCCTCATCCAATACACGAAATCAGGCTGTTGTGAACAATGGACGAGTTGAAGTTCAGAATCGTGGTTATGGTCGTCAAATGGGAGGTGGTCAAGGATTTAATACTATGGGTAGGAATAACAACAGAGCTCAAGTGGTGGAACAGGGAAATGCTCAGAATGGTTTGAATGGTCTTCGATGCTACAACTGCAATGAGAAGGGACACCTGGCTAATGCATGCCCAAAGCCAAGGACTAGGGGCAGCGCTTATTTCAAAGAGGCTTTTCTTTTGGCTCTTAAGGATGAAGCTGGTGGATCTCTCACAAACAAAAAACAGAGCTTTATGGCAGATGCAGACTCAGATGATGATATGGAGGACTTGCAGGCCAATGCAGCTGTTATGTTGATGGCTAATATGCATGAGTTACACATGAGTGACACAGGCCCAGTGTATGACACTGATGGCTTGTCTCAGGTACCCGAACAAACCATCATCATATCTGAACTAATATCTCCGCCAATATCTGAATCCGGCACGGCTCAGACTGTTCAAAATGAGTCATCTACATCTCATTCTGACGATTTTCAAATAAACCCTGTAGTTACATTTGACGATCAAGATGACCTTATGGTTTCCCTTGATAATCAAATTGACTCCGTGGTTGTACTTGAGGATCTAAATAATGATCATGTTGTGACTCACGTTGAACAAGCCGAACTGTTGCCTCCTCCAGATTTTGCTCGGTTAATTCAAGACCATCAAATCAAAATTGAGGAATGTTATGCATTAAATAAGGACTTAAAAAGCAAAAATGCACTGTTAACCAAGGATTTTGAATGCTTACAAATGCAACTCAACTTTTTCAAAACTCAAGAAAACCGTGAAAAAGGTTTTCAAGCCGCTTTTGCTAAATCTCATCAAAACGAAAAATATTTAGAGAGACAGATGCGTGATCTAGCCGCTTTGAAGAATACTTTGTTGTCTGAAATAGAACAACTGAAACATGAACATAACAAGCAAATTAACGCTCTCACCTTGGAAAATCAAAAAGCTAAGGCTGAGTTGTTAAATTGTCAAAAACAGTTCTCAGCATACAAAAAGCATTCAACGAATTGGGTAGATGACCTTCTTGCAGAAATTATTGGCTTGCAAAACAAAATTGAAGAGTTTAAAACTGTTGTTTACAAACATGGTGAATCAGTAACAGCTATTGAAAAGTTTACTTTAAAACCCAATCCAAAAGGATATGGACCAAATCTAGCTGATTACAAACCAAAGCTTTCACTCAAAACATTCAAACCAAATCCTGAAATTTCCAGTGCAGAATATAAAATTAATGATACTGTTATGAGTGTTGTTGAATATCATCGTCAAGAGGAATTAGATGCAGAAGACGAGAGTCGATCAAAATTAAAAACGGTTGTTTATAACAAACCTTTTAATTATTCAAAACCGGTCACTTTCGTCACAACAACGGATTCTTCTAACACACCAAGGGTTATCATCAAAACACCTGAGTCTTCTAATGTTAATCCCCAAACAAACTATGCACAAATTTATGGTCCTTTACCTTCAATCAGTGAAGTAAACTCAAAACCTGAAAATCGCAAAATTCTTAGATATTTTGATATTTTCATGGCTGACCTCAAAACCTTAGAACATGAGATAGAACATCATTCTGAAATCAAAGTTCAACACTTTCAATCGCCTTTAGCGCGAGAACAAAGAGACATTTTTCAGAAAAATCTTCTACCAAATGTTAAAAATTTGAAAAGTTGTGCATTAGCTTGGGAAAAGGATTTTCATAAGGAACTTGGAGTGATGAAGGTCGTTTTCGAGAAAACTGAAACATCTATTTCTAATACTAAACGCAAAAAGAAAATGTTGAAAAAAGATGTTGATCGACTCTTGGAAGATGTTATCTGTGCTGATATCCATAATGTTGTGTTATTCTATTCTTTGCCACATGCATCTGATTATATCTCTGCTGATACTGTTGACTCTGTGGTAACTGTTGAGAATATTGATAATGTGCTTCAGATCGAGTCTTTAAAAGCTGAAAATAAACGATTACTTAACGAACTTTACAATGCAAAACGTCGTCTTCATTGGTGTGAAAAAGATATTCACAACCATCAACTTAGTTTTCAAAAGAAAATCGCTCAGTTGAGTGCAAAATCTTCTGATCCTAAAATTGAGCAACTGGATGATCAAAACGTGTCTTTGAAAAGTCAAATCTCTAAATATGAACAAGAACTTGTAACAGTTAAACAGGAATATGGTGTCATATTTGATTTACTCAATAAAACTCGACATGAACCATCAAATGAACTTGATCACTATCTTGCTCACACTAGAGAAGTCATGAATTTTGCTGGTAATATTCGGTCTGAAAATCAAGATTTGTTTCACACTATCTCTCAGTTAAGAGAAATGTTAGGAAAGTATGAACAACTTCCGCCAACCATCATTAAGAGATTAGCACCTGTCACACTTAGTAATCGTGCACCTAGAATCCCTACTGCCAAATCACAAGTTGCTAACGTGCTTCCTTCTACTGAAACAGGAATAGTTGCATCTTTTCCAAACGTCCGCACTTCACAGCCTAGGAGCACTCAATCGAAGAATAGGAAGTTGCGACCTAAGAAAAGATCAATAAGGAATGCTAAAGTAGAAGAACACCCTAGGACTATGAATAAGACTCACGTTGCTTCCACTATAGATGTTGCGTCTGGCAAATGTAATAGAAATAGTGATGTAACGAATGCTAAACCTTTAAGCACTTTTGATGTTCAGTCTGATGCACCTTGTGTTATTTGTCGTAAAAATATGAATTCTGATTGTCATGACAAATGTGTTGCTAAAGCTATAATCTCTCGTTTACGGAATCCTAAGAATCGGAATACCTCTAGGCCCACTAATCATTCTAAGTCTGTGCTTGGTAAACCGCCTTCTTTAGATTCTAAGGCAAACATTGCTGTCACTGTAGCCCCAGTTTCACCTCCTAAGAATGTAGTACCACCTAGTGCATTCACTAAGACTAAAGCAAAGAGTAGTTATAGATGGCAGAAATGGATATATAACACACTTGGATTTAAATGGATGCCTAAAATTATTAATGTGTGTATATCTAATATACCTGCTTCGGAACCCTCTAACATCTCGGGTTCCACATCTACCTCTATTCCATCTGTGTCGTCTGTGTGTAATGCAGGTGATACAGATCATTCTTTGGATTGTTGATAGCGGCTGTTCCCGACACATGACAGGCAACCTTAAACTGTTATCAAACTTTATTGCAAAGTTCATTGGCACTGTCAGGTTCGGGAATGATCACTTCGCAGCTATCATGGGCTACGGAGATTATGTCAATGGGAACATCGAAATCAGCAGCGTTTACTATGTGGAAGGCCTCGGTCATAATCTGTTTTCAGTAGGTCAGTTTTGTGATGGAGATTTGGAGGTTGCTTTCAGGGAGAAAACTTGTTTCATTCATGATCTACAAGGAAATGACCTTATGTCTGGCTCACGTAATTCTAGTCTCTACACTATCTCTATGCAAGACATGGTTGCTTCTTCTCCCATCTGCTTACTTTCAAAGGCAACATCAACAAAATCCTGGCTATGGCACCGTCGTCTCTCACATCTAAACTTTCAGACCATCACCAACCTTGCTCGACACAAACTAGTTGAAGGTCTCCCATGATTTCGGTATTCAAAAGATCACCTTTGCTCAGCCTGTGAACAAGGGAAAAGCACTCATGCTCATTTTCCTTTAAAGGTGGAACACAACTCTCAGCATGTGCTTCATCTTCTTCACATGGATTTGTGTGGCCCGATGCGCGTGCAAACGATCAATGGCAAACGCTACATCTTAGTAATTGTTGATGACTACTCACGATGGAATTAGGTCTACTTTCTTCTAAGCAAAGACCAAGCTCCACAAATGATCATCACCTTTCTCACGAAAATACAGGTTCAGCTCCGCAACACCGTCAGACTAATCAGAACAGACAAAGGAACTGAATTTGTTAACCAAACCCTTCGTGAATTCTATGAGAAAGTGGGAATTCAGCATCAAACATCTATTGCACGTACACCAGAACAAAACGGAGTTGTTGAAAGACGAAACCGAACGTTAGTGGAAGCTACAAGAACAATGTTAATCAATGCTAAACTTCCAGATTACTTGTGGGCAGAAGCCGTATCTACTGCATGCTATACTCAAAACCGTTCTATGATCACAAAACGCCACAACAAAACACCTTTCGAGCTTGTCCACAACCTTAAACCGAATCTCAAACACTTTCATGTATTTGGATCACTTTGCTATCCGAATAATGATCGTGATGATTTTGGAAAGCTCAAAGCCAAAGCTGACATTGGAGTATTTATTGGATATTGTGAGAATTCTAAAGGTTACCGAATCTGGAATCGTCGTACAAAACAGATGATGGAAACGATTCATGCTCATTTTGATGAACTCACGGACATGGCTTCTGAGTAAAACAGCTTAGAACCCGGTCACAACCGTTTAAACTTCCCTCAACCCCCATCATCAGCTGAACAAAGCCCCCAGCTAACTCGTCAACAAATGGAAAGGTTATTTGCTCCTCTGTTCAGTGACGATATTGATGAACGTGCTCCAGGTGTATCCGCTGTTTCCGCTGCACAACCTGATAATATTCCTATACCTGGTACACCTGCTACAACAACTACTGTTGAAGATGCACCTACACAAGTTGACTCCAACACAACAGTTGAACACACCTCTTCCAATAATGATGAACCGGCTGATGATATTCTGAATGCAGTAACCTCACCTGCAGATTTTGATCCAAATGCGTTCTTCAAGCCGTTTGCTAATGAGACTGCTGCACCAGATGTCGCGGAATCTTCAACAAACCATTTGAACACTCAGAATCTGCACAATGTATATCAACATCAACCCTCTATACATCGATGGACAAAAGACCATCCTCTGGCTAATATTATTGGCAACCCGAATCAACCAGTCGTTACGAGACAACGTCTTCACACAGACGGTGAACATTGCATTTATGCACTCACTGTCTGCCAAGCTGAGCCTAAAAACATTAAAGACGCAATGACCTGGATTGAATCCATGCAGGAAGAACTCAACCAATTCAAACGTCTTGAAGTATGGGAACTGGTTGAAAGACCAACAGGGGTCTACGTCATTGGTCTAAAATGGATTTGGAAAAACAAATTGGATGCTGAAGGGAACGTCATCCGAAACAAGTCACGTCTAGTTGCTAAGGGTTATCGTCAGGAAGAGGGAATAGACTTTGAAGAATCTTTTGCTCCGGTTGCTCGTCTTGAGGCTGTTCGGATATTTCTCGCGTTCGCGGCTCATATGAATATGACGGTCTTTCAAATGGATGTCAAAACTGCGTTTCTCAACGGACAACTGAAAGAAACGGTTTATGTCAGCCAACCCGAAGGATTCGTTGATCCAGAGTGCCCGAACCATGTCTACAAACTGAACAAAGCTCTTTATGGTCTCAAACAAGCCCCTCGGGCATGGTACGATAAGCTATCATCTTTCCTCATTGCTAATAATTTCACCAAAGGCTCGGTTGACCCAACACTTTTTATACAATATCACGGGGCACATATCTTAATTGTTCAAATTTACGTGGATGACATCATTTTTGGGTCTACACATAAAACGTTTTCAACCGCTTTTGCAAAACTAATGAAGAAAAATTTTGAAATGTCCATGATGGGTGAACTCACGTTCTTTCTAGGACTGCAAGTTCATCAATCACCCCGTGGTATTTTCTTGAGTCAGTCCAAATATGCCCTTGAACTGTTAAACAAATTTGGAATGAAAACCTGTGATACTTATGCCACACCAATGACTCATACCAAGAAGCTAGACGCTGATTTACATGGGAAATTAGTTGACCCTACCAAATACTGAAGTATTATTGGGTCTCTCATGTATCTAACAGCTAGCAGACCTGATATTGTCTTTGCCGTTTATCTATGCTCCCGTTATCAGTCGCGACCAACTGAAACCCACCTCTCTGAGGCTAAAAGAATCCTCCGATACATCAAGGGAACCATTAACTTGGGGATCTGGTATCTGAAGGATTCTGGTTTTGAACTAATCGCTTTTTCAAACGCTGACCACGCAGGATGCTTAGACTCAAGGAAAAGTACTTCAGGAGCTCTACAATTTCTTGGTGATAAACTGGTGTCTTGGCAATCAAAGAAGCAGGATTGTACATCACTGTCATCAACCGAAGCAGAATATCTAGCCATGTCCGCGTGTTGTGCTCAAGTCATCTGGATGAGAACACAACTCAAAGACTATGGTTACGTATTTGACAGAATCCCGATGTACTGCGACAATCAGAGTGCCATTGCGATCTCGTGCAACTCAGTTCAGCACTCGAAATCAAAGCACATCGATCTTTACTATCATTTCATCAAAGACCACGTGGAACAGGGTACCGTTGAATTATACTTTGTGGGTACTGAATACCAATTGGCAGATCTTCTCACCAAAACCTTGCCTCCCGCTAGGTTTAATGAGCTGATCCACCGGACTGGTATGAGGTGTTTCACTCAAGAGGAATTGGATGACCTCTTAAAACAGTCTTAAAAACCTGTCAAACACCAAAACATCTTTTGTAAATAATTTGTCAAAAACAAAATACAAAAATATAAAATCTTATAAAACAACAAAAATATTCTTCTAATCTATAATCTTTCAACATGGCAAGTACATTTCTTCCTTCAACACTATAATCTTTCAAAATTCAGTATTTTTACGATCAAGTGTTGAGGGGGAGAAAATTTTCACTTAACTGTTTCAAAACATCTGTGTACTTGCATGTTATCATATCTCGGTTGTTTCATTTAACAATGGTGGTGAATTTTCTGGTTAAATGACACTCCTCGGACTAAATTTATAACCTTTCATTATTTCTTAAGTCGAGGGGGAGTGTCGTCAAGTTTCTTTCCTAAAAACTTTGTTTGGTAACCAAAATGAAAGTTAAATGGCTTTGTTTGAAAAAGGAAAAGGTGGAGGGACCAAAACTATCAAAATGTTAAAGTTAAATTTAATAAAACACCTTCCACCTACTTATTCACTTCACATTTATTACTTTCAACTTTTAACATCTACGCCTAAGATTCATTCGAGAAATCCGTTACTTTGATCATCATTTTGTAAGTGTTTTAACGATCTTAACATGTTTTTAAGCTAAGGTTTTTAATTTCATGCAAATCCTACGGCTAAAAATTGTGTTACGCGTGATTATGTGTTCTACGCATAAGCGTATGAACACACAATCATTGTGTGTGTGTTTTTTGGTTAAATGGATTGTGTCAAAACGTTTCTAATACATCAAGAATATCATTTTAACCATCAAAACTCACCTAGAAACACGTATTAATGATTTTTGAAAATTAGGGTTCTTGAGTCGAATTGGGTATTTTCGAATGTGAAGTGTTTTGGTCAAAAAGATTGTTGGGTTATGATCATATGTTGATGAATTGAGAATTTCCATGGTTATTAACCACCCAGAAACACTAATTGGTTAACAATTTGGAATTAGGGTTTAATGTTAATATCTTTGGGTAATTTTGATTCTCAATGAATTAGATGTTATAACTTGTTTCATAGACTCTCTCAACATCATAGACCTACCAGAATTTTTTTGGTGCATATCCCATGGCTAGAAATTATACGCGTAAATCTTAACCCTTAGGGTTTTGACCTACGCGTATGACTTTCTATGCGTAACTATTAACGTATGATTCATGCCATGTTTTGTTGATGAAATGATGTTTTGTGTTAATATTGATGATTTGATGAAATTATTTCAGGCTTTGCTACGCCTAATATTCAGAATCAAGGTCATTTGCAACTCTACGCATAAGGATTACCCTACGCGTAGTCAAGTTATGCGTAAGAATAATTCTACGCATAACTATTACGCGTAAGGTTCTACAATGGGACTACGCGTATCCTGTGAAGGATATGCGTAAACAGTAACCTCTACGCATAAGGTCTACTCTTACGAGTAAACCTTACGCGTAAGGTTGTTATACGCCTACGCGTAAGCCCTACGCATAAGGCCCCTTTCCTACGCGTAACATTTCTTACGCATAAGTTAGGATCCTACGCGTAAGCTTTCGTCTACGCATATGTCATTACTGTTTACGCTTAACTTTGCCAAAGCTACGCTTAAGCCTGGATTGACCTTCATTATGAATTGTTACGTGTACAAACTTGTTAATAAACTAATCATATCATCACGAAACCAATAATGTCACTAATAAACTCAAATGTTTGATATGTTGTGAACAATAAGTGATAACATAAACTTTAAAACTTAAAGTTAACTAACTCACGAAACATTTCACGACGTCATTGGACTATTGAACAAACAAGTGACTTAGGACTCGTAACAATCATTGACACTGTACATTCAATAACTAGACAATAAGACCTTCTGTTGACTAACATTATGTCTTTCGATATGTTGGTTCTTTTGGCTAATGTTATTTCAGATCACTACATGGCTGAACAAATGAATGTGGATGCATCAGAAGTTCTTACAATTGCTGATATCTTTCCAGAGGGTTATCCGAGAAAGCTTGGAAAGAACAACCTTAGGGTTGACTTTGACACCCTCACATGCTCAGAATCTTCTTGTCTCATTGCAGTGGATATTCTCAGGAATCATCCCTACCAGAACATGCTCTCACACTCTGCCACAGTTCCAGAGGTCTACATTCAACAATTCTGGGATTCTATGCAGAGGATCACTGGTCAAAATGCTGTGAATGTGACTCTTAATCACAAACAAGTCACTATCACTCCTGATGACTTACGAGCTGTTCTCATCATTCCAGACATCGCTCCAACCGACTTCTTTGCTACCCCTACTGAAGAGACTGTCCTGCAATTCTTGATAGATATTGGTTATGATGAATCTACAGGAATCATTACTAAGCACTCTCACGTGGAGCTGAAGAATATTCCTCAACCATGGAGGACACTCTATATGATCATCACCAAACCAGTCTCTGGTCGTGACAGTGGCTATGAGCATCCCAAACTCATGGAACTGCAAATTTTCTGGTCGTTGATCAACAAGAAGGGCATTATAATTGAAGCACTGCTATGGGAAGATATGATGCTGTTTCATAAGAAGCTTGGCTCCAAAATTCCCTATGTCAGATACACCAAACTGTTGATCCAGAGAGCTCTTGGACTTCATCCTGAAATCCCCAGGAGACTCAATGACCCAGATAATCATGACATCTTGACTGAGCCCATACTATCTGTCAGAATCAAAGAATCGTCTACGAAGAAACAGGGTGCTGAGTTGCCCGATCACCTTCTTACAAAGGAAATCAAAAAGCTGGAAACGTACAAAAGGTATCGGGTAGCCGTAAAAGAAGGAAAAGTTGGCCATCTTGATGAAAAGGCTTCAGGGACTCCTACTCGGAGAACCAGAAGAGGAAGTGCTGGAAGTGCAGTAAGTTCTGAAAGTCAAAGGAAGTTTCCCAAAAGGAATCCTCCTCGCAAAAGGATTGTTCCCGTAAAGGAAGCTGAACCTATTCCCACACTTGAACTGCAAAGAAAGCTTAAGGACTAAAGCTCTGAAGGTACTGAATCAGAATAAGAGATTACATACTCTGAAACTGCAAAGGATGACACTCCATTAGTACCGAAACCTCCTAGTCCTCCAGCTGAACATGGCAAAGGGAAGACTCCAGTGCTTGTGCCGTATGATCAAAGCTCAAGCTCAGAAAGTGATGAAGAGCAACTGGATCAATCCTACAGGAAGAAGTTTAAACTCGTTAGACACCTTCAAAAAGCTGAAGAATTTGCAAAAGATCAAATGGGTGGACCCGGAGGATCAAGTGGTGCTGCCCACTCTTCACCAGGTCCTGATGCGGTTAATCAACCCGATAAGGGATCTGGTGCAACCACTCTTGTGCAACAACAAAAGCTTGTGGAGGATACTATCGAATATGACTTTGAGAAATCTGAAACTGAGAAGTCTGAGAAAGATAAAGATGCTGATTATGACAAGCTGCTTCTGGAAAGTCCTACACGATCACAGAAGGAAACTTCTGAACCGCCCAAGGACCCCGAGTCTCCTCACGTCTCATCCTCATCAGATTCTTCATCTCACTCTTCACCACCACCATCAAAGAAGTCAACCAAATCAACATCCAAATCTGTGAAGAAACCACCTCGATCTTGGATTTCTCAGACTCATGAAAGAATTGTGAAAGTTGTCCAACAAGTCAGAAAGAAAGACATTCTCCAAAAGAAGTTGAATTTCTATGCTGATCACATACAGCATCTGTATGACGAGCATGAAAAGATGAAAGGAGAAAGAAAGTTTATTCAGGAATTCATGAAAAGTCATCGTCAAGAGGAACTGAACGAAATGATCGAAGGTTACACTAACAAGTACCTTCAAGATTTCGTTCCTAAAGTCACAAAGGAGATGTTTACCAGACAACTATATCCGAATCTCATGCAGATAGCCAAGCAAACTATAAGATCCACACCTTTAACCGTCACAATCAATCCATCTGATCCTGTAGTTTTCTCGGATAATGAATTGGTGGCCAAGCTTGTCACACAAATGTCTAAACGATCAGGGACATTTACTTCTGAGGAAGGAAAACTGTTTCAAGCATTGCTGGACTACCAACTCAAAGAAGCATGTAGATTCGAAGCTGAAAAGTCTAAACGTCCTAGAGACGATGAAGACAAGGATCAAGATAAGCGTGATAAAGCTAAACGTCAAAATGAATCTGGTGAATCATCTTCTATGTTACCTCCTCTCCAACGGACTCCTACTCAACAAAAGTCTCCTCCTCGTTCTTCTACAGGTAAACCTCAGGACGATTCCGAGTTACCACCCCTGACTTAGAAAACCGGTGATTACTTTGAGTATACGGGTGGTGACGATGAAGAGGTCCTTGAGCCCCTACAACAACCCACCTCTCCCAAACAAGTTCAGAAACCAGCATCATCATCTAGGCCTTCGAAAAAGAAGAAGAAGAAGACGCCTCAGACTGACGTCGTATCTTGGCTAGATGACGACAAAACTGAAGAATTTGAATGGTTCTCTACTCTTGTTAATAACACTCCCTACCCTGAAGAAGGTCAGAATTTGGTAGACGGTAATACATTGGAGCATGCAAAACTTTTGCAAGAAAAGTTCCATGTGAAGAAAATGACGAAATCTGAGTTGAAGCGAATCAAGAATGAAGCGTTTCAACTTCTAAAAGACAGCTCTGAAAGTGCCCTCGAGGTCGAATATCACCTTGATAACATTGCTCGAGCTATGTCTAACAACATGGATTGGCTCAACCCGGAAGCAAACATTGACTTCACAAAAAGGGACAACCCTCCATACTACACCGATTGGACCAAACCTCTACCGACCATTGGCCAACCAGATGAACCACGGATTCCCTTCCGATATTTCTTCAATAGAGACCTGGAATTTCTTCTCCATGGTGGCGATGGTTCAAGGAAATATGCTACATCCTTGACACTTCCATTCCCTGCAGCTATCTACTCAAACTGCATTGCCATTGAGGAACATGCCAATCACTTGTTCTCCAACACAGTGGAAGCATACGACCGAGATGCATTGTATGGGATTCATCACTGGCCAGAACGCCGACGAATCTACTACAGAAGCTGTCAGGTTCAGAAGTCACAACATGCAGTGTTTAGTACTAAAGACATCGTTGCCATCCAACATGTTGGTCTTTCATCCAAATGGGACTACACCTTTCTCAAGAAGATTGTGGTCAAAAGACAGGATGAAAGGGATTATGCATTCTGTGAAGCTGACTTTGAGAATTTGTCTCTCAACGATATTGAAGACATGTACCTTGCAAAAGTACAGGGTCGCATGAGACAATTTTCAACCGAAATACAATGTGAATTCATCAAATCACTGCTCATTTTCATCAGACGCATAGTCATAAAAGAACGTGTTGAAGATCTCCAGCTTTCCGTTAAATCATATCAGACACGTGTCAACTTCACTCCACCACAGTTTGATCTTCCCGATATCAACCAGCTATCACAATTAACGCTCATCAGCAAACCGTTTGGTGTCGTTTATCGTAGTGAACTTCATCGCAATTGCTTGATGGTGTGTAATGAGCTTCACAAATTTGGAGATCATACTCTGAAGATGGTTAGGGACGGATTAGCTTATCGATTGAAGGATATACGTGAAAACATTGGGAACCCTAAGCGACGGAATTCTCAAGATCGGAGGAATGTGAGAAGGATCATCACCATGATTGATGAACGGTTGTTCAGAAGGGATCAGTTCAGACGATTGGAGAGCTATGTTGGTGGTCGACCCAGGATTAACATAACCGGCTTTCAACGCCCTGTGCGCACTCCTGGGAACATTACTGCACTTCCTGGTACCCCTTGAATTGTTTCTTTCATATAATTTTGGATGTGTGATTAAATATGTCAATGGCTTGTGCACACATAACAGTATACAACCTGTTCTTGTCAAGAAAGGACCCTGTGGTACGCTTCAGTGCCACAATCCTTATAAAAGGAGCGAAAGCTTCTTATTTTTGAGTAAAACCTATCAAACCTTTCATTTTTCAAGGTTTTGCTCAAAAAGACAAGTACTTCCCCATATGATTCTCAAAACCTCAACCGTTTATATCACTTGTTGAGGGGGAGTATTTGCATTAAAACTTTGTTCACAAATTGTTCATAGTGGTCACCTTCCCGCAACACTCGAAATGGTCATATTTATTGTCAAACTTTTCAAAAATAACATTTGATATGCCATTTTTGAGGGGGAGAAAATTGTGTGATAAGAAATATGTTGTGCAAAATGCAAATGAATATGTGTACTTCAGACTTAACCAATGAATTGACGATACTAAACTGTTAGTAACTCGAAAAGACTTGTCCTGGACGGGTAATAATTTCAAGTTAGTTCGCTAGTAATGTAAACGTGTCTCGCAAAGGACTTGTCCAAGTAGAAAGTACCATTCGAGACACTCTTGGTAGACATGAACTCTGACGGGTATGACAACCTTTCGAGGTCTGTCTACACCTTCAAGGTAGTTATTAGAGCTAGTTGTCACCTAAAAGCTGACAATGTAACTCTTTAACTATGCAACGTAACCGTGTCTCGCGGGGGATTGTCTATCTCCAGTGGATCAATTCAAAACGTGCGCGCTCTTTCCTCACTGTGCATTTAAACCATTAAAACTATTAAGCACATGTGGAGGGGGAGTATTTATGCAAAATCATATCTCTACAGTGGTACTAAAATGTTTTCATTAATAAACACTGTGAGAGATTTAATTTTTCAGTGGTACAAAATGGTTTTATGGCAACATAGGTTAGTCATGGTGTTATAAGGTGACTAAAGAGCCGGAGGGATCCACCCAAGGACTCTACCATTAGTTAGTGTTAGAAGTCCTTAGGAATGATTGTAAAAAGGAGAAAATGAGAATCGGAGAAAGAAGGAGTTGAAGAATAAAAAAGAAATGTAAAGTAAAGGGTGAAAAGAAATAGCCCTCCAGATTATTCAACTTAGGGCAGACACCGGGTTCAATTCATATGCTACTGGTTGTCACTTAGTGACACCGGTATTGAAGATTAAAAGTCGTCATGGACCCAATGACGCATGCACTAAACCTTCTTAGCCACTCAAGTTTCTCTCAACAGAAGCTTGTTTCATTCTCACAGGGAACCCTACGTAAACGATTGGCTTTCTCTTAGAGATCGCTGGTATTGAAGAAGGAGACCCTCTCCCTAGTCTCCGCTCAGGAAAACCAAAACGCACTATTGAGTCTAGAGTAACGAGATTCATCAAAAGATCTCTTAGGTACACTTGACATCTCACCACTTGTTGATCACCAAATAAGATTATCAGTGGTTCATATCGAGTCCTTCACAGATCTTAGCAATCTGTCTAGAACATTTATGAGAGGTTCACAACTGTGATCCTCAGTGATTGAATGGAAACTCCTGCCAGGGTCAACATCAAACAGCCCTGACAGCAGGTCACTTCGGTAACTCCCCGTGGATTACGCGAAGTGTGTCTCAAACGGTCTACAGTCGTGAGGTGATGCTTCGGTGTACCTCAGCGACTCATCTGAACTGTAGATGTACTTCGGTACATCGCGTTATCTCACTTGTGGGACTCCAGTTCTGGAACGGCCTTTGTAAGAATTAGAGTTGTGTTTTCACACTATGCTGTTAACACTCTCGAAGTTCAAACTTGTAAGTGTCGGAACCTGCTTATTACTAACCGTTTGAAATGTTTTCTTCTTATGGAAGCTCCGGAGCGGGATGATCATGCTGATTCTTCTCATGCTCACGCCAACATCATCACTAATGGAAGTTCTATCCAAAAGCAACACAACAGTCAGAATGACTATTCGTCAAACCAAAGAATCTACAAAGTTAAAGACTTAAAGAACTTCATCAGTATTGAATTCCAACGTCAAAGAGCATGTGAGCATGTTGAAGAATGACGTGGAGACACTGGAGAAACGAAGCAGACCTGAGGCAGACTTAATGCAGAAAACAACATACTATCACTTTCACCACAAAGAACAATGATCAAAGAACAAAGTTAAATATGACGTCAAAGCATAACTGCTCAAAGAAAACTATCTCTCTACACTGGGGAGATTGTTCGAATCAAGGCAATTCTTCTCACAAGAAAGAAGAATGTCAGAAGACGTCAGAGCTACTATTACCTCAACGCCTTCACCGTTCATCACCAACACTTGAGGGGGAGATTGTTGGAATCACTCCTAAACCATAATCAAGTGTTAGTGATTAATATGTAATAGTTAGCTTTATTATGGCCTTTATGTTTGTTATTAGCCTTAAGCTTATGTAGAAGGCCCATGAGCTTAGGCCCAAGCCCATAAAGGAAAGGAAGGGAACTAGGAGTGTTGCCCTAGCTTCCCTCCTATAAATACTCTTGTAAACCCTCATTTGAGGGTTGGTTGTTCAAGTTATTCTCTCTTCACATACTCTACGCGTAACCGGTCTTACTTTATCGTGTGTGTGTGTTTGGATCTTGTTCAATCGCCTTATCTCTTTCTATATTACTTGTGTTTGTAAAACTAGTGACCTAAAAACTTGACGTACAAGGATACAAATTGTAAACCGACTAGGGTATCCTTGAGCCTATAAAAGGACCCCTAGATTGGCATAAGATGTACGTGATTTTATTAGAGTTTTAGAGAGAAGTTCGATATTATTAGAGTTGTTAAAGATCTGCATAATAAGCATAGTTAGAGTTATTAAAATCGTTCATTGTTAAAGTTATTCTTCTTAGCTTTGTTAAGTAAATTCCGCATACTTAATAGAGTTTGCTCAGTGTTTCTCTGTTAATAACGTAGGATTTATCCGAGGTTATTAAACCTTAACAAGCTATTTAAGTTAGTTTGGTTAGAGTACATCGATCCAACTAGTGAATTAAGGTTGCGACATGAAGAATTACAAAGTGCCCGTTTAAAAGAGCAGCAGTTGATGCAACAAGAGAAGAGGTTAAGGATGGAAGAGGACAAGTTGATAATGATGGAAGAGCAAAAGAGGTTGCAGTATGAAAATCAACGAAAGAAAAGGGGAGAAGCAATCATGAACTCAGATACGACTGATTGGGCGATGGTTAGTAGCTACTTTGTTCAGCTTTTGTTACAAAAATCGTTGCCGTTGTGGTATGCTAATGGTGAAAGATACTCTATTCTATGGTCTGATGTTAACCATGTAAGTGATGATATATATATTTTCTTCTTGTCCAGTCTCACTAATATAATTAACCCGTTTAGCTTTTTTCATATTATAATGTTATGTTTGTGACCCAAACGTTGTAGGTTTTCATGCCTATTAATGAAACTGATGCTCATTGGTGTCTTGCGCGTTTGGAGATAGACACAGGAATTGTTACCTTTTATGATAGCGGTGAAACTTTTGAAGAGGAATAGCGAGAGTTTTACATCAACCTGAGGGAGTGTTTACAGGTTTGACTATTTATTCATATCTATTTCATGTCTATTTGTTTTATTCATCAGAATTAATACAAAACCGTTTAACCAGGTTTTAAAACATTATATTTTTTTAACAGTGTAACTTTTGTCCACAGCTACAACTACCTGAGGTCCTAGAACAAGCGCAAGTATTTGAGAAGAAAGGCATTGATCCGGCAAGTTATTGCATTACATTTTGTGTCGCTGAACAAGTACCGAAGCAGGTCGGGATATTTGGTGACTATGGTATTTGGGTATGTATTTTTTTATACCGCTTGGCTTTTGGTCTATCATTGGATGTGAAGGATCCTATTCAGGCTGCGCTTTCATACCGTGAACAAATGGCTAGGTTTTTTATAAACACCGTGTTTGTGTTTAGTGATGCTTCTAGTTTGATGTACTATTTGAAACAAATTGCTCACCATATGTTCCTTGAATGGGTTTAATTTTTGTATTCAGTATGTTGTATTATATTGTTGTCTTCAAACTAATGTAATAGGATAATTAAACAGTGCCATAACAAATTAGACTCACTACAACACATAATAATAAATTATGGAATATTTGTATATTAGTAATAATTTTCTAAAAAGATAAGCAAAAAAGGCACACACCAAAATATGGATATATAAAGTAGGGCAAACCCATGCATGCTACTTAACAAGTATTGTCCATTGGGTAATAGCTATTTATGCATTATCCAACATGTAAGTAGGTGACTTTGTCTTGGTAGGGGTGAGGTTGACCTTATCTTATATATATCATTAGATCTATTAACCAAAACTAAATTTTACTTTTGTCTTTGTATTTTCAGATTTCAATTAACTATGGCATCACAAAACACAGAATCAAGGACCTGTGGTGATTTATGGTATCAACAATAGCTGTAAGTTTGTCCATTTACTTTTTTCTGTTAATGTGAAGTAAGTATGTTTTTGTATTAATATTTTGTTTTTCTGAATTATTTCCATTGTTAAACAGAATGTCTGAAAACTGTGGTGATCTAGGGTTTGATGTTTATCATGGCAATCGGTTCTTTTTGCATCCCTTAAGATATTTAGGTGGAGATGTTTTACATTTGAGGTTACCTAGGTCGAGTAGGTTATCTTATTCTCAAATATGTGACCTACTATTGAAAGAAATTAAGCAGGATATTTGGGCTTGGTATTTTTGTCTTACAAGTAGTAGTCTAGAGGAAGGGCTGACCCTTGTAGAAGGTGATAATGATGTCAAGAAAGTGTATGTAATGGCTGAGCTCCATGGGCTAGTTTAGATCTATGTTTCTTATCAGCCGCAGGTTCAATTAGTTAGCTACTATCACAAGAACCTGTCTTTTGATTCCTCAGACGATGAAGTGACATCTAAAATTAAAAGTCATGAAAAGAAAAAAAAGATGTCGACTGTCTATCGTTTGAAGAACTAATGGCATGGGAAGAAGAGGAAAAAAATTCACCAGCTTACGTTAGGACACCTTATGTCAAGCCTTTTTGTTGAAGCTAGTTTATTCAGAGGTATTTCTCAATTTGGTGGTAATAATGACCTTGAATATATTCCTCCTTGTTTAAGGACTACAATCCGACCTTATGTGTCCAATGATTTTGAAGATTCTCTAACATAGAAGTCCACTGTTACAGAGTGTTTGTCTAAGGAATGTGGGTTCGAATTTAGTCCGTTAAGAGGTAATAACCTTTTTAACGACTTTCAGGCTGCTGGTAATCATGACCTTCAGGATGCACAGGCTACTAGTTTACTCCCATCTATTCAAACCAACCCTTTAAGGTGTAAGAGGCTTTTTGATGATATTGATAACCTTCCTACAGTTGGAAGCTCTACTGTTATTCAATATGTGTCCAAGAAAAGTCATTTTGAAGCTTATACTTTGAAATCTAGGAGATTATTTGATGATTTTGAATCTATTGGTAGTAAACAATCTGATGATATGAAGGGTGATGAGGCAGTCAATTTGGTTAATGATCCAGTGATAGTTGATGGTTCCACGACTGATGGTTCCATGTCATCCCCAGGCTCTCCTGATCCAAGTCATTTGAAGGTATGATGAAGGCTACCATGTGGTAGTTATTTGATCTTCCAGGGTGGTATGTACCCTGTTAAACAATTTGTCTTTGTGTTCCTTTCCAAGCATGATGCCTGATGAAACAATTTATTTTCAGTTTGTGGTGAAGGCTACGGCCTAAGACAATATTTGCTTTATGATCGTTAAGGCTTCGGCCTTTAGACTAGTTAGACTAGTCGTGATTTTGGATTGATTGGTGTATGTTACAAACTACTATGTGTATGTTACATTGTTGATTGTTCTACTACTATGTGAATTATGGCTATGTAATGGTTCTACTACTATGTCATGGTTCTACTACTATGTGTATGTTACACTGCAATCATTTTGATTAAATATGCTGATGTTGTAACAATTTTGATTGCAATACCATCTTCACCTGTATGGCACTTTGTTATACACTAGCAATGTTTATTTCAATTCTTGTTTGTGAACATATAACTTGTTGGTTCTATCAGTGATATTTTTCATTAACAACACTAAAACAAACATTTCAATAATTTTTTTCATAGATAAAATTTTCAACACAACCATTACATTCTCAACTGTTACATTCATATCATTCATTATTCAACCGTTACATTCATTCAAACAGTACTGCTAGAACCACATCCTTCTTCATTTGCTTTCATTTCCTTGAGTTTTTTTTATGGAATTCTTCCAAATCTTTTATCCTTTTTTCCAATACCTTAAATTTTTCTAATGTAATGCCATCTTGGTTCTCCTTCTCCTTAACATCACCATCTAGCTTTTTCTGCTTCTCAACATCATCCTCTTTCCTGTCTGGCACTTGTTCATAATTGCCATTTTCAGATAAGTTCAAAGCCATTGTTGATTGTTGTATGTGTACTATCGAATTGTGTGTATTTATGCTTATTTTGTTGCATTGTGTTTAGGCGGGAAAAATAAAATGGCGGAATACTGGATAAGCGACTTTTTTAGCTAATTCTTTAAGCAACTATTTTTAGCAAAAATTTATAAGCAACTTTTTTTATTCGACTTTCTTACATAATACGTCGATAACTGTAAAGTACTAATACATAAACCAATATATCTAGAGCAACTTTTTAAAAGCGCATTTTTTATTTTAGCGATTTATGATACACTTAAACCTTATCTTTTATCTTTTTGTGGCCACATTCACTTTCTACCAACTAGAACCCTAGCTGTTTTCGTGCAACTGTCGTTTTCGTTCAATTATTAAAATTAAATTGTGCAAAAGGTTCGTGATACTTTATTTTCATGGTCCCCCATATCAATTTTGTCTTTCTTTTATGCTTGTTGCGTTTATTTTTTTTAATGTTCTTTCTTATTGATAAAATTAGTAGAGTTTTAATATTTTTGTAATTGTTTATAAGGTAATCATGGCAATTGAGTTTGTGGTGCGACCAAACATAACTGTGTACCCTGGGTTTCTTGAGCTTCCTCAAGTATTTTCTGACCGTGCTTTTAATGGGAATCAGAATTTATATTTAACTTGGATTCAAAGACAACGGAAGAAAGTAAGGATTGTTGCTCGGTTAGGAGGCCCCATTAGGATTTTAGGTAACAAATGGGTCGAATTTGTTCATGAAAACATGTATACGGATGTTCATATGTTACACTTTGTTCAAGAAGGTGATGACTCTTTTTACGTTACTGGCTATGATTCTAATGGGTTGGAAGTTGAGGAATATGCTACTGTTGAAAGTCGTCATATAAGGTTTCAGATTTATAGGCTGCCATACCCTCATATTCCACAGGTGATTTGATTTATATATTTATAAGAATTACATATTTTTGTTTACGTTTTTTTTTACCAATAAGTGTACTTTATTACTGTATATGTTATAATTGTCAATCATGTTTTTGTCTCAGACATTGCCTGCCAATTTTCTAGCTGGTATTGGGTTGCAAGCTACCGTTGTTGTTGTTGTTGAAGGAATGGAGTTTAATGTGGATGTTACTTGGGGCTATGAAGGAGGTCATGATCCTCGTGCTTTGTATGTTATGGATGATGAAATGTGATTGGCTGCTCTTCAATATTCCGATATTGAATTTGGGGATGTTATTGTTTTTACTAAATTGGAGAACAATAGCTTGAATATAATCGTGTTTGGTGTTGATGGTAGGGCAAAGATACAGGGGCAGTTTCTGGGTGTGACGCAGTTGTTTTTTCCACAAAATGATCTTGATAATGAAGATGGAGGTTGTCTGCGTAGCTGTTTATGTGTTTTTTGTTTGTTATGCAGTAATCTCATAATTATATTCAGTAATCTCATAACATATATCTTTAAGATTTACTTTGATATTTTTGAAACATGTGATGAGCGAATGCAACACATTTGCCAATGGTTTGGTCACCTTAATCATTTTGGTGAGAGAATTGATGTCTTTTACAAAAGGTCTTCTGAAATTCTTGCGTTATCTAGACTTGTAAGTTTGAGTTTTGTATGTACTTTTTTTCTATTCATTTATAGTAGAATTGGTTATTATATAATTTTTTTTGTAATTGTTAAACACCAGGATATTCCAAATTGTTTTCTTGAAAATCATCCTATACATTTTTTTCAAACTGCACTGTTTAGGCATGATGCAGTCGAATACATGATGCGAATTAAGATGGATTATCATAGAGACAATCCATACCGGGTGAATCATGTGAATGCATTAGGTGACTGGAACCACTTTTTTGAAGATTGTTTGTTTGAGTATGAAAAGATGATAAGGTTTAAGTTCATGTATGTAGATTGTGATGATAATTTGGAGTATCTTGTTTTCCATGTTTGTTAGGAAAACGGATACGTTTCATGAATGACATTTGAAGTTTTTTTTTGTTAGATGGTTATGTTTGGTGACATGAAGAAACTTTTAGTGGTGGGTTTGTATATACTTGGATTCAAACATCAACTATTTTTTGATGTAGACTTGGATTCGATTGGACTATTTAGACTGTTACAAATGTTAAGAGTTTATGATAAGTACTTTTGAATATGTATAATTTATGCGCGTATGGATCATGCGGTCAACATTTTGTAAAGGAGTTATTTGTTTTTCATGTATGTTTACTCCTGTCAACATTTACACATACACCATGGGGTCAATCCTTGTTTGTGAACATCTGACTAACAGTTTCTATACGTGATATTTTTCATTAACAACACCAAAACAAACATTTCAATCAAATATTTCATAGATAGATTTTCAACACAACCATTACATTCATATCATTCATTATTCAACAAGTCAGATGTATTTATCCTTATTTTGTTGCATTGTGTTTAGGTGTGAAAAAAATAGCGGGAAACTGAATAAGCGACTTTTTTAACTAATTATTTAAGCAACTATATTTTTGCGATAATTTATAAGCAACTTTTTTATTCGAATTTCTTACATGATAGTACATCGACAACTGTAAAGTACTATCACATAAACCAATATATTCTGAGCGACTTTTTAAAAGCGCCTTTTTCATTTTAGCAATTTATGATACACTAATACCTTTTCTTTTATCTTTTTGTGGCCACATTCACTTCCTACATACCAGAACCCCAGCTGTTTAATAATCCAATTCAAGTGTCGTTTTCGTTCAATTATTAAAATTGAATTGTGCAAAAGGTTTATGATACTTTATTGTCATGGTCCCCCATATCAATTTTGTCTCTATTTAATGTTTCAATATTCATATCAAATTAGGGCTTACATGTAAAATTATATATTTTTTTAAACTATTGTATTTTATGTGTTCCTTTAATAGGATGGCACCTAGTTGCAGTTCAGATCCTCGTTACCTGTTTGATGTTCATGTTTATGGCGAGTTTTATTTCCAACCAGTTAGGTATGAAAATGAGGGTGTTTTTTATTGGAGTATGTCCAAGGATAGGAAGCTGGACTATAGTAGTATGTGCCAGTATCTTAAAGAACATACTGAGCTAAATTTTCATTCTTTGTTTTTCTGTTTACCACAACATCAATTAGAAGTAGGCTTGAAACTAATAGAATGTGATAGGGATGTGGCTGCCATGTATGACCTTGCTGATCGCTATGGGAAGTTAATGATGTATATGACACATAATCCCCAAAACTTATTTGATTTTTATTATCAGAATCTTAACTTTTATGATTCTTGTTGATCCCAGTTGAGCAAACGATCCTTTATAAAAATTGACTTTAACAAAGACTTATTAAGTATCACGCGGAATTTAATACTTAATCTTAAGAAGAAGAACAATAAACATTCAACACCTCAATATTATTATTAATACGAATACTCTAACCAGTATTAGGGTTTTACAACCTTGAAGTGTATCGACCTTAGATATAAAACATACGTATATCTAATTTAACCTAGGACCTCCTTTTATAGACTAAGGAGTCCTTTACATAATACAATACGTAACCTACAAGATAAATAGCTTTTCCATATTTATCTAATTCAAAATATTAAACCGACTATACAAGACTAGAAGTGGTTACAATACAATATCCGTGGTTACACAATACTACTAGCCGCGGTTTATCTTCAGCAGTGGATTCATTCTTCTGTCTGTGGTTTTATTAACTTTGTCCGTGGTTCCCATACTTAGAATAATTCATTATCCAAGGAACCTAAAACCCAACAATCCTCTCCTAAACTTGATACATTCAAATAGAATTCTCAAGTTTCCTTTAAGCTCAAAACATCTGAATTTGAGGATGTATCCAAACACTTACTAGTTTTAAGAATTGTCTCATACTTCAGCAACAAACTGTAAGCTTGATTATCATAGGGCGTCAACATCTTTAAACCACCAGGCTTCACCATCTGAGTAATAACTTCTGGATACTTATTCAGTTGAGGATAATCACCTTCTACAAGAATGTGAATAACTTCTCTAGAAATAGTTAACACATGAACTCCACAAGTTTGATATAGAAACCATCTTGTAACTTGACCATTGTAGAGTCCTTTCCATTTAGATTCATCATGAGTAGGCTCAAATAAAATCTTCAAGTTATCATAAACCATTCTCTCATGATAATCATCTGGATGTACATCACCAAACTTATTTTTATAAAGCTTCCAAAGATTCATCAAATCATCCCTATCCAGATATTGAAGGATCTGTGAAAATTTATCAAACTCAGAAACTTCATTATTGAGTCTTTGAATTTTCCAACATCCTGTACTTCCATTAAGCTCAAATTCATAAGAGATAATTTTATTACTATCTTCAATCACTTTCAGTCTTTTAGAACCAGATGTCTCCTGAATCTCATATTTTCTCTTTTGTCTACTTTGAATCCACTCTTCTTCTTTTTCAAAATTCATTGGAAAGAAATCATCATTATTAATCCTCACACACATCAGATAAAGCTCATGAATTCTTTCAAATGAACATTTACTAAGGTTTTTAGAAATATATATGCCTGAATTCTTAATAATCTTCATCAGTACATTCCTCATCTCACCTTTTGTAGGAGGTTTCTTCCTTTTAACTTGCTTCTTTTCCTTACTGATCCTCCTTGCCTATTCACCCAAGATTCTAGCTCTTTCATCAACATCTAACAATGCCCATTCTTGAGTAGTATACTCATCTTGTATTTGATTAGAAGCTTGAAGATAGTTTTGTGTTTCATACCATTTAGCTAACCATTTCTGAGTAGCCTCCTCTTCTTCTTGCTTCTGTTTCTCCCAAACTGCTTCCTCTTCAGCTACCATGTTTCTTGTATACTCTTCATCATAAGCAATCTGTTCTTCTATATTTTTAAACTTCAAAACTGGTGCTGCAATACCTTTACCCTTACCAATGTCTGGTTGAGACACCTTCTTCTTCAAAGGCTCACCAATAACTAAACTTTTACCTTTAGGTTTGGTTGCAGTAGATTTAAGAGATGAAACAGGTGCAATGATGGGTGTAAGATTAGTTGAGGTTTTGCTTAGATTGATCAGTGTACTTGCAACTTCTTGCTCAACTTCTTTTGATTTAGGTGGTGATACAGAGGTGGTTGTAACAATTGTAGAAGTGGTTATGATAGCAGTGGGTAAGTTTAAAGTGGGAGTTGTTGTGATTACCTTATCTGAAACTGCAGCAGTGGTTTCAAGAATACTAGCCGTGGTTGCAGACACACTATCAGTAGTTGTGTCCTGCAACACCTCATCTTCTACCACGGTCTTCAAACTTTCAAGAACAACTTCATTCCCATCTTTATCAGATACCAAAAATTGTTCTGCTTGATCTCCACTATCCACAACCTCTTCCATATGCACATCTACAGCCTCCCCTGAATTCATGCCTTCACTCCTCCCCTGTTTGGGTACATTCTCCATATTCAGAGCTGGAGAGGAGTCCACCTTCTTATTCAACTGTCTCATACGCCTTAAAACAGCAACCTCAGGTCTCCTCACTTTCTCCAAAACAAACATCCTATGCTTCAGCCTCCTAATTTCTTTACCCTGAAACACAGCCAACTCTTGAAGACTTGAGATTTTATCCTCCATTTTAGTACATTTAGCCGTCAATTCATTAAAACGTTTAAGAATATCCTCCCCACATCGACCTGTGTTAACTGGTCCGAGAGGTTGTTCATTGGAAAAGTCATCATGTAACAGTTTAGGATCCGTCAATTCATGTTCATGTTCCAAACTATCCTCATCACTTCGAGCTATGTTAACTGCTCTGAGAAGTGAATCCTTGGATAAATTAAACATAGCACCAGACCTTTCCTGATCATCTATGCACCCTAATTGAGCCAGTTGGCTAGGGATTCCTCCACCTATGTTAAGTTCCAAGGAACTCTCCACATTAGGAGTTGCCAAAAGTTGGGTCTTAATGATGTTTCCACTATCCTGACCAGCATCTAAGCATGAATCAGTAGTGGTAGCCCTTCCAATCATGTCATCTCCACACCTTGTGACAGCCTCATGAACAACACCACTAACACCAGCATGAGGTAGCTTGGTGCCCTTCTTTCTCCTAGTCCACAAAATTGGTTTAACAGTGGTTTGGTTTTGACTAGCAGTGGGTTGAAATTCACTAACAATGGGAACAAGTGCACTATCAGTGGGTTGAGGTGTACTAGCAGTGGGTTCAGGTTCTATGAGTTGGGATTCAAGACCTTCATCAAACTCAGGAATAGCAGCCAGTAAAATATCATCCTTGTGCTTCCTAATGAACAAAGTTTTATAAATCAACCCTCTTTTGAACCCATTGTCCATCAAATAAGTAGACAGGCACTCATACCATGCCCTTGGAGCTTGATGCAGCCCATACATAGCCTTCCTCACCCTGTAAACCTTGTCAGGATGATCAGGATCTTCAAAACCAGGAGGTTGACAAACATACACCTCCTCATCAATTGTTCCATACAGAAAAGCACTTTTAACATATATCTGATACACCACAAAATTTTTGAATGAAGCATATGCTAAAAATAATCTAATAGCCTCAATTCTTGCAACTGGAGCAAATACTTCATCATAATCCAAGCCTTCAGTTTGGGTGTATCCTTGAGCAACCAGCCTTGATTTGTTCCTTACCACTATTCCTCTTTCATCCCTCTTATTTCTGAACACCCATTTTGTCCCAATTGCCTTTTTCCATTAGGAAGGTCAACCAATGTCCAAACCTCTTGAAGCTTAAACTGTAAAAGCTCCTCTTGCATTGATTCTACCCATCCTGCTTCAGACAAAGCTTCTTCCACTCTCTTGGGCTCATGTTGAGACAGAAAACAAGCAAACATGCAATTTTGCAGATCTTTATGACTGTTTCTTTTGTGAAGTGATCTTGCAAAGAAACCTTGCTCAGGAAAGGTTTTAGTGTTTTTAACCTTGCTTCTTGTTTGAACTGGAGTATTCAAATTTCCAAGTATTTGATCCTTAGGATGAATCTTGTGAATCCTTGTGGTAGTGATTGGACTTTCATGAATGACAGTTTCCAAATTAGTAAAATCAGCATTGAAGAAATCATCCATGTCTTCATCATCAGTAGGAGTATCAATCTCTTCCAAAGGAGGCATGTCAGGATCATATGGATACTCCTCGTCACCAAATAATGGCTTTGCAGTTGGTCCAAAGAAAGTACTATCACCAGTACTTGCAGCCAAGGTTTCACTTGTACTGACAGTGGTAGAAGTTGGCTTGGTAGTGCTTTCATTATACCTATCCGTGCTTTCATTTGGCTTAGCAGTGCTTTCAGAATGCCTTTTCTTTCTTTCAATTTCTTCTACCGACAATGAGTTATCTTTCAACAACTCATCCTTATCTTGATGATGATCAACTTTGCTTCCAGAATTCAATGCATCATCATCAGTGGGACCTTGCTTATCAATGATGGGTGAGACAGAACCAGCTTTCCACTTTTCAGCCAAATAGAACTCCTTTGGAGAATTAGCTTCCTTAGAATCTGTTTCTGCATCAGAATCCTTTTGTGTACCTGCATTAATATTAGTGGAAGATCCTGCAATGATAGGCTCATAATTCATAGATTTGGTTAGCATATCAATGTTAAACAGCCAGTCAGGTCCTTTGGTCTCAACACTAGGAGTCTCTTCACTAAATTGAACATGTAAGTTCTCTTCAACAATCCTAGTCCTCCTATTGTATACTCTAAAGGCTTTACTATTAGAAGAATAGCCTAAAAAGTATCCATCATCAACTTTTTCTTGAAACTTTCCTAGGTAGTCTATGGTATTCAAGATAGTAACAGGACACCCAAAAGGTTTTAGGAATGCAATCATTGGCTTCCTATTATGTAACAGCTCATAGAGGGTCTTGTTATGAGGCTTCACTACCTTACTTCTATTCTGCACATAACATGCAGTGCCTACAGCTTCAGCCCAAAAGGTGGTTGGTAACTTAGATTCTGACAACATTGTCCTAGCAGCCTTAATTAGTGTTTTATTTTTCCTTTCAACTACACCATTCTGTTGTGGTGTTCTAGCAACACTAAACTATCTTTCTATACCCTTAGCTACACAGAACTGATTCATCACATCATTCTTAAACTCAGTTCCATTATCACATCTGATTACCTTGACTTTATGGTTCACTAGATTTTCTATCTTAGTAATGAAACTCTTGAGGATCTCACTAGTCTCACTCTTAGCAGCTAAAAAGTATACCCAAGAAAATCTACTATAATCATCAGTGATAACTAGGCAGTACTGCTTATGATTCAAACTTTTAACAAAGGTATGTCCAAATAAGTCCATATGAAGCATAAACAGTGGTTGTGTAATGGTGTTAACAGTTTTGGACTTACAAGAAGCTCTATGTTGTTTTCCTTTTTGACAAGCCACACAAAGTTCCTTACACTCAAAAACCTTAGAAGGTAACCCTCTCACTAAGTTGCCCTTTACAAGTTTATTGATTGTGTTGAAATTAAGGTTACCCAGTCTTCTATGCCACAATCTAGACTCATCAACTGATGCCTTAGCAAACAAACAAGTTAAGGACCTATTAGGAAGTACATCTTTAAGATCAAAACAATATATGTTCTCTTTCCTAGGTATCCTTAACTGCACAAATTTCTCATTAGACATATTAAAATCAGGTGACAACACCACACACTCAGTTTCCCCAAAAAGTACCCAGTTTTTCTTATCATACATTTGAGAAACACTGAATAAATTGTAATTTAATACCTGTACCAGATAGACCTTTTCAAAGTCTAATTTTCCTGTTCTGATTGTGCCTCTGCCAAGTATCTTTCCTCCCTTTGGATCATTACCAAATGCCACATATCCTCCATCAAAAGCTTCAAAATCCTCCAGGTTGCTCCCATCCCAAGTCATGTACCCAGAGCAACCACTATCAAAAATTCCTTTGTCTTTTAGGTCATCTTGTAGATTGCCCTGCACATGAATTTAAACAAATTAGGTCCTTTTGTGGACCCAAGCCAATACTGACTTGGGTCTGCCCTGTGCATCAACATAATCAAATTTCTTTAGGTCCATTGATGCACAGTTGACATGATGTAAAACCTTGGTCTTAGGCTTTCATTGCCAGCTAGCTGAGGCCTTAACAGCATAAAAATGGTTTCCAACCACTGTGTCAGTTATCACCTTTGGAATTTTTAAAACTTCTTTTGTATCAGTGGTGATATTTTGCTTAGCAGTGGTTTGATTTTGCTTAGCTGTGTTTACATTTTGCTTAGCAGTGGTTGGATTTTGCTTAGCCGTGTTTACATTTTGCTTAGCAGTGGTTGGAACCCATTTGGGTGCAGCAGTGACTATTGACTTTGTATTACCATTTCTCATTAACACTGCTCTAGGAATCATATTTTTATTAGGATGAGGGATTGTTTTCTTTAAAAAGTTTTGATGATTTACCCTCCTCCAATGATTCCAAACTTGTGGTTGGTTTTTATAACAGTTTCTCTATAAGTGCTCAAAACTACCACATGCAAAAAAAGCCTTCTTAACACATTGAAACTCATCTCCTAATCTGTTTGAAATTAGCCCATTGAAGTTTCTTTGATTTCCCCTAGGTATATATCTTTTCATCTGTTTCCTAGGTATCTCCTTGTACTCTACAACTTTCTTAGCAATTTGAGCTCCAAATCTAGGCACAAGGTTGGCTTGTTGAGAATCAACTTTCTTCACATTTTTTATCTTTTCAGGCTGAGTTGATTCAGATCTATCTTCCTCAGAATCTGATTCCCAATCTTCAATAGTAGGAGCATCAGATGACTTAACAGAACCTATATTAGTTGTTTCAGTTTTACTAATCTCCTCTACAGGTTTGTTAAAACTGAATTCACTACTAAAGGACAGTTCTTTTGCAGGTGGTGCATGTTTCATAAGAGAGGGTGGTGGCATATTGTTGTAACCTATCCCAGAACCCTTTTTCATTAATTGACAATCAATTGCTTTATGAACCAAATAAGAAGAAAATTGTGTTTTAGGAACCATAACAACATGTTTTTCTTTTTCTTCTAGGGCTTCTTGTTTTACACTCTCTGCCTCTTCTAGTTTCTGTTTAAGCATCTTAATTTCTCTGTCCTTAAGATCAATTTCACCACCTAGTATATTAATCTTATCTACATACTCAAACTCACATTTAATACAGAAATTTAGCTTTTCTTCCACACTCTCTAGACCAACTCTATAACCTAAGTTATCAAGTGAAAGTTTATCTACTTCTTTTCTAAAACTTGCAATAATAGCCTTTTGTGATTCTAAGTTATCTTGAAATGATTTAAAAGAATAAGTAGAATTTTTAGAATCATTAGATACCTCAGAATATGAACCAGAAGATGAAGAAAAGGCCATAAGCGCAAAGTTATGCTCTTTAGAAGCTTCACTAGCAAGAAAAGCTGCATTGGGGCTTTCTTCAATCTGATCACTCCAGTCATAATCACTAATACCATCTTGAGCAACCAATGCTGAAGAAGAAGCAGGCTCTTCAGTGGTCTTCTTGATGCCTTCAATCCTCTTGGGAGCTCGACATTCCCTAGCAAAGTGACCCTTCTTCTTGCAGTTAAAGCACTCGATCTTGATTTTGTCAAACCAACTCTCCTTTGACCATCATACTTAACCTATCTTCCAGTCCTCCTCAAGAACTTCCTTGCTTGGAGAGTCAACATTGCCATCTGCCATTGAAGATTTATCTCTTCAAGATCATCAGGATCAATTTGATCTAAATCTTGATTCAAAACAGTAACACTGGTAGTTAGATCAGCCAGAAAAGCACAAATTGCACCATCACTGACATTATCACTAACAGTGGTATTGTTAGCAATGGCCGTGGTTATTCCATAGGCAGCAGTGGATACATCCAGTGAGCTATTGTGATTAGTGGAAACAAAAGCAATGTTTTGATTAGTAGAAGATGCACTAGCAATATTGTTCTCAGACTCATAAACCTTCAAGTTGTTGTAGAGATTGTCCAGAGTCATCTTTTCAAAGTCATCCTTATTTCTCCACACAACTGTGTGCACAGCCCAGTCATGTGATAAGCTTCTGATGAACTTCAAATTGATATCTTCTTGAGCAACTTTGTAGTCCACTAACTTCAGTTGGCTGATAAGTTTTTGAAGTCTGTTATAAGTGCCATCAAGTTTTTCTCCACTTAGAGCAGTGAAGTTTTCAAGCTGATGCTTGAGCATATTCTTCCTTGATTTCTTGGTGGCTTCATTACCAGCAAACCTTGTTTCAATAGCATCCATTAACTCTTTAGCAGACTCATATTGTTCAAAGTCCAAAGCATACTCATTAGGTATTCCCATGGAGAGAATATTATGAGCTTTAATCTCTAGTTTCCTTCTAGCCTTGTCAACCTCACTAACAATGGTTATCTCCTTACCATCATCACCCTTCTTAGGAAGAGTATCACCCTTTTCAACAACATCACAGATGGTGTAATCAATCATACGAATGTATTGCCTCATTCGCATTCTCCAAACTTGATACTCACCCTGCTTGAGCATGGGCACCTTTGATGCAGTAACCATGTGAGTTTCGTCAAACATCTTAACTTACTTGAATAGAATTTAACTAAACTTCTTCTTGGTTACAGTTTCTAGATCACAAGCTCTGATACCAGTTGACCAAACGATCCTTTATAGAAACTGACTTTAACAAAGACTTATTAAGTATCACGCGGAATTTAATACTTAATCTTAAGAAGAAGAACAATAAACATTCAACACCTCAATATTATTATTAATACGAATACTCTAACCAGTATTAGGGTTTTACAACCTTGAAGTGTATCGACCTTAGATATAAAACATACGTATATCTAATTTAACCTAGGACCTCCTTTTGTAGACTAAGGAGTCCTTTACATAATACAATACGTAACCTACAAGATAAATACCTTTTCCATATTTATCTAATACAAAATATTAAACCGACTATATAAGACTAGCAGTGGTTACAATACAATATCCGTGGTTACACAATACTACTAGCCACGGTTTATCTTCAGCAGTGGATTCATTCTTCTGTCCGTGGTTTCATTAACTCTGTCCGTGGTTCCCATACTTAGAATAATTCATGATCCAAGGAACCTAAAACCAAACAATTCTGAAGATGATTATACAACTAAATTGATTATCCATGGAATAAGGTTAAAAGATGCTAGCAATATGACATATGATGAGCTTATTGCTTGGGCTGAAGAAGAAGCGAGTAGCCTTATTGATGTTGATGTCGATATATCTGTTAGGGATGTAGTTGCTAAGCCTAAGGTTGGTAAAAAAAAACGCTATTCCTGAGCTGTTAGATGCTACTTTCTGAGACATAAATCTAATAAACCAGGCGATATATGTGTCACAAAGTAGCATTTAACAACCCAGAAATATCGTCGTTTTTTTTACTGTTGTGTATAGCAAACACTTCTATTTTCTCCTGGTGCGTCAAAGTTACTAATTAATTCATATCACACTTACGACAGGACACATATCTATATCGATTATCCATTATTTTGATGATGTAGGTTATCTTTTCAACACTACATTGCAAGCCAACATAGGAAGGTCAATTAAACACTACATGGCTGCAACACCATCATATCAAGCCAGCAGGTTATAACACAGGTATGTTCCAACAAAAGTACTTAGACATACATAAATAAATAAGTGCATATATTAAAAGATCCAACAAAATAAACCTTACTAGGTTTATTAAAACATCCATAAACATAAACATAAACTTTAGACATTCCTTAAACCCCACAACCATAGCCATACCTTAAACCCAAAAGACATTTGACAAACACTAGAAGAAACCAGATCAGTACACCATAGACTTGAGCTTCTCAATGAATGACAGAAGCTCCCCTGCTCACTTCTGCTTCTTCACAACCTTCACCAAAATTGTTGCAACTTCTTCGAAATCTTCATTTTGCAAATTATTCAACTGTGAAATGCTTTGCACACATGAATCAAAAGGATACAAAAGCTCCAACTCTCCAATCACACAATCCCTCTCAGCAACACGAGCCCTAATATCTTGGGCTTTTTTCGTTAATTCTGCTTCATCCACCCTAGTGACAGTAACCTCCCTCTGAAATTTCTCCACTATCATGTCCCTAACGAAACTAGAACCAGCAGCAGCAGCTAACTCATTGCAAAAATGCATTGGTGTAGTCATTTTCTTCTTTTCTTTTTTTTTTAAAAAAATAGTGATTTTTGCTCTATGTTTTTGTGTTTGAAGTTAAAATTTTCTGTTGGTTATGATTGGTTATGTGTGTTTTTATAGGAGTTATAAGCTCTTTTGATTTGATAGCCACCTTGAGCCACCCATAGTAATTATGGCCTTTTGACTTATAAGCCATTTTGATTTGATAGCCAACTTGATCCAAAATAACTAGTGTACTTGATTGCAAGATTGAACCTTTTCTTTTGACATACCTTTCAATTTTTTTAAGGCTACTCCAACATAACTAGTACATTTGCAATTGTATACACAATTATGAATCTTATAACACTTGATGCACAGTTGTGAATGTTATAACACTTAATGCAATTGTATACTTGATTGCAAGATTGAACCTTTTGTTTTCTTTAATTTGACAGGTTTCCATGCATCACAATAATCGTGACATTAGGAGACGGGAAACATGGTGTAAACATATTGCAAACGTGTATGGACTCAGAATAGTTTAATAGCTAAATTGTATATTCGACAATTGTATTTAGGTGCCCTTTCTTTTAAATGTATTTAGTTGCCCTTTCTTTCATTAACTTTCGCATATCTCCTGGTTCACTAAAAAGGGCTTGAAATTGTTAAGCGACTATTTGACCTAGTTTTTTAAACAATTTTTTTTAAGCGATATTTCTTAAGCAATTCTTTTTAGTTGACTTTTTTACACAATAAGACAAGTGTATAGTACTATCACATAAACCGATATATTCTGAGCGACTTTTTAAAAGCGCCTTTTTTCATCTTAACGATTTATGGCCACTATCTCCTTAGCCCGACCAGAACCCTACCTAATTTCGTTCAATTCTAAATTTAGTTACAAGTCAAAGGCAATTCTTTTTTGTTGACTCGGTCACACAATAAGACAAGTGTAAAGTACCATTGCATAAACCGATATATCCTGTAAAGTACTTTCACATAAACCGATGTATTCTCAGGGACTTTTTAAAAGCGCCCTTTTCACCTTAGCAATTTATGGCCACTATCTCTTTAGACCGACCAGTCAAATACACCTTCGTGATACTAGACAAACATATTATGTTTTACTTAGAAAAATACTAGTTAGATACAAAGATACAATTATATTACTAAAAAATATCCATCTAAAACATCCTCATGGCAACGCGCGGGCTACCAAGCTCGTTATTTCAGTTATGAAATTTATTTTTGGTTGCATATTGGGTATTTATATGGTTGCTATTTTTTTTTGAGTTTAATTATGTCGATTGATGACGTACCCTCCGATTAGGTCGAAGGACCCCCCTTCGGCCTCAGTCGAAATTGCATTACGAAGACCCAAGTATTTCTTCATAATTCATTGGTGGCGTAAAACCATTCATCATTGACATGGTTACCAGTTGGGAATCCGCCAGCCGAAGGCCTATGCCCTTCGGTGTCTTTCCTTGAAGATGCCAAGACAAATAAGAACCTTGACTTGGTCTTCCCCCACGTTCCCACTATGTCCTTAGCTTCCTCGCCAAGTCCGAGATAGTGGGGATGAAGCCCTAGCGGTTACCACAAATCAGGGGACGCCCCCCATGATCTCCTAAACGCGTGCTAACACTCTCCAAGCTATTTTCATCACCTATAAATAGGTTGGACGAGTCATTTCAATGGTATGTTCAATCAACACAGTATTTCACACACATCATATTATTTACAACTCATATCACATACTTACTCACACGCCGAAGGTGGTTCGTAGGGCCCAACCCCTGCGCAATCACTTAACGAAGTGTCTACTATTTCTTATTGCAGATTGGCTACAAGTTTGGTGCAAGCTTATCACCCCTCATACCCTTCGATCACCATCGAAGGCCTGGTCGTACGAGTTATTGTACAATCAGTGGCGCCATCCGTGGGACCCGCTACTATTGGTCTCGTCATTCCAAACTTACACCCAGTCAATCACTCTCACTAGTTTCACGGCATGACTCAAGGAAGAGAAGATACACCCCCTCCGGGTTTCTCGACCTTGGCACCAATCCTAGTCAATGATCCTAACAACCTTCCCAATATAACCGTATCCACTTTTACCACACGATCTCACCCTGAAATAAATCCCAACAACCATGCTTCAACCTCGGCTAACCCTGAACCAGTAATTAGTCCAGCGTTTGTTGAAGCCAACATCGAAGCATTAGAGTCTTTACTAAGGGCTCGAAGGAGGCAAGCTCGGAATTTGGAGATGCGTAGGGAGTTGGAATAATCAAGCGATGAGTATGACGAAGAGTTGGAAATGGAGACTAGGCCCTTGGCTCCAGGGGCTACACGCTCAGTGCTAAGGATAGGGTCTCCGAGCAGTCGAAGGCCTAGTGGAAGGTCGGTCGATTTTGAAGCCGTTCCGGAGAGGGCTCCGACTAGATGGGAAGGTACGATAGAAGGCTCCAATGAAAGGAGTAACCGAAGGGATGCTACGGGGGTTAATTTGCCACCACTTTTGGCGGCTCATCTGGGAAGAACCGAGTCAGGGGTTCCGTTGAAGCCTTCTCACGCATACGGCGTAGAAGGCAATCCATCTCAAATGAATGGGGGAGGAAATCTTCCTCCTCATGGTATGTACCCTCCTTTTCTGGCTCAATCTTACCCTCAAGGGGTTTATCCTCATCTAATGGGCAGGATAGCAACCCCAGTTTTACTCAACCATACGGAAGTATGCCCTACGGGAAACCTATGGTATATCCTTCGTACCCCATAGGAAGTCACCCACCTTATATACCTACTGCTTACCCTTAATATGTTAACCAAAACCCTGTTGGAATACCTCCAAATCATAACCCGTACAACGCTGCCCCTACCTACATGCCACCTTATAACTGCCTTTATTCGGAGCCCATGGGCTCCACAACACCCTTTGTAAGATGGATAGAAGACTACCCTTTGCCTGATGGGTTGAAAATGCCCGCACACATTGGTACCTACGATGGGAAAGGGGATCCGAATAACTTTTTGCACTTATTTGAAGGGGCTATTAGAATGCAGAAATGGGTTATGCCTGTTGCTTGTCACATGTTTACATACACCCTACGAGACTCCGCTCATATATGGTGGAACGGGCAAAAACCAGGTAGCATTGTGAATTTAGATGATCTCAAGGCCAAGTTCAGATCACATTTCAGCCAACAGAAAAAGTTTACGAGAACACACCTTACAGTGCACAACATCAAGCAGAGGGAGAACGAGAGCACCAGAGCTTTCATTACCAGATACACTGATGACATGTTACAAATAATGGGCTTGCACGAGGACCAGCGCATCTCAGGTTTCGTGCATGGTCTACAAAACAGAAGTCTGGTTGAATTCCTCTCCACTGATCTCCCCGCAACCTACAAGGGTTTGGTGGAGAAGGCTTACACCTGGATCGAAGCAAAAGAAGTATCTACCAACGGGGCTCCGGTTGAAAATAAATAAAGTCACAGCAAAGTCCCGAAGCATCCTTCGTGGGAAGGGTCAAGGAACAAACACAAAAATAAGGACAGGTTCACACCGTACCACAAAAACATCAACCATGGGCTCTTGGCTAATCTGTCTAAATCTCCAAGAGAGATACTTGCTACGGAAAAGGCTGCGAAGGCCTTTGATCCTCCTCCTCGGTTGGCAAACAAAGGAAGGCCCAGAGATACTTCCAAATTTTGCTACTTCCATGACGATTACGGACACGACACCAATAACTGCAGAGAACTCAAGAAGCAGATAGAAGAGGCCGTAAAGTCCGGTCAATTGGGACATTTGGTGAAGGGTATAAAAAGAGGTAAAGACAAAGCTTCCGACACACAGTTGGGGAAAGATACAACACCTGCCGAAGCACCCATCCTCATGGTATACAAGGAGGACTCTGTTTTGAAGAGGAAAGAAGCGGAGGAAGCCTTGTGCGGAGTAGGAGATGTCACTTTTCCTTCAATCACAGGGAAAGTTCTTTCAAATGACCCCGTGGTCATCAAAGTCTTGATCTCCAATAGAGAAGTAAACAGGGCCTACCTCGACTGCGGTAGCTCTTGCGAAGTTATCTACGAACGATGTTTTCTAAAGCTCAAACCTTCGATAAGGTTGAAGAGAGTTGATTCGAAGGTACCCTTAGTGGGGTTCTCAGGGGAACACTCATGGCCTTTGGGAGAAGTCCCTCTAGAGGTTACGATCGGATAAGGAAGGCTAAAAAGAACAGAAACTCTGATTTTCACGATCGTAAGGTCGGAATCTCCCTACAACCTATTGTTAGGGAGAACAGCAATGCATAAGATGGGTATCGTTGTCTCCACCATACATGCCGCGATCAAATTCCAAACACCTTTCGGCATCGAAACGGTTTTCTCCAGCTATAAGGTGAAGGAGCCTACGGAAGTAGGCAAAAGGATAAAGCAGGTTTCGGCAGAGCCTCCGAAGGATGTTCTCAGTTGTACTGACGCTGAAGAACGCATTGTGGTAAATGATCTCTACCCCGATCACACAGTGGTAATCGGAAAGCATCTCCCAACCTCCTATAAAGCAGAATTGGAAAAGGTACTTCGTGCTAATGCAGATGTCTTCGCATGGACCTACTCTGACATGACGGGGGTCCCCAGAACTCTCACCATAGACGGAAAGCCCTTCGGCACTGAACACAAGCTCAATGAGTTCAAACATATTGAACCCATCAAACAAAAGTGTCGAAGCTCGGCTCCTGAAAGAAATGCTGCCGCATGCAAAGAGGTGGACGAACTCGTAGCAGCAGGCATACTCAGAGAGGTGAAGTATCAAACTTGGGTAGCCAACCCAGTGATGGTCAAGAAGCATGATGGAGGATGGAGAATGTGCGTAGACTTCACAGATATTAACAAAGCTTGCCCGAAGGACTGCTACCCTCTGCCAGAGATTGATTGGAAGGTGGAATCCTTGTCATGATTTCGGCTAAAGTGTTTCCTAGATGCTTATAAGGGTTACCATCAAATACAAATGGCGGAAGAAGACGAAGAGAAGACAGCCTTTTTTACAGGAAAAGGCGTTTATTGTTACAAAAAGATGCCTTTTGGTTTGAAAAATGCAGGTGCTACCTACCAACGATTAGTGGACAAAGCCTTCCACAAGCAGATAGGTAGGAATCTGGAGGCATACGTAGATGATATGGTCATCAAGAGTAGATCGGAGGAGGATATGCTCTCCGACATTAAGGAAACCTTCGACCAGCTTTGCGCCATCAACATGAAATTAAATCCCAAAAAGTGTTCCTTCGGTGTGGAAGAAGGACAATTTTTGGGGCATCTGATCACCAAGCAGGGTATTAAGGCCAATCCTTCGAAGGTCAAGGCCATCACGGATTTGCAGCCTCCTAAGTCCCTAAAGGAAGTGCAAAGTCTTAACGGAAAACTAGCAGCCCTGAACAGGTTCTTATCGAAGGGTGCAGACAGATCTTTTCCGTTCTTCAAAACGCTCAAAGGATGCACGGACAAAAAGACGTTCTAGTGGAGTATAGATGTAGAAGCAGCCTTCCAAAAGCTCAAGGATTTCATGGCTATTCTACCTACACTAACAGCCCCAATCAAAGGCGAAGTGTTATTCATGTATATCGCAGCCTCCTTCGAAAGCATCAGCGCTGTGTTATTGGCAGAAAGGGAGAAGAAGCAAATCCCTATCTACTTCGTTAGTGTGGTTCTACAGGGAGATGAGCTAAATTATCCAGCATTGGAGAAGCTAATTTTGGCCTTGGTCCATGCTGCGAGACGCCTTCGAAGGTACTTCCAAGCTCACCCCATAACCGTACTTACTGACAAGCCAATTAAGCAGATAACAAAGAAAGGCTCCGCAGCAACCTAGACCTACTCAAAGAACGAAGGGAAATAGCCTCAATCCGGGAGGCTATCCATAAGCAAAAAATTGAAAGATACTACAACAGTTGGGTTCGGCCTTCGATCTTCAAACCGGGGGAATACGTCCTTCGACTCAATATCGCAAGTAAAGCTGAGTACCAGGGTAAACTAGGACCTACATGGGAAGGGCCCTACGTTGTTAAGGAAGCATATGGCAACGGAGCCTACAAGCTGGAAACCCTGGATGGAGACGTTATTGATAGAACCTGGAATGGCACTAACCTTCGTAAGTTCTACGTATGAAACTTACAATGTCTAAGGACATTCTCTATTTTGCTTTCAATCAATGTATTTGCATTCTTCTCACTTGGGGAAAGAAGCATTAATGGTAGGCGTCTAGTATTCATTTCTTAAAATGATGTAATCCTCCCTACCCACTTAATGATAATAACACATTTCCCTCAAATCTCTTGTTTCGTTCAATACAACAAAGATTTGCCCACCAAGTCGCTTTATAAGTTTCAATGTCGAAGGGATGTACAAAGACTACATAACATGTCTTGCTCATATGCATAACATCCATCTCAACTTCACATTAACTTTCCTATATGGCCTTAAGGTATTTTAAGCCTTTCGCTGCCCAAAGGATCAAGACGGAGTGGGTCGCTACCCTCTGTCAGCAGTTAAATTATACGATTGCTAATATTCTTGGGGAAGTAACTACACACAATGAGGCTAGGCATCTACCATACGCCTTAGGTTGTAAAAAATATTTTTTACGCAAGTAAAAATAAAAAGAGAAGAATCACACATGGCAAAATTTGAAGCCCTAGTGGCTTCAATGTAGATTACTGACTAGTCTAACTAGTCTAAAACAGGCCGTAGCCTTAACGATCCAACAAAATAAAATATTGGCTTAGGCCGTAGCCTACATCACACATACCACATGTTAATTGTTTCATCAGGCACGGAGCCTGGAAAGGAACACAGACAATTGTTTTAAAATAGGGTACACACCACCCTGGGGATCAAATTACAACCACATGGTTGCCTTCATCAAACCTTGGAATGAGTGGGATCAGCTGAACCTGGAGAGGGAACCTTGGGTGATGGAGTCTTCTTGGAGGAAGATGGAGGCTGGACTGTCCTTGGATTCTTGGCCAGCAGGTCCTCAATTGAGGCCGCTGGGTCCTTCGTTACATCTGCAAGGAAAGGGAGCTCTAAGGCAGTTAATTGATTACCTGCATTATCATACTCTTTTTCATGAGTTGCCCTGTAGTAAGGAACTTTTTCCAGCATCACCGGTTCCCCAGTCTTGGCTATCTCCTCCAAAGTGGTACACTTAGCATGGAAAATGGCAGCATTCACCACATTCCCAATGGCAATCCCCACATCATCGCTATGGTAAAGTTCCATAGCAACATAGGGGATCACCTTGGTTACCAGGTCCACCCTGTCCTTCTTCAGCATTTTCAGACGAAGGTTTAACCCATCCACCTTTTCTCAGAGCTTGATCTCTTGGTCCAGCAACTTCGCCCTTTCTTGTTCGAGGCCTCCACACTCGGATGAAAGAACAGATATCTGATCCTTATAGCCAACGACCATTGAGCCTTCGACAGTTAGCCTGCTGTATTCAGCCTCGCTCGTTACCAGCTGACCTTTGAGCTTTTCATTCTCAGCTCTGAGATCTTGCACCAAGGGATTCTTGTCAAAATCCTCCAAGGCATCTTCACACTTCTTCTCCAGGTCTGCATACTTTTGATCCCTAGCTTTCTCCCTTCTCAGCATAATATCCATTTCTTCTCGGGCTTTTGAGACAGCACGAAGCAGTTCCCTTGTCCTATCATTGAGCTGATTGTCTAGAATGCACTGGCGGATATAGCTTTTGTCATGAAGGTCGCAGAGCCTTTCTATGGATATGTTATCCATCACCCCTTTCCACTTGGGTGGGATTACATTACTCACGAGTTGGTGACAAGATAGGGGAGAAGGAAGTTCTTTCGTATCAGGAAGTCCTGCAGCATATATAAATGTGTTAAAATATTATTACAGGTGTTTAATTTTTTGTTACAAGTATGAAACATTACCATGAATATCATCACCGCTAGGCCCTTCAATGGCTGGAAATACCAAAGCCTTACCCTGGGTACTCTTTTTTCGGGTAGTTCGAGAGGGAGGAGTAGGTAGGATAAGCTTCCTCTTCGAATTAGACTTCACAGCTTTAGCACTGCCACCTTTCCTGCTTCGGACCCTCTCACCTATGCCGGAGGGTCCTATGATGGCCAGCTGTCCTTCGGAGACTGGTTCGTCAGAGTCAGCAACGTTCTCCACAAGTTGATCTTCTACATCTATGGGTTCCTTTGACGGAGGAGAAGATGATACAGGCTCGATGGGCTGTGCGTCCACATCATTGTTGTTTACAAAAACTGATGGGGAGCCCACGCCATAGCTTGTCTCTTGGGGATTCTTTGGAAGGAAGCTTACCTCCTTTGCACCACCAGCTACAACAAAGTTCCTGAACGACATCTCTGCACAAAGAAGCAAATAAGATAAATATCAGAAAGATAAGTTTTTATTTTTTATTTTTATCAAAAAATTACATACTTTCTCCATCACAAATAATTTTAGGTACCAAAGGAGACCCCTCCCATCTTTCAGCAATGCCAGCCATGAAGAGGATTGGCTCAGGGAATGTTTGGCAGTCAGCTGGATGACGAGCCAAACGCTGATACAAAGGGTTTCTTCTCACAGTATAGGGCAATGGATCGTTGAATCTTTTCTCATCATATTGAAAGTTTGGGTTTAACAATGCAGAGTATGCTGGAGGGATAATGGTATTTTGGATATAAAAGAATTTGCCTTTCCAGTTCCTTATGTTCGCAAAAGGTCTATCTATCAGAATGGGCACACCCCTTTCACCCCTTTTGGCTAAGGTCAACCAATCTCCTCCCGGGTATAGATTCAGAAAACCCCTAAGCACAGTCAAGGATGGTTCGAACCCATAAGCTTTGTGCATAACAATGTATGTCGTAAGCTTGGCTAGGCCAAAAGGGTTGAACCTAGAAATGTGTACCTCATAATACCGGAGGAATTCTAAGATCAAAGGATTCAAAGGTATCCTAAGGTTGGAAGTGGTGAACGCATGGGTATACATGCCTACATAATTCTCAGGGGCATCAAATATCCCTTGATTTTTACTCGGTAGCATGATTTTATGTTCCTTTGGAATGGGGTAATTAGTGAGGAACGCTTTAAGCTCCTCTCTGGTTAGTGTGCAACCTTGTTGTTTTATCACAAATTTTTTGTTGGTAGACATGGAGCCTTCTAAAGAACACAACAATGTATTTGAAATACAGAGAGGAAGGAGCACTTTACCTTGTTTGATCGAAGGCTTGATCGGAAGAGGTTTTGGTAGGTGAAAAACTTGGGCGAGAAATAAACTTTGTTAGGGTTTTACTGATTATATACCCTATAAGGTGAGAAATCTCGGTCCTATACGTGTAATTACTTATCCCATAACCACCGGATTTCAAAACTCTTTTAAATTTTGAAAGGACGTTCTCTTTTACCGAGGAAAGGGGGTGGTTAAGATAATTATTTGCATTAATTACGGTCAATATGAGCAAGACTTTTCATCTTCATTCGTTGTTGTGACGAAAGGGAGGTTTCGTTCTTATTTCTGAGTCGTAAGCAATATTTCTTGTTCGTACATATCACTTTCGACTGAGGGGCTTGATGACGTACCCTCCGATTAGGTCGAAGGACCCCCCTTCGGCCTCAGTCGAAATTGCCTTACGAAGACCCAAGTCTTTCTTCATAAGTCATTGGTGGCGTAAAACCATTCATCATTGACATGGTTACCAGTTGGGAATCCGCCAGCCGAAGGCCTATGCCCTTCGGTGTCTTCCCTTGAAGATGCCAAGACAAATAAGAACCTTGACTTGGTCTTCCCCCACGTTCCCACTATGTCCTTAGCTTCCCCGCCAAGTCCGAGATAGTGGGGATGAAGCCCTAGCGGTTACCACAAATTAGGGGACGCCCCCCATGATCTCCTAAACGCGTGCTAACACTCTCCAAGCTATTTTCATCACCTATAAATAGGTTGGACGAGTCATTTCAATGGTATGTTCACTCAACACAAAATTTCACACACATCATATTATTTACAACTCATATCACATACTTACTCACACGCCGGAGGTGGTTCGCAGGGCCCAACCCCTACGCAATCACTTAACGAAGTGTCTACTATTTCTTATTGCAGATTGGCTACAAGTTTGGCGCAAGCATATCACCCCTCATACCCTTCGTTCACCATCGAAGGCCTGGTCGTACGAATTATTGTACAATCATCGATTATGCGATATATTTTTTTGTAATTGAACGTCAATGTAGGTTGTTTACTAAAACACACAGACAAATAAGATTAAGATTCATAACATAAACAAAAGTATCTACACTGAACTAGTACATCAACCCTAGGTACTAGTCAACTTTCACCATCAAACTGCATCAACACATAACCCTACCTTCATAACGATATACTAACCTAATCAAAGCTTGACATTACCTAAACAAACATAAACCTAACATGAAGGACCAAAGCTTTACACAAAAGACCATAAGATAACAACGAAAAAGACTTCACAAAGTCAAAGGACCATTGACTCCAATTGTTCAATGAAGGATAACAAAGAACAAACGCGAGCAGGCCTTCCTAAGACGGCGGTCTCCAGCTTTTCAATCTCAGCTCTATCTTCAAGTTGCATACTTCTCATGTCCCCAACACTCGCAATAGACGAGTGCGTTCCACCAAGAACCAACAGCCCTTGAATTAGCACATCCCTACGTTGAACACGAGCAGTTAGTTCGTCTACCTTCTCTTTGAGATCTAATTCATCAAGAACTGTGTCCCTTACTTCTCCCCAATATTCGACTAGCATCATAGCCTTCACAGATCGAGAGTTTGTAGCACGGGCTAGTTGATCCAAAATGACAAGATGGGGGTTGGCCATTTTTGTTAGTGGTTGAGATAAGGGTTTTTTTATGTGATGGTAATGTGTTGATAGTTGTGATAGGAGTTGTTAGAGAGGATTAAATAGAGAGTGTTAAGCACAAAATGTGTATTGTCATTTAGTACTTTGAAAATAGCAAGTGTAATGATGCTCGCCTCTTTCCCATACAAATAATAACATATCAAACCATTTATACCAGTAAATTATATTTACGTAGTGTTTGTGACATCGCAATATGAGTGTCAAAAGAAATCGCTTTATGACGTAATGAAAATATTTTGTTTCTTTTAAATTATAAATGCGGGTGGGTTTGTCGTGGAAATTTTATGAGCTGGTCTGTAATGTATTTTTTGTTATACATTTTTAAAAGAAATATTACAAATTTTATTTAGATATGCAGTTGAATACTTTTAATAATTTTTGGTTGCATAAGTATGGGTGAGTTTTGGGTATTTATGTTGTTGCTATTTTTTGTGACTTTCATTATGTCGATTATGCGATACTTTGTGGGATCCACTTCCCACAAAAAACAAATCACTCACTGACACATCAGCGAGTGGGGGTTTTTAGTGGGATTCTTATGTGGATGTAGCAAAATTCTTTTATAAAAGGTATATTGTTTAGAAGTTATAATCCTTTTTTTTTTCTTTTTTTTTACATGATGGAGGTTTCTCATATATGTTTTAACTGTTCATTTCTGCATGGGAAAAAGTGTTCATATATATGGTTGGATTTGGAGGACATATTTGTGACAAAGGATAAACCTTAAGGTTTTTTTTTTGTTACATTTTGATATATTTTTTTATTTTGTGATATTAAAATTGTTTTTTCGAAAAAAAGAACAGTTTGTTTCCGTTATGTTTTGCAAGTATTATTTTCGCGTAATATCTAACTTTTTAGTACATTTATTTTAAATAAGATTTGGGTAGATTTGGGTTTTTCTATTCTTGGGGGTATTAGTGTGTGGGTATTAGTGTGTCTTAATATCTTCTCATTGTGTGCGTCCACCTACCAAAAACAACCATGGCGGCGATCCCCAATATTGAAGAACTAAAACAGGCAAGCGGTACCAACGATTTGGCAGGGGCTTTTAAGTTCCTTTTTAGGAGTGAGATCAGCGAGGATCGTTGTTTTATGCGTCGTATGGAGGAAGAGACAATGAAGTTGCGTGAGAAGATTCACAAGCGTCAAGATACTATAAGGGAGACACGTTTTATTAGGCCAAAAAATGAAAAGGCTGTGGATACTTTGGGGTGTCTTATGAAAATCCAGCGTCTGGAGCGTCATGTACTCGATGCAATGTATACAGTTCTTGCTGGGATACGTGCATGGATTGATGATAAGGAAGATTATGTTACGTTGATGGAGATCGATGAAGAGATATCTCATGGGTAGCTTCGTTCAGAGTCTTTTGGGTTTTTTGGATGTTATGAAGTTGTTATGGGTATGTTGATTGCTAGTCTTTTGAATGGTTATTAGTGTTGATATGGGTATGTGGATTGGTAGGCTATGCAAATTATCAAAGTTATGTAATCCGTTATGGATTGCAAATTGGGTTGTTTTTGCTATGAAACAATGTATTTATGATAACCTAATTATGATAACCTATGAAACATTGTTTGCTTTTGTTGTGTGTGGATTGGGTATGATGTTTTCAGTAGTGTTTTGTATGTCATTGTCTTAAGTTGTTGATTATAATTGTCCTCTGAATTATAGGCTACTCCGCGATTGTGTAGTTTTGATGTTAACCGTTGTTGGATGTTCTTGTGTATTCTAATGTCATATTATGTAGAACGTCAATGTTGTATTGTTGTATAACGGTTAGGCGCAAAAATTTGGAAAGCAAGAAATGGATGCAAAAAGGTCAGACGATACTTTAACAGTAAGGGGCACAATATTATGTTAATGTGTTGCTTATTCTTCATTTTAATCTTTTTCGCTATGTTATTTTAAATTCAAATCCCATAGATTGGAGAGGATAACCTGAATACGCTGAAAAGACCAAAGATTCAAGACCAACCAACTCTTGAAGACAAGAAAAAAGGTAAGTAAATAAACTTTATTTAACTCCTAATTACTAGGAAACTTTGTTGAATACAATATCTTATTAGAAAAGCACATACGATATAACACTAAGTACATGGAAATCACATACGATATAACACTAAGTACTTACTAGGAGCATATAGTACTCTTAGTTACTAGGAAATCACATACGATATAACACTTAGTACTTGGCATATCTCACAGCGCTTATAGCGGCAACGTACCCTCAAGCTTATGAATAAAAAAATCCTTGTTACGAGCACTCAGCTCCAGTTCGCCCGCCAAGATATTCATTTGCATCACTTTTTGTTCACTAAGGGCTTGCTCCTGCTTCAGAAACTCAACAGTTTTTTGTGGCACCTTCTTTCTTATAGTTTCCATCTGTGACAACTCGTACTTTCAGGTCATTTCTCAAAACAATTTACGTTTCACAATTTCATCATTTATCGTAAACTAGGTTTACGTGTTCCAAATTCGCGTAACCTTAATGGTTTAGCGGCGAATTCATGATCATATCATCACGAGCATTTCACATAGACTAGGTCTAGTCTACATTTCATTGGCATCATTATCATCACGTTAGTTCATTCATGATTTTTGCATTTCACAATAAACGCGTAATTTTCATATTAAATAAACGCTATCGCGTAATTAATTATTTTGAACAATTGATCCGATACTTCCAAAAATTTTCCCGACATATTTTTATACTTACATTTGACTATAGTTACTTTCTTACTCCTCCTAGCACACTCGAGTACCATGCATATAATTATATGAACTATCATGGGTCCATGGTTTCTCATGATTATGGTAGACATGAAGGACACAAGACCATACTTTTCATCCATCTCTCCTTGCTTGCTTTTAACTATTCGAACAAGCAACCCAAAACCACAAGTAAAGCCTTTGAAAGTACATTTCATTATTGAGAAAGACCAAAGCTTTGAAACTTCTCACTTGCTTATTCTTCTATAACCGAACACATTCAAACATAACATACATTTTATCTCACAAACACATAATGATTTTCGGGTTAAGCTTTGGAAAGCAAAGGAAAGAGTATTGTATTTTGGAAGCTAAAGTTATATAGTCTCACTTTGGAAGCATATCGAGTTTTAGTTCTAGATCGATCTTTGGTTCTTTGGCTCATGATCATTCACTCGTACACCTTTCATTCCTGTAAGCCAACTCGACACACATCTCTTTTAAATCTTAGTTCCTTCGATAAACTCATGCATTTGCTAAACACACCTTTTCGATTTCATATATGCTCACGTTAAAATGAAAACATATAACTTTCCATTTTTTTCTTTTTTGAAACGTGTATGGCGAAAGTGAAGTAAATATTAAGACTTGGGTCTTGGCTCATCTTTGGAATAATGCTTATTTCGACTAGTTGGCTCATGTCGATGCCTATTTCGATTTTAGGTTGGTTATCAAACCATTTTTGATATCCAATGTATACTCGACAATTATGTTCTCAAAATAGCACCCCGGGACATCGACTCCTAAAAATCTTTGCACTAGATGCTAAAACAATGTTAGAAGTATTACCTATCCGAAATTTGCTCATTTGGTCAAGAACACAAAGTCCTAGAAATAATACAAACACCAGACCTGGTGATTTTATGTAAAATCTTCGTCGAACAGGTACCATGTTTGAGCCTTCGAACACACACCTTAGACCTAGTATTTTTGAAAACTTAAAGCAGTAAAGTTGTAGTTCACGTGGCCCTCTAAACGTAGGAATTTGTTTCATGTCAAACCGAGCCTTAACGAAGAAGTTAAGACTACTAAAAGATAAGGAAAAATCTAGTTCAGTCCAGAATTTGTAAAATAAAAACTAAGTGTCGAAACTGTTTTTCCAGGCAACCATGTTGAGGCCCGTTTTTCTAATAGAAGGATTCATTTCTGGAAAAATAGTATTTCTATCAAAAATAAAGTAGACGCGGCCTATTTTCCAAAAAGTCCAGCCGTTTGTCAAACCGATTTATAACGAAGAAATTATGACCTTGTAAACTTGCCCGAAAACTGGCCAAAAACACTAAAAACGACCTGACTACCCAACTTTAAGGCCTTGTAAATGTAGGATCGGGTTTGAATGAACAAAAACTTCAGTGTTAGGATTTTTAGACATTGCTACATACTTCCTAAATCCGCTAAGTTGGGTCGATAAAACTTAATAACCACCGTTTCACGACTGACTCTACTAGGCCACTTGGTCATTTTCAGAAATTTCGCAAAAGGTATATTTTGACGTAAATACTTGCAAAGTAATTTAAGAATGGTCAAGACGTCAAAAGGAGTATTTTTCGACGAAAAGTATTATTTTCAAAATTCACAAGTGGTATAAATATCATCCGAATTGCATGCATAACATTACATCATAACTCATTACGTATCATATCATTCATAATAGGTCATTTTCGAGATTTACGCTACATTTCAGTGTATCCACTTTTGTCATCGTAATCATTACAACAGGTGAGTTCATAGCCCCACTTTCTACTATTTATTGTTTTACAAACTCTTGGGGGAGATACATGCTATATTTTTAATCGAACACAAATGCTTTGAACTGTATGCTATATCCGAATGTTTTATTGTCACTAAGTATTTGCCATGTTCGAAGTCCCTACATCATGCACCATTAGTCACTTGCGAGTGAGCGCGAATATTGTGAATAGGCCTATTGGAATTAACACTCCCGCTCTTATTGACCCGGTTAGGGGAAATCGAGCGCACTATATTTGAATCATTAAGGTAAATTGGCAAGTTTACCTATTAGGGCGGCGATGAAACGATGATTACCAATTTTTATTGGTGCGATGTTTACGCTTTGGTGTCATGAACTTAGTGAAATAAATACTGTTTTGTTTTCAACGATGAGTGTGAAACAATTTAACTCACACTACGATGATTGTGTTCAAACGAATTAATTAAACCTATGGATTTCACTCAACCTTTGTGTTGACCTTTTTAAGCATGTTTTATCTCAGGTATCTAAGGCATTCAATTCATGGCATGCATATGGACACATCATAGAGTCGCGGTGACGACGCGTCTCACTTGGGTTTTATGAACTTTAGAACATCGTTTGGCTTGTAACAAAATTATTTCCGCACAAGTTGATTTTCATTTGGGACCTATACTTTGTAAACTCTGATTGTTTTATTAAATCAAACGATGTGTTTTCCAAACGACACTTTAGGTCGTTCAATATATCTGTAACTGTGATGCTATGACAGTCAATCCCCAGGAATTTCATTCCGCTGCAAAACAGGTAATTTGGGGGTGTGACAGATTGGTATCAGAGCTTCGGTTATAGAGAACTAGGTTGCATCATTGACCCTAGACTATAACTACATTATCATAGCATCTCATCATTTCATCATAAGTGCATGTTCACTTTGCATGCGATTTATATGTACATTTTTCGAGTTATTTACTTTCATTTCAAATCGATTGTCACATGGATGCCTTCAAATACCCATCCCATTATCCTTTCCTCATACTCTAATGTGGAGAATGCCTTGTTATTCCATATCATGATTTTAACATCAGCTGATTCATCATCGATAACGTCGAATGCCGAGATAAACCTTTAAGTAGGGCGAAGTCACTCTCACTCCTTTGTTTCACCACTAACATGTCGAATTACACGTTATTAACACATTAAGTCACTAAACCATTATACATTTGAAGCACTTACGACATCTCATAACCCATTTCTTAGGAAACCGTCGATCATTTTGAAAAATAACCTCAAACTTATCACCTCATATCACATCTCTTTAGAGCACTTATTCTTAACATAGGATTTTGCTACGTCTTACCTTTCCTTTTATTTTGAAGAAGATATGGCGCCGAAGAAAGCTGCACCCGAATTGACACAAGCGGCTATTCAAAAGTTGGTGAGGGATAGCATAGCCAATGCTCTAAGGATTGAAAGGGAAACGGTGGCTGCTGCTGCTGCTGAGGCCGCGGCTACTGCCGAAGCCGCTAGAATTGCAAGGGAAGCTGAAGCCGCTAGGCTTGCTGCTGCTGCAGGAAATGCAGGAGGGTCCGGAGTTAAAAGCTGTTCGTATAAGGATTTCAAAAGTGGAGATCCCACGAAGTTTAGAGGTACCGAAGGAGCCACTGCCATGGTTCGATGGTTTGAGAAATTGGAGTCCGTGTTTTTGCTATGTAATTGCCCGGATGATAGTAAGGTCAAGTTTGCTACGAGTACACTACTTGATGGAGCATTGTCGTGGTGGAACTCTTATGCTCAGCCGATGGGAATGGAAAATGCTTTCAAGCTCACTTGGGAGCAATTCAAAGGTTTGGTAACAAAGAAGTTTTGTCCGCGTACGGAGGTGAAGAAGTTGGAGACCGAATTCTATGAGTTGGTAACTATTGGGTATGACATTGATACTTACATTCGAAGGTTTCAAGAATTGGCCGTGTTATGCCCATCTATGGTTTCAGATAATGAGAAGCTACTGGAGGCTTTCATTGAAGGACTTCCCGAGATTATCCAAGGTGATGTGACTTCTTTTGACTCGCAAACGATTGAGGAATCTATTCGAGTGTCTCAAAAGCTCATGGCACAAGTAGTAAAGAGAGGCAACATCACCAACACCAACCGAAACCACAATAACAACAACGACGATAACCAAATCAACAACAACAAAAGAAAATGGGAAAATGACCAAGGAGGTTATAATAACAACAACCAAAACCGTAACACTAACCATCATCAACAATAGAATAGAAGGCAAGAGGCTGCTATGGTTTATGTTGCTGCACCTAGAGAAGGTAGAGGTTATGCTGGAACACACCCACTATGTAATCGATGTAATTTCCATCACTCGGGTCCTTGCCCTGCCAAGTGCCACAAATGCCAAAAATCGGGACACCTAGCCAGGAATTGTAGAGGTAAAGCCGTGGTCACATGCTTCGAATGTGGGGAGCAAGGACACTATCGGAATCAATGTCCTCAAAACCAAGGTCAACAAGTTGAAGGTGCTCATGGGAATGCATACATGTTAGAAGGAGGAGGAGCTCGTCAAGGTATCAATGACGCGGAAGACTAAAGAAGTTCAGAAACTAACAGTCTTATTTCTCCTTATGTACTATGTTGTACTAAGTTTATGTTTTCCATCGTATCCGAATCTTTATAACTTAAGATGTACTACTTTTGATAAACCACTCGTTGTAAAATATTCTGATCTATCGTACTTTATTTCCTTTCGATTCGATATCATGTACGAGAATTTTAATTCTTTTTACTTTAACTACCATCTTAACGACATGGTTTAAATCTTTGTAAACATTGAGAGTTATAACGACTAAACCGAACGTCACGTCATCGTTCCTTAATTATACATAGCCTAGCTAACTATGTCTAATTCTGGAGGGATCATGTTATGTTGGGAGCGGTTATTTATAAATCTTAGTGCAAGCAAAATGTTCACATGTTCCAATTCAAAGTGTTACTTATGAGAGATTCATCCGATATTTTCCTTACTATGATGTTTTAGACACTCTCAATCATCGACAACCGTAACGACACTTCTCCATGTTTTCTCTCCTCGATATTCATCATAAACTCAAAAATTCGATAGACTAACACGAACTGAATTCAGGGACTGAATTCCTTTTTGGATGGGCGAATGTGACAACTCGTACTTTCAGGTCATTTCTCAAAACAATTTACGTTTCACAATTTCATCATTTATCGTAAACTAGGTTTACGTGTTCCAAATTCGCGTAACCTTAATGGTTTAGCGGCGAATTCATGATCATATCATCACGAGCATTTCACATAGACTAGGTCTAGTCTACATTTCATTGGCATCATTATCATCACGTTAGTTCATTCATGATTTTTGCATTTCACAATAAACGCGTAATTTTCATATTAAATAAACGCTATCGCGTAATTAATTATTTTGAACAATTGATCCGATACTTCCAAAAATTTTCCCGACATATTTTTATACTTACATTTGACTATAGTTACTTTCTTACTCCTCCTAGCACACTCGAGTACCATGCATATAATTATATGAACTATCATGGGTCCATGGTTTCTCATGATTATGGTAGACATGAAGGACACAAGACCATACTTTTCATCCATCTCTCCTTGCTTGCTTTTAACTATTCGAACAAGCAACCCAAAACCACAAGTAAAGCCTTTGAAAGTACATTTCATTATTGAGAAAGACCAAAGCTTTGAAACTTCTCACTTGCTTATTCTTCTATAACCGAACACATTCAAACATAACATACATTTTGTCTCACAAACACATAATGATTTTCGGGTTAAGCTTTGGAAAGCAAAGGAAAGAGTATTGTATTTTGGAAGCTAAAGTTATATAGTCTCACTTTGGAAGCATATCGAGTTTTAGTTCTAGATCGATCTTTGGTTCTTTGGCTCATGATCCTTCACTCGTACACCTTTCATTCCTGTAAGCCAACTCGACACACATCTCTTTTAAATCTTAGTTCCTTCGATAAACTCATGCATTTGCTAAACACACCTTTTCGATTTCATATATGCTCACGTTAAAATGAAAACATATAACTTTCCATTTTTTTCTTTTTTGAAACGTGTATGGCGAAAGTGAAGTAAATATTAAGACTTGGGTCTTGGCTCATCTTTGGAATAATGCTTATTTCGACTAGTTGGCTCATGTCGATGCCTATTTCGATTTTAGGTTGGTTATCAAACCATTTTTGATATCCAATGTATACTCGACAATTATGTTCTCAAAATAGCACCCCGGGACATCGACTCCTAAAAATCTTTGCACTAGATGCTAAAACAATGTTAGAAGTATTACCTATCCGAAATTTGCTCATTTGGTCAAGAACACAAATTCCTAGAAATAATACAAACACCAGACCTGGTGATTTTATGTAAAATCTTCGTCGAACAGGTACCATGTTTGAGCCTTCGAACACACACCTTAGACCTAGTATTTTTGAAAACTTAAAGCAGTAAAGTTGTAGTTCACGTGGCCCTCTAAACGTAGGAATTTGTTTCATGTCAAACCGAGCCTTAACGAAGAAGTTAAGACTACTAAAAGATAAGGAAAAATCTAGTTCAGTCCAGAATTTGTAAAATAAAAACTAAGTGTCGAAACTGTTTTTCCAGGCAACCATGTTGAGGCCCGTTTTTCTAATAGAAGGATTCATTTCTGGAAAAATAGTATTTCTATCAAAAATAAAGTAGACGCGGCCTATTTTCCAAAAAGTCCAGCCGTTTGTCAAACCGATTTATAACGAAGAAATTATGACCTTGTAAACTTGCCCGAAAACTGGCCAAAAACACTAAAAACGACCTGACTACCCAACTTTAAGGCCTTGTAAATGTAGGATCGGGTTTGAATGAACAAAAACTTCAGTGTTAGGATTTTTAGACATTGCTACATACTTCCTAAATCCGCTAAGTTGGGTCGATAAAACTTAATAACCACCGTTTCACGACTGACTCTACTAGGCCACTTGGTCATTTTCAGAAATTTCGCAAAAGGTATATTTTGACGTAAATACTTGCAAAGTAATTTAAGAATGGTCAAGACGTCAAAAGGAGTATTTTTCGACGAAAAGTATTATTTTCAAAATTCACAAGTGGTATAAATATCATCCGAATTGCATGCATAACATTACATCATAACTCATTACGTATCATATCATTCATAATAGGTCATTTTCGAGATTTACGCTACATTTCAGTGTATCCACTTTTGTCATCGTAATCATTACAACAGGTGAGTTCATAGCCCCACTTTCTACTATTTATTGTTTTACAAACTCTTGGGGGAGATACATGCTATATTTTTAATCGAACACAAATGCTTTGAACTGTATGCTATATCCGAATGTTTTATTGTCACTAAGTATTTGCCATGTTCGAAGTCCCTACATCATGCACCATTAGTCACTTGCGAGTGAGCGCGAATATTGTGAATAGGCCTATTGGAATTAACACTCCCGCTCTTATTGACCCGGTTAGGGGAAATCGAGCGCACTATGTTTGAATCATTAAGGTAAATTGGCAAGTTTACCTATTAGGGCGGCGATGAAACGATGATTACCAATTTTTATTGGTGCGATGTTTACGCTTTGGTGTCATGAACTTAGTGAAATAAATACTATTTTGTTTTCAACGATGAGTGTGAAACAATTTAACTCACACTACGATGATTGTGTTCAAACGAATTAATTAAACCTATGGATTTCACTCAACCTTTGTGTTGACCTTTTTAAGCATGTTTTATCTCAGGTATCTAAGGCATTCAATTCATGGCATGCATATGGACACATCATAGAGTCGCGGTGACGACGCGTCTCACTTGGGTTTTATGAACTTTAGAACATCGTTTGGCTTGTAACAAAATTATTTCCGCACAAGTTGATTTTCATTTGGGACCTATACTTTGTAAACTCTGATTGTTTTATTAAATCAAACGATGTGTTTTCCAAACGACACTTTAGGTCGTTCAATATATCTGTAACTGTGATGCTATGACAGTCAATCCCCAGGAATTTCATTCCGCTGCAAAACAGGTAATTTGGAGGTGTGACACCATCTCTTGAATAACAGCAACCCTTTCACGATTAAGTCTAACCAATTATTTAGTTAGGATATTCACCTTTCTTGCCAATTGAACATCTTCAATTGCAGCGTTACGGCAGTAGTAAATCATCATGTCTGTCCAGTTGTTACTACTAGCAGCAGCCCTTACCTCATCACATTTAGGCAGCCCTGACATTGTTTTTGCTTACTTATTTATTCAATGATGTTGTGTGTGTTAATACAAATAAGCCGTAAAAACGTTTATTTATATTTTACGATCTTCTAATGTTTTGTCGATAACAAACGTAAAATCATTTTAACGAAACAAATAAAATACGTAAATAGTTTGAGCCAATAGTTTTCTAACACACTTACGCTTTCACATAAAACACTAAAGCAAGTATAAGTGATTTTATGATTTAGTAATACATATGTACAACAACTAGTGTTTACATATTTGGGTAAATATATACTTAACTAGCATATACTAAAATGGGTAAAAACTAACAAATGGTATTGACCCATAACCCATGGTATTATTCAAACCACTTGTCTAGGTACATTGCTTCCATGAGATACATTGTATCTAGTAAAAGACCCATGGATCAACCCATAACCCATGACCCATGACCCATAACCAAAATACCCATGGGTAAAGAGGAGTGTCCCACGGATCCCTAGCTTTACGCTAGCCGGATCCCTTGTGGGAGGGATCCGTGGGATCCGGGGAACGGTAATTTTTCTCCTCTATAAATAGTGATTCATTTCTTCCTTTTTGTTTGCCACTCTCACACATACTTTCCCCAAGTATTGTACCTCTCTAACCACTGATCCTAAGGGATCTTTTCTATGTACTTTGTGTTTTGTTTTTGTGTGATTATCTAGGTTCCTCTTAAAGGCGAGATCACCGCTTCTTGAAGTCGAGAAAGCTCAAGTCCATAAGTTGCCATGCTTCGTCATCATTAAGACAACTGAGGTTCTCTTGTTGATAGTTCTTTCTTCCTCCGTAGATGTTGTGTTGAAGGCATTAGTGAAGGATGCCAAAAGAGTCAAGACGAAAGTATTAGTGAAAGGTGCTTAACGTCCGTGTCAAAAGCATTAGTGAAGAATGCTAAAGGTGTCAAGACGAAGGCATTAGTGAAAGGTGCCAAGCGTTGTGTCAAAGGCATTAGTGAAGGATGCCTAGGAATCAAATCAAGTGGCATTAGCGAAGAATGCCTAAGTCGTATAATCGATGAGGTGCATCGTTATACATATAGTATTAATTTATTTCCAAGGATGGTGATATCCTTGATGGTGTTGTAATAAGGAGTGGATCTCCTTAAGATTAGGTGTTGTGTTGTGATGGGTAGTAGTACCTCCATAGTAATGGAACTAGGTGCTTAGCCTAGTACCTAATAAAGGGTAGGCGACGTTGTGATAGGTGTGGTTCACCTTGGTGTGAAAGAACCCGGTGCTTAGCCTAGTACCTAATAAAGGGTAGGCGACGTTGTGATAGGTGTGGTTCACCTTGGAGTGAAAGAACCCGGTGGTTAGCCTAGTACTGGAAAAAGAGTAGGCGACGTTGTGAAGGCTTCTCCGCCATAAGGAGATTGGTGTCGTGTAGTGTTTACGAACTCTCGAGTAGGTGACTCAGGGAGTGGAGTAGGGCAAGGAAGGTGTCCTTGTAGCCGAACCACTATAAATACTCGTGTCGTGGTTATGTGCTTCTTACTCTTTATCTTTCATTACACGTTTATATATCTATCTATCAATGTCCAACATAAACAACCAAATAGATTGACATAAGTTAATCTAAATGTTTTAAAACTATGTTTTAATTGGTAAAACTATTCAACCCCCCCTTCTAGTTTTCCACAATTGGCATCAGAGCTTCGTTACCAAGTTTCTTAGAGTATGTTGTACTTTAAAAACTTGATAAGATCCGTCTATGTTTGAAAACTACAAAGAAGGAAATATTTCAAAACATTTTCTTTTTCTTGTTCATGTTGGACATTGATAGACCATTCTAACATATTTGTTTCAAGAAATCTTCATGCTAGGATCTCTTCAAAACCTTCATTTCTATTCAAAGAATAATGAAGTCAACCTACGAGAAAGGATCCAAAAGTAATCACAACCTACTTACTCTAAGTATAAAGGATTACTTTAAGAGCTCATGAAGTATCTTTGGTATTATGTCTTCGTAAGCCAAACCAAGAAGCATAAAGGTATGTTTACTTTTTCATTAGCTAGCTTACATGATTATGTTGATATCATAGTTCTTATTTGTTTAAATAATGCTAGTCTCTTGAAAAAGTCTCTCTTTCGTCACTTTCCCGACTTAGTCATCATAGAGAATAGTATTCCTTTTGATTTCGTCGAACTAACGCCGTCGTCACAAATGGATCCTTGATAATTAACTTATCAAATCAGTCGACCAAAACATCTTTTTATTTGAAACCTTTAAACTAATTTTGTTCCGTAAGCTAGTTTATAGCCTACTACAAAATTAAAGCCAAACAGCCCTTTTTCTGTCTACAGGAGCCGGATCCCTCTAGTTGTACTAGCCGGATCCAAAATACAAGGGATCCGGGGGAACCGTAGAACAGAACACAGCTATACGCATTTCAAAAACATCACATACCAGTTTCCCTCTCCCCACATAACACAAAATTGACTCGACAATTGATTTCATCCTCATAGGACTCCAAACCCTCAAGTATTCCTCACTTGAAAACCATTGTAAGTAATTACACTAACTTGTTCTAATTTCCATCATCCTCATCCTAGGGTTTATGGTTATACACTTTCTAATCAATTACATCAATTAGGGTTTTTAAAATTAATCATTAAAAGGGGTTTTTAAAACAATTAGGATTACACTTTGTTCACAACATTGTTAATACAAATCAAAACCATAAACCCATCTCAACTAATTTTACCTAATTAGAATATTTTTGCTTCTAGGACCAACCATGCCTAAAGCCACTCAACAAGACCACCATGATACCGTCCATTACCTTACCCATTACTATCAGGAAGAAGGGCTATCAAAAACCGATCGCAAAGTCTTCAAAAGACTTGAAAAATGACTTATTCATGAAGGTCGTGTAGTCAAGGAATGTTTCCTTGAAGATACCAACACTCGTCAAGTTTTCTCGGAAATCAACTTTGATTGTCTTTTTGACATTGATGAACAAATTTTCCCGGTTTTCATCTTTGAATTCTATAAAAGCATTAGGATCATTCGAAACGCCTATGATAGCATTTCAATCGCCTTCATCATCAATAAACGAAACTTCATTCTACCTCTCAACACATTTCCTCAAATTCTTCGCATTTCTTGTGAAGAAATTTGTATGTATTCTCAAGATTGGGCAATTAACGCTCAAAACCTTGCTCTTGATTCTAAACCTATCTACAATACTCCTCTTGATGATCCCAAAACCATTCGAGATACTATATTCAAGGTTAGGACCGACCAATCCCGTTACAACCGAAACAAAAAGCTCATTCACCATGATCCTTTTCAAAATGGAACTTTTCGAAATGCATCCCATGTTTAGAAAATGGGAAGAAATCCTTAGGGAAAACGTCATTAGCCTAGTTGGTAACAAGGATCATCCAAATGCATGTCTTGTGCAAATGATCTATTGTCTTATCCACCAAAAGCCATTTAATCTCGCCTATTACATGGTGAGGAGAATGGCCGGGGTATTCAAAGCTTCCAACATGGTACTTCCATATGGTATGCTCCTAACACGACTTTGTAAGTATGTTAGTGCATTACAACCATCGCCTATCAACAATGATCATTTCTTTTCCGATCACGTAATGGTACCTCTTACCAAACAACCCTCTAAACGGGTCATGGTCAATGGAAAGAAGCCTAAAGCTCTCTCGGACTCCTCGAAAGGAGAAGAAGAAGAAGATGGAGAAGAAGAAGATGGAGAAGAAGAAGATGTCGACCCCATAGCTAACATTGAATTGGAACCCTTTGATTACTATGAACAACTTCCAACCATTCCAAACGAGACCGCGGAATTCAAACAATTAAGGGGTATGATTCAAAATCTAGCTTATAACCTCACAAAGTCAGGAAAGAGGAAAAGAAAGAATTGACGAAAGAGACTATAGGATTATGTTTGTTTCTTAAACACTTGTTTTGTGTATGAATGATTATGTTTTAGCACTCTTGTTTGCATTAACTTGGATATTTGCTATTTCTACCATTTTCTATGAGATGTTTTATGTGATGACATGCTTATATTTATGTGTAGTTTAATGGTTAATTAGTGTGCAAAATCTGCACATGATTCTGCGATGATTCTGATCTGCAGATGCCGGATCCCTAGGATTAGCCTAAACGGATCCCTCCTTTGAGGGAACCGTGGGATCCGTGACAACAGATCAGCAATACAGCATCCCATACATCAATATAGCTTACTAGATAACCTTACACTAGCTAAAAATAAGATCTTAGAACTCAACTAAGTCTCCTTCAAGGATGAGAAAGTCTTAAACTCACTCATAGCTCACATAAGATCTTATTCAAAATGCTTTTTGATTTATCAAATCGTCAAAACTCACCATATTTCTGCTTCAATACTCACAAATTGTTTTTCATTTCTCAAACACTTAGGTGGGCATATTGAACAATTTTAGGAAATTGTTTCTAGTCATTTTTATCTCAAAATGGGTCAAAAATTAGCTTTTCAATTCTTTTGAATTTTGAGGATTTTTCAAACTCCATCTTAAGCTAACATCTGGTCTCTAGGATCATTTATTATGACTTGACACCACCTAAACTCTTAAGTGTTATCCTTGAACATTCATTGGTAGTCATTTAGTCCCATTTTCCTTCCATAAAAAGCAATCATTAGCTATATCATTCATTACTCTTGATTATTCAAGTACACCCTCACTTAAGATACTTAAGAGGACTGAAAAACTCAAGATGGTATAGATTTTAGCTCTTAGAAACTTCATTTCTAACCTTTCATAGCTGCTGAGAGCCGGATCCCTAGGATTAGCCTAGCCGGATCCCTCAAAGGAGGGAACCGTGGGATCCGGGTGATAGATTATGTCAACTCTAGCCTAAACAATCATTTCAAGCTCACTTGAACACTCCACCTCATCTTTATTAAGTTACTAGATCAGTGAAACTCTGAACTTCATTCTTGTACATGATAATCATCACATTTCTAAGAATCTTAGTGGCTTAAGTCTTAAATACACTTGCCAAATTCTTCTCTTTATAAGTCATATTGCTAGAACACTTTAGTCATCAAACACAACACAATTCTCAGCAATTACCAAGATCTTCCTTAGTCATTTCATCTTGAGAAAAGCTCCTAGTGCTAACTCATCCACCCAAGAGCAACCCAAGAAACTTGCTAGGGTCATACACAAAGTTTCCTCAATCGAATCATCTCCGGTTAAGTCCACAAATGCTAGGATTTCCCCTACACCAAAGAAACCAGTCAAACTAATTCCCAATAAGATTGTTCCTACAAGGATATCATCACCAAATTCTACTAAACGAAAAACACCCTCTTCAACCCAACCAACATCATTGGTGCCTAGAGCCACATCATTCAACACCTCACAATCATCTCCACATTTTCACAACTTAGAGGAATTACCCCCTTGGCAAGCTTATCTTCCACCATTACCAACAAATTCACTAGAAAAGGTTGTACAACAAAACCAAAATATTGAATCAACACTAGCACCAATGTCAATTTCTTCTCTTCCCCCCAATAGTCCATTCTGGATTATGAAAAGACATCAAAGTCAACCACCCAACCACATGGAAGTTGATACTTCTCTACCTCCACCTTCAAATATTGTTGAGCCTCAACTTAATGAGCCTTCATCAATTCCTCCTTTATTTGAGGATCCTCAACCTACTTCACTTGAACCTCCATTTCAAGAAGCTCAAAACCATGACAAGAATTGCTATCATTGTCAACATGTTGAAAGGTTGATACATGAACTACGTGAAGAGCAACGTTTTATGTTTTATCACCTCCTCGAACGTTTCGAAGAGGTCAACAAACCTAAACGACCATGAGCCTAAAGTGGTGTCCTAGTCTTAAGCTCAACTTAGAACGTCTAGGAATCCCATTTTTCCTTAAGAACGTGGTTACTTCTTAAGTTTAGGTCACTCGCTAGTATTTGTAGAAAATGTATGGCTAGATCATTCTCTTAGTTTTAGAGACTTGTTTGATTATCCTTTGTTTTATTGAATGATATCTTATGTGCCATATTGCTTTGAGTGTATTATTTATACATACCTCACTCTCATATTTAGCATTATTTGGAATATCACAATTGCTGAATAATCTGTCATCAGACAGACGGATCCCTCCAAAATGCCTAGACGGATCCTTCCACAAAGGGAACCGTGGGATCCGTGGTACAGAAGAACAATTTTCTACTAACTTGAGTATTATTTGCAGGAAATTATGCACTATACTCTTGTTTTCTAACATTTGTTTTGTAGATTTTCAAAAATACACATGAAGATTTTGACACCATAAAGCTAGGGGGAGCTTTGTATCAAACCAAATTGCAAAATGATAACATCAAATAGTCCTGAATATTAAGTGTCAATTTCCCCCGATAATACTCATTATTTATATCATTTATATGGATTTACGCTTGTTTTCCATTGTTTTTCCACTTTCAGGTAAATTACGAGCATTGGAGCTAAAGAGACGCGGAAATGGAAACATTACTAAAGATTTATCACAGTATGCTTATTTTGAAGAAGTTACGGCGTAACTCGTCTCTCACATTACGCAGTAACTATTGCGTGACCCATAAGTCTAACTTATCAAGAGGTTACGGCGTAACTCTTCCCAAATGTTACGACGTAACTCCACTAGGTAAAAAGAGGTTCCACGCCGCTGATACTTACGCCGTAACTACTGCATCACTTACGACGTAACCGAGTTTATTGAAGACTACGGCGTAACCACTCATAAGGTTACGCCGTAACTAGCAGATCTAGTGCATTTACAAAGAAATAGAAGGTTACGGCGTAACTCCTCTATTGGTTACGCCGTAACCCAGACCTGGCCTATAAATACCCCACAAATTCCAGCATTTCAAAGCATCCCATTCTACACACAACACTTTGAGAATGTGGGAAAAAGCTCAAGGCAGGTCTAGGGGAGCATACAGAGCTGTTTCCAAGGGAGAAGTCACACCATTACGATAAGCTTTAGCGTTTATTATTTCTTTTACTTTCAATTCATTTATTTCGTATCTTTGAATATTGAATTGATTTGCATGATTAATATGAGCGGCTAAGCACCCTTTGGTGCTAGCCTAGTTATGATTCCTTAATTGTTTTGTTTGCGTTTACCTTTACTTCCGTACAATTATTTCTAAGTGTATGCATGCATAGTTCTTTTGTAGTCACCCTTGGTTTGGTAGTTTTGAATGGCGATAGAGGCCAATTGCCTAGGAGATATGACCAACTGACCCTAGGTGAGCGGATTGAGACGGGAAGGGTAAGATATGACCAACTGACGACCCTTTCTACTTGTGCAATTTGACCAACTGATCACCTATCGTTTGGATGAACTTAAGAATTGGGGGGTGTAGTGTCTAAGTTCCTAACGGCCGGGCACTCACTATTTAGAATCTAGCATGTAGCGGTACTTAATGACTCGGCTTAGGGGACTAGGAACAACAAGACTTATGATGGTGCGTCGGATTTCTCGTGTGGTGGCATCTTTGCTGATAGGTTAGGGCGAATTGACCAAATGTTGTCCTCTCGAATTTTACCCCACATAAAGTAATTGGAAGTAGGTAGACGTAGACTTAACTAGCTAGGAGGATTGACTAGGTTAGCACCACTACTCCTCTATTGGTTTCCCTTTACCATTTATTTGTTTTTATTCTATATTATGCATTAGTAGTTTAATTAATTAAATCCCTATCAAAACATTATTATTCTGTGACAATTAGACTTAGTAATAATCCAACACACATAGCTCTTGGGACGACCTCGGCTTTACCATTTACTACACTACACACGACCGGGTACACTGCCCGTTAGTGCATTAGGGTAGACCATAGGTATAGCGAGACACTATAAATATTAAGACCTGGTCAGTAAAACCTGCATCAAGTTTTTGGCGCCGCTGCCGGGTAGCTATTTTAGGATTTCATGTTAAGTCTATTTTTTTTTGTTTTTTTTCTGATAATGTCAGGATACAAGACTCGCAGCTCTAGGCCCTTTCTGGCTACCCCATTTGTTGATCCGGAGAAGCAATTTCGAAAAAGGAAGATCTATTCTCCGGTTCCTGTTCACAACATCTTCTCATTTTACGAGTTAGACCAGTCGGACACAGAACCAGAGGTCATCAATGATAATAATATCAATGACCTAACTATGGAGCAGTATTTGGACCGACCAAATGATAACTGCCAACGAAGCTTCACTCAGGATTCTCCTACCGAAAAATACTCCATCCCATATCATATTATTCGAGAGTTGCATGAGCTTAAGTTTTCTGGAGACGAAGATGAGGACGTTCAGGATCACGTAGATGAAGTTCTCCACTTATCTTCTCTTTTCAACGTCAGGGGTACTCCAAGTTATTCAGTCACTTCAAGGATTTTTCCTATGACTCTCACTGGAACAGCAAAAAGATGGTATAACAAACTTCCTAGTGAAAGTAAAGAAGCATGGGGAAAACTAAGAAAGGAGTTCATCCAACAATTTTGCCCTCCTTAAAAAATGGCTAAGCTTCTCGGGAAAATCTATCAATTCGTTCAGATTGGAGAAGAAACGTTGTACCAAGCATGGGAAAGATTTAATGAGCTTCTCTATCGATGCCCTACTCATGATTTAAAAAAACATCAGATCGTATACGTCTTGTATCGGGGGATTAATACGCGAACACGAGAAATCCTCAATTCACCAAGACCTATTCCTAGCATGACTCCTGATCTGGCCTTGGAATGTATTCAGTGGATTTCTGAACATTGCTACAAGTGGCACATGGATACAGGATACGGACCAAGATATAACTTCGATCATAAGGTAATGAAGACAATAACGAAGCAAGAATACAATTACGTGGAAATTTTTGAAAAACGAAGGTTGGAAAGAGAAGCTGAAGCATGTAGGGTTGAGAAGGTTAAAAGTGTATTTGAGACCAATACCGGGAAAAGTCTTGAGAAAAAGATTCTTGACCACATCAAAGAATCAAGAGAGCACGATGATAGGATAGAAAAGATGATGAAAGCATTCGTGGATAATACAGTCTCTTATATTAAAATTCACGATGATAGGATAAAGAGATTAGAGAGAAGTGTTAATTCATGTTCAGAAGCCATCTCTGATTACCTAGTAGCTCAGGAGGAAGAAGTTGTCCACACTATAGAAACTATCCTCGAAGAACCTTTGACCTTTTCAGAAAAGGTTAAGCGATGAATCAGCATGGAGAGACAATCACTTTTGGACCAAAATTTGCTGGTAAACCCTCCTACTAATGATTCTGATAATACTAATCGTCATGATATTACGCGGGAATTAAGTTATGATGAGACTATTCGCCTCAACGCAAGATGCTCAGCGGTTTTGAGGAACGAGCTAACACAAAAGGAAAAAGATCCAGGATGCTTTACTCTCCCTTGCTATATCGGGAGCCTAAACATGTGTAACGCCCTGGCAGATCTTGGAGCTAGTATTAGCATAATGCCTCGTTCGATGTTTTTGCGTATGGGAATTGGCAACTTAAAACCGACCAAGATGAAAATTGAAATGGCTGATCGATCCATGCAATCGCCACTAAGAATTGTTGAAAATGTAGTGGTGAAGATTAAGAGATTCCTTTTCCCAGTAGATTTTGTGATTCTTGACATTCCGGAAGACAACAGGATACCTGTCATTTTAGGAAGACCCATGCTTGCTACTGCTCACACTAAAGTGGATGTCTTTGCCGGAAAATTGACTCTGGAAGCTAATGGAGACATCGCCACATTCGGACCTAATGAACATTTGTCTACCCCGGAGAAGGTGTGTGCAATTGACCCAGTGGGGAATTTTGGTGAAGCTCTTGAAAAGTTTCTTAGCGACCCCCCGGATCCTGGAGAGGTTGACTCGGGGAAGGATTTTGATGTTTTCGTGAATTTTGAGGAAGAGGATAACTTAGGATTAAGTGCTGAAGACCTCTCCAGTGATGTCGAGATGACCCATTGGCAAGATAACTCTGAAAAAACATTCTTGCAATCGGACCAACCACAGTTTTATGAGATGGGGGCACGTATCCATCATAGGAATCCCTATTATCTGAAAATCTCATGCAAAATCGGGTTCATTGATTTTCACCCATTTATCGACACAGATTCCCCAGTCAACAATATCTCTAAGGAATGCTACAACCAGGTCATGGAGAAGGAGCTTGATTACAAAGGAAACAACTTCCTCGGAATAGCAACAAACATACGTGTTTTTGTAGGAACTCACTCGTTTCTAGTCGACTTTGTGGTTTTGGATGATGTTAGCAAGTTCGTGTCAGATGGGCTGACTGGGGTAATTTTCGGAAAACACTTCAAAGAAATATCTGGGCTTGATAAAGACGAGAAGGAAGGACTAGTTTGGTTAAATATTGGCGATGATAAAACTGTTTTCAAAATGCCAAGGACTGTAAAAAATTTTAAAAATTGGACTAAAAAACAGTTAAGTTATGCTCGGCCGCTGCTTGGTATTAGTGAAGAAGATAAGGCCAAAGGTTTTGATCACCCCTACCAAAAGATCAAATTTTTTTACTTAGGGTGTTTAGAACTTGGAGAAGGATACAAACGGGATGAGAATTTGATCAGCTGGCTTCAACATGGAGATTGCCCGGTCCACGAAATGACGAACAAGCACTGGTAGCCCGCGGCTCTGAGTCTAACTTAAAGACTCGTTAATAAAGAAAAGTGCTCTTTCGGGAGACAACCCGAATTATCCCTTTCTTTTGTTTTTATTTCCTCTCTGTTGGGTTTTGTGTTTTCTAACCATTTTGCAGGAGACAAAGAAGTAATTACTGCTGCAGTTGCTGATCTGAACAGAGTTACGAGGTAACTCATCTTGGTGATTACACCGTAACCAACATTTTAGCAGCAGAATTCTTGACGCATTACCAATTACGGCGTAATTCCATCTCAGTGGTTACGCCGTAACTATTCGCTTCACAACTCTTACCGGGTTTTGCCAGTTACGGCGTAACTCCTTCATAGGAGTTACGACGTAACTCTCATCTGCTTTAATCCTTTAATTTTAAAATACAGTAACCTTGTATTAGTTTTTAAATGAACTTTGTGTGTGTGTTCCCTGTAAACCCTCATGAGACTTCACTCGTCCACTTGGGATACCAAGTGGTTTAAAAGGCTTGTTGCATTCGCTAAATGCAACCGTGATTCCTACGAAAGTGAGTTAGGTTTGTTTTTCATTTAATTTTTTCTTTTTAGAATTATGCTTGTTGGTAGTGTGATTTTAGGGATTGAAGTTTGTTCATGACGCTTAAACGAAGGCACGGTTCTTTCTCGTGGGCCTTCTTCTTTTTGGAGCAAATTTCAGGGAAGTTCTCGCTCTAATTCTACCTTTCTCTTCACCTTTATTTTAATGCCTAGTACAAAAGGGACTTTGTACAATTCAAGTGGGGGGACGGGAGTAGAATTATCTTTTGAACTTTATTTCGCCCTCATTTTTCTAGTTTATTTTGAAAAATTATGCCATTTTGAAAATTTTGACATGTTTTTCCGAACCTAACTAGATTAGACCTTAGCCGAGCACATAAAACCCTTGACATTACATGGTGAGATTAGCCTTATCCGTTTCCAATATTTTACCCCAAATCCACCAAATTATGAGTGTGCCGGTAGCTTGTAAACTTTAGAACTTGGCCTTTGCATCATTTCGAGACCATAGACGAGGTATGTTGAGTTAGCTCGATGTATTTGGACTTTTTAGTTTTAAAAGGCAATATTATAGGATTATCACCCAAACAGCCTACCATTGTGAGTCTATCGATTAGTCACCTCGACGTTTCGACCCCCATGTGAAACCCTTTTGTTGCACTCCCCTTTAGTGCAAGATACCCCTAGATACACCCTTCTGAGCCATTCCTTTCATTTTTTCAACCCAATATATTGTTTCGTTACACCTATACACCTTAGCCTACCCTGTAGTCTTTATTTGTGATTGGGAAGTCATCATTTGCCTAAGTTCAAAGTTCAAGTGGAAAGGTTTGAAAATCACGCTTTCATCGACAACATTTATGAAGATCATTAAAGACCCCCCGAATTCCCATTGTTCATCTCAAGTGGGGGGATATTATGTTATTATGTTATGTTGAAAAAAAAATGATGATGATTCGGAAAAAAAAATAAAAAAATAAAAAAATAAAATAGTGATTGAGTTATGATATTGTAAAGTGCGATGTTATAAGCACAATAGTATGAGCTTTATTGATTAGTATCGAGGAGGCCACCTCGGTCACATTAGAAGATTGGAGTTGGAGTTATACCAACTGAAGAAGAAAAGGTAAGTGGTGATGACTTAGTTATAGATTTAGACTACCTGCTTGTTTTTCATTTTACACCAATTATATATCCCATGTCTTATCCTACCCTTTAGTCATGAAGCGTGTCTAGGTGATGCAGCGAGCAATATTTGGTGTCTTGGCCATGGATTTGGTCATGTATCATTGATTTTGTCCACTTCGCCGTGACATGTTAGTAATGACCAGTCACCCCTTAACCTTTGTCGTGTCTACCCATATTGCCTTCGAGAATTGTTTAGCCCTTAACTCTCGTGGTGGATATTTGTGTAACCGCCAAGCTTATGATAGAGTACATGCTATGACTGTGCGATTGAGTGATCACCCCGAAATTGACACTTAGAGTAGTTGAGAGATTTGATTGTTTGTTCCCCTTTTGTGAGATGTTCGGCTTTGTTTTATTCTAGCATAAGGGATTTGTAAATTCATATTTCCCAGGTTTTGGGAGATATCTTTTTAGGAATCTATCTAATAAGGTCTACTTGAGGGCAAGTAGAGTTCAAGTGGGGGGATATTTGATACCATCAAATAGTCCTGAATATTAAGTGTCAATTTCCCCCGATAATGCTCAGTATTTATATCATTTATATGGATTTACGCTTGTTCTCCATTGTTTTCCTCTTTCAGGTAAATTACGAGCATTGGAGCTAAAGAGACGCGGAAATGGAAACATTACTAAAGATTTATCACAGTATGCTTATTTTGAAGAAGTTACGGCGTAACTCGTCTCTCACATTACGCCATAACTATTGCGTGACCCAGAAGTCCAACTTATCAAGAGGTTACGGCGTAACTCTTCCCAAAGGTTACGACGTAACTCCACTAGGTCAAAAGAGGTTCCACGCCGCTGATACTTACGCCGTAACTACTGCATCACCTACGACGTAACCGAATTTATTGAAGACTACGGCGTAACCACTCATAAGGTTACGCGGTAACTAGCAGATCTAGTGCATTTACGAAGAAATAGAAGGTTACGGCGTAACTCCTCTATTGGTTACGACGTAACCCAGACCTGGCCTATAAATACCCCACGAATTCCAGCATTTCAAAGCGTCCCATTCCACACACAACACTCTGATAACGTGGGAAAAACCTCAAGGCAGGTCTAGGGGAGCATACGGAGCTGTTTCCAAGGGAGAAGTCACACCATGACGATAAGCTTTAGCGTTTATTATTTCTTTTACTTTTAATTCATGTATTTCATACCTTTGAATATTGAATTGATTTGCATGATTAATATGAGCGGCTAAGCACCCTTTGGTGCTAGCCTAGTTATGATTCCTTAATTGTTTTGTTTGCGTTTACCTTTACTTCCGTACAATTATTTCTAAGTGTATGCATGCATAGTTCTTTGGTAGTCACCCTTGGTTCGGTAGTTTTGAATGGCGATAGAGGCCAATTGCCTAGGAGATATGACCAACTGAACCTAGGTGAGCGGACTGAGACGGGAAGGGTAAGATATGACCAACTGACGACCCTTTCTACTTGTGCGATTTGACCAACTGATGACCTATCGTTTGGATGAACTTAAGAATTGGGGGGTGTAGTGTCGAAGTTCCTAACGGCCGGGCACTCACTATTTAGAATCTAGCATGTAGCGGTACTTAATGACTCGGCTTAGGGGACCAGGAACAACAGGACTTATGACGGTGCGCCTGATTTCTCCTGTGGTGGCATCTTTGCTGATAGGTTAGGGCGAATTGACCAAATGTTGTCCTCTCGAATTTGACCCCACCTGAAGTAATTGGAAGTAGGTAGACGTAGACTTAACTAGCTTGGAGGATTGACTAGGTTATCACCACTACTCCTCTATTGATTTCCCTTTACCATTTATTTGCTTTTATTCTATATTTTGCATTAGTAGTTTAATTAATTAAATCCCTATCAAAACATTATTATTCTGTGACAATTATACTTATTAATAATCCAACACACATAGCTCTTGGGACGACCTCGGCTTTACCATTTACTACACTACACACGACCGGGTACACTGCCCGTTAGTGCATTAGGGTAGACCATAGGTATAGCGAGACACTATAAATATTAAGATCTGGTCAGTAAAACCTGCATCACAAAACCATTTGCAAGCCTAATCCTTATTTGGATTATACTTCATGATACCCCATTGCACGGTTGCAATCTTCAAGGGGGAGCATTTTCATCACAAGGACGAATCATTTGCAAACATAATTGCAATACATTAGCCTACTTATTTTATGTACTTGACGCCCTCACAAAGGGATGGACTCGTCAAGGGGAAGTTAAGACGAGAACCATTCCCGTCACTTGCTCTCTTTACATTTTTTTACATGTTTTTCTTAAAACTTTGTGTTAGGTTCTTTTCGACGCTCTTTTTGTTTCGACAAAAAGGGGGAGAAGAGAGTAAAAACTCTAATTCGAACTTTTACGAATTTTTGTTTTTCCTTAAAATAATTCTATGTTTTGTCATCAACAAAAAGTGGGAGATTGTTAATACAAATAAGCCGTAAAAACGTTTATTTATATTTTACTATCTTCTAATGTTTTGTCGATAACAAACGTAAAATCATTTTAACAAAACAAATAAAATATGTAAATAGTTTGAGCCAATAGTTTTCTAACACACTTACACTTTCACATAAAACACTAAAACAAGTATAAGTGATTTTATGATTTAGTAATACATATGTACAACAACTAGTGTTTACATATTTGGGTAAATATATACTTAACTAGTATATACTAAAATGGGTAAAAACTAACAAATGGTATTGACCCATAACCCATGGTATTATTCAAACCACTTGACTAGGTACATTGCTTCCATGAGATACATTGTATCTAGTAAAAAACCCATGGATCAACCCATAAACCATGACCCATGACCCATAACCAAAATACCCATGGGTAAAGAGGAGCGTCCCACAGATCCCTAGCTTTACGCTAGCCGGATCCCTTGTGGGAGGGATCCGTGGGATCCGGGGAACAATAAGTTTTCTCCTCTATAAGTAGTGAGCCATTTCTTCCTTTTTGTTTGCCACTCTCACACATACTTTCCCCAAGTATTGTACCTCTCTAACCACTGATTCTACGGGAGCCTTTCTATGTAGTTTGTCTTTTGTTTTTGTATGATTATCTAGGTTCCTCTTAAAGGTGAGATCACCACTTCTTGAAGTCGAGCAAGCTCAAGTCCATGAGTTGCCATGCTTCGTCATCATCAAGACAACTGAGGTTCTCTTGTTGATAGTTCTTTCTTCCTCCGTAGATGTTGTGTTGAAGGCATTAGTAAAGGATGCCGAAAGAGTCAAGACGAAAGCATTAGTGAAAGGTGTTTAACGTCCGTGTAAAAGCATTAGTGAAGAATGCTAAAGGTGTCAAGACGAAGGCATTAGTGAAAGGTGCCAAGCATTGTGTCAAAGGCATTAGTAAAGGATGCCTAGGAATCAAATCAAGTGGCATTAGGGAAGAATGCCTAAGTCGTATAATTGATGAGGTGCATCGTTATACATATAGTATTAGTTTATTTCAAAGGATGGTGATATCCTTGATGGTGTTGTAATAAGGAGTGGATCTCCTTAAGATTAGGTGTTGTGTTGTGATGGGTTGTAGTTCCTCCATAGTAATGGAACTAGGTGCTTAGCCTAGTCCCTAATAAAGGGTAGGCGACGTTGTGATAGGTGTGGTTCACCTTGGTGTGAAAGAACCCGGTGCTTAGCCTAGTACCTAATAAAGGGTAGGCGACGTTGTGATAGGTGTGGTTCACCTTGGAGTGAAAGAACCAGGTGGTTAGCCTATTGCCGGAAAAAGAGTAGGCAACGTTGTGAAGGCTTCTCCGCCATAAGGAGATTGGTGTCGTGTAGTGTTTACGAACTCTCGAGTAGGTGACTCGGGGAGTGGAGTAGGGCAAGGAAGGTGTACTTGTAGCCGAACCACTATAAATACTCGTGTCATGGTTATGTGCTTCTTACTCTTTATCTTTCATTACACGTTTATATATCTATCTATCAACGTCCAACATAAACAAACAAATAGATTGACATAAGTTAATCTAAATGTTTTAAAACAAAGTTTTAATTGGTAAAACTATTCAACCCCCCTTCTAGTTTTCCACAGTGTGAAAATATACTTGCAAGTTTGCTCTTAAATACACAAAATAAAAGGTAAATAAATCATCACATGCATACCATTTTGCAGTGATGTTACACTATATGCCTGACTCCTATATGTTTGTATAGAAAAGAACAAAAGTATGCACATGTTTTAATTACAAAAAGACATGTGTATATGCCATGTTCAACAGTTGATTGTAAATAATGGTGCCACAAGTTGCACAAGAACGAATAACATTGTTACAAAGTAACATCCAAAAAAACAAATAAAAGCAAGCCACTCCTGTAGCTATTATTGTTCAGATGGAACAATTTTTTATAAAACATTGAAAATCCTATGAAATTGATAAGTTATGCTTCCATTGTGTTAAAGTTCAAATTGAAATAACAACTAGAAATTGTCCAAATGAATAACATTTGCAGTACTAAACGACCCGTGTTTTGGAACATTGGCATTACTCGATGTCACAGGTTATGACTGAATGTTGTTAGGAACGTTGTTTTCAGGAGTAGATGATTCACGGTTCCATACAAAATTGTTGGGTGACTGACCACTTGCTTCTCCCTGTTCGACCTCTACACGCGTCCTCTGTCCTCCGTGTCGTTCTTGTTCCACTGCTTCTTCATTATTAGGGGTGCACGATTGTGAGTTTCTTTTACGTTTCTGAGATGTGACATTAGTTCAAATAACACTAATATTTGTAAGTACATACAAAATTGTATACGTTGAAATTAAATATAGAAACACACTTGCCTTTTTTATCATCAACGGTTGAGTACATGACTGTCTTTTGTGTCCTTCCTTTCCACACCTGCCACAGTTTGTGCTTTTTGGCTCTTCCCCCTGTGATGGATACGTGTTTTTTCTTTGGGTCTTTCAGGTTGCCGCTTATCCATAGCAGGTGGTTTTACGGTTTTCAAGTCATCAGGAGTACGCCACAAGGATACTTCTTTTAAAGGATAAAACCTTTCTTCGTATGTATTTTTAGTGACGTTTTCTTAAACCAATCCATCGCCCAACTGCTAGTGTCAGTCAAGCCTTCAAATCTAGACACAGCACAAACATGACCACAAGGTAGACCCGATAGCTGCCATTTGCGGCAACTGCATTCTTTGTTTTCAAAGTCAACAATATGAACGTGTTTTGGATCAGTAACTTGGTACATTTTGTGCAGCTCAATTCCATTAACAAACCAATTAGCACTCTTTGCCATTCTATTGTTTACTTTTGCAGTTGCCCATTCGGTAAGTTCATCCGTTGGAGCATCTGAAATAAAAAAAATACATTTTGGAGCGATAAACCAAATGTAATAGACAATTTTTATTAGTTACCTTTGTATTTTGCTTGACGATCAAAATACCATTTTTGTAGAAGCCTTCGGTAGTACTCCATTAGCTGGGTTATTGGAACTTTCCTAACATCTTTGGTTATAGAGTTTACTGATTCTGCACTATTTGAGGTCATGTAATTGTACCTGTTTGCAGGGCAGTAAGCACGTGACCATTTATCAAATCCAACTTCATCTTTTAGTTTTCTATACACTTCAGGTTTTAATGATTGAATCTCAGAAATTAAAGCATTAAACTCCTGCTCTGTGTAAGCTTTGCATGTCCTCCAATATATAGCCTTCCACTTTCTAGTTTTCAAATTGCAGTTAATCATTAAATGACGACAACAAAAACCATGAAAGGTGTTAGAAAAAACGGTACTACATGCATGTGCAATTGCCGGATGTCTGTCAGAGATGATGGCCAAATCTTTTACTTCACCAATGCATTCTTTAATTTTGCTCAAAAACCAAGTCCATGGTTCATTGGTCTCACCTTGAGAAACACCAGTTGCAATAGGTATAATCTGGTTGTTTCCGTCCATCCCAACATCGACCAAATTTGTACCAAGGTATCTCCCTTTAAGATGTGCGACATCAATGATTAGCAATGGTCGCATAAAACGTAAGAAGCTCCGAATCTATTTTATTATATCATAAATTTCTTAGTTAATACTATTTACATAATAATGAAGGTAATACATTTAAATAAAAATAATAGAATTTAAGAAAATCTTACAGCAACACCGAAACCAATGAATACCATCTTAAATCAATCTGTGTCATCTGTCTTAATGTGTGTTACTGTCCCCTCATTTTGCAACTTTAAGTTATAGCAGTAATACGGCAATTGCTCAAAAGAATCCATAGGAGAACCGTTCAGCAACATTAATGCAATGTTTTTCCCACCCAAAGCTCGTTTGTAAGAAATGACTACTTTCCAATCAATATTAAAATCTTTTTTTATGTCCTCACCCGTATAGACCTTTTGCAATCCCTCAATTTATCAACAAGTATGTGAACCACTAATTTTTGGGTAGCATTTCGATAATTAGGATAAATTTTTGTTCTGGAACATGTATGACAGTCTGTTAATGCTAGTAACATAGAAGAATCGGTTAACAACACTTTTTCGTGCGTGAATGTACCAATTGCAATCTTTTTCAAAACAAGCTACACTGTACCTTTTCTTACATGAATTAGTAACTTTATACTCAAATAAATCAACCAACGCTTTTATTCCTATTGCATAAATGCATCCTTGCTTATCATCAAACCTACTACCCACCTATAATTTAGATACTACAGGGTGTTTATGGTTACTTAAATTGTTAATTATTGGATAAGGTGCACTGGGTAGATCAGTTATATTTTGAAATGTGGTTTTCTACCAACTAGGCTGCACATCATCATTAACGTTTGCACCTGCACCCTCATTATTATGATCTTCAACTTTTGGTGTTTGAAAATGAGATTCTTGAGGCAACAAAGGAACATTAAGATAAATATCAAGAGGCTTAGAAGAAGTAGACGGCTTTACCTCGGAAGATTTCTCGATAAGTTTGATGTATAGCGTCTGAATCACGTTCTGCTTACAACATATTTCAAGAACAAAGAAGGAAACATCATCATCGTCACTTACATCAATTTTGGTTGAACCGGACATGTAGTATAAACTGATGCTGTTATCTTTCATCTGATATTTGTTAGTGACATACCTAATCAGATTTAGGTAGGTGATGTCAACTGGAAGTAAAACTCCACGAATTGATCTCTCAAATTCCAAATAAACTTTGAATTTTTGGGAATTAGTCGAAGTCATATTTATTTGGTTGTGGAAATATTGTTTGTTTGACTAATTTTTGTTCTGGGATTGTACATAGCAATAAAGAACATCAACTAACCATGGTTAACTGTTGATCCCAGTTGAGCAAACGATCCTTATAGAAACTGACTTAACAATTACTTGTTAAATATCACACGGAATATAATATTTAACCTTAAGAAGAAGAACAATAATAACATTTAAACACCTCAATTATATTAATAACGAATACTCTTAACAGTATTAGGGTTTTACAACCTTGAAGTGTATCGACCTTAGATATATCAAACACGCGTATATCTAGTCTAACCTAGGACCTCCTTTTATAGGCTAAAGAGTCCTTTACAATATACAATGCGTATCCTACAAGATAAATATCTTTTCTATATTTATCTAATACAAAACTTTAAACCGACTTATCAACTAGCAGTGCTTACAATATACTAATAGTGGTTACATCATACTACTAGCCGTGGTTTAACTTCAGCAGTGGATTCCTTCTTCTGGTAGTGGTTTCATTTACTCTAGCAGTGCTTCCAATACTTAGAATAATTCTTGATTAGTGGAACCTAAAACCCAACAATCCTCCCCTAAACTTGATATATTCAAAAAGAATTTTCAAGTTTCCTTTAAGCTCAAAACATCTGTCTTGGAGGATGTATCTAAACACTTACCAGAAAGCAACACATCTCAATTCTTCTTTTCAGTTTCTGACTCTGATGTGTAATCCACAACTTTAGATATATTAGCCTTCCTCTTCAGTCTTTCTTGAGGTTTAGCCTTAATTGCCAAAGACCTTTTTATGTCTGCAATCTTCTCAATCCTTTGAAACAGTGGATCAATAATAGGATGTGTAGCCTTTGTTCCTTGTGGATCAAGCTTGACTTCCAACATTTTTCTTGCTACATTATTTGATAAAGGATAATCTTATCAACAAACATGAAGAACTTCTCTTTTGTAGTTTGTACAGCATGAACTCTGCAATATGAATACAGCAGCCACTCAACCACCTCACAGTCATCCCAAAATTCATCATTAGGATCAGGCTGACACATGTTCTTTATAGAAGTCCATACAAACTTAGCTAACTCTCCAGTTGGACCAAACTTTCCATACCTGAATTCCATTACCTTCAACAGTTGTTCCAGATCAACCTTAGTCAAACAATCCAATAATATTCAAAAATTGAAATAAGTACTCTTCCATCCATCACCTCTTGTTATTTCAATTACTTCTTTACCTCTTTCTATAACAATTTTCCAATCTTCAATAGGATGAACTGATCTAACTGGAGTAGGATTGATAGGCTTAGGTTTATCACACTCCAAAAGATATTGTTCTGTCCTTCCTTTCTTTTCCATCTCTTCATCCACTTTTTGTCTTTTTGAACCAGATTCCTTCTTAGCTTCAGCTTTTCTCTTTAACCATTCAGCTTCTTTCTCAGAATTCATAGGATTGAAATCATCATTCATTCTCATACTTTGCTTATAAATCTCTTCAATCTTCTCATATGTACACTTTCTTAAATCTTCACCCTTATACAAGTCCATGTTTCTGATAATCTTCAACATTGAATTTCTCATTTGACTCTTTGTAGGTCGTTTCATTTTTTTAACTTGCTTTCTCTCTTGACTTAACTTCCTTTCCCTTGCAGCCAACAACTTAGCCCTCTCATCAATAGATAACAGTGCCCATTCTTGAGTAGAATAGTATGTCTTAATCACTTCAGAAGCTTCAAGAACAAACTAATGATCATTCCATTCTGCTATCAATTTATGAGTAGCTTCTTCATCTTCTTTCTTTTTCCTTTCTTCAGCTGCTTCTTCTTCAGCTAGCAATCTTTCACCAAGCTCCCTATCATAATCAATCTGCTCTTATCTATTCTTAAACTTCAATTCAGGCTCAGCAATACCTTTCCCTTTTCCAATGTCTGGTAGAACCATCTTAGTCTTTAAAGGCTCACCAATTGTGAAACTTTTACTTAAGGGTTTAGGTTCAGTGGGTTTAAGAAATAATGGAACAGGTGCAACTGTAGGTGTAGGATTGGATGAAGTTTTGCTTAGATTTAGTAAAGTACCAGCAACCTCCTTCTCCACTTCTTTGGATTTGGGTGGTGATATAACAGTAGTTGTGACTATGGTAGATGTGGTTAATACAACAGTGGATGTTTGTAAAGTAGCAGTGGTTACCTCAGATGAAGTTGCAGCAGTGGTTTCAAATGAACTAGACGTGGTTGCAGCAACACTAGAAGTGGTTGTTTCCTGCACCATCTCCTTCTCCTTGTCTTCTGCTACACTCTTCACAATTTCAAGTACTGCTTCATTCCCATCTTTATCAGACACCACATACCTTTCTCCTTGTTCTCCACTATCCAAATCATCATCCATATTTACAGCAGCCTCCCCTGAATCTATGCACTCACTCCTCCCCTGTTTGGTTACATCCTCCAAATTCACATCCTGAGAGAAGTGCACCTTCTTTTTCTGCATTCTAACCTTCCTTACAATAGCAATCCCTGGTCTCTTAACCTTCTCCAAAACAAACACCATGTGCTTCAAATTTCTGATCTGTCTGCCCTAAAACACAACAAGTTCTTGAAGACTAGAGATTGTATCCTCCATCTTTGTACATTTAGCTGTCAATTCAGTTAATTGTTCAAGAATATCCTCCCCACTTCGACCTGTGTTAACTGGTCTAAGAGGTGGTTCATTGGAAAACTCATCATGTACTTGAGTAGGATCCGTCAATTCAACATCATGTTCCAAACTACTCTCATCACTTCGAGCTGAGTAACCTGCTCCGAGAGGTGAATCCTTGGGTAAAGAAAACATAGCATCAGACCTAGCCTGATCATCTATGCACCTTAAAGTAGCCAGTTGGCTAGGGATTCCTCCGCTTGTGTTGAATTCCAAGAAACTCTCCACATTAGGAGTTGCCAAAGGTTGGGTCTTATTGATGATTCCACTGTCCTGACCAGCATATAAGCACGAGTCAGTAGTGAAAGCCCTTCCAGTCATGTCACCTCCACTCCTTGTGACAGCCTCATCAGCTACACCACTAATACCAGCCTGAGGTAGCTTGGTGCCCTTCCTCCTTCTCCTAGTACACAAAGTCCTAGTGGGTTCAGAGGTTGAAGTTAAGGTTCCAGCAGTGGGTTCAGTTGTAATAGTAGTGGGTGTAAGTGTGATAGCCGTGGTTTCAGTTGTAGTAGCAGGGGTTTCAGCTTCAGTGGGTTGGAAAGGTTGGGGTTCAGATACATCATCAAAATCAGAAATATCCGGCAAAGAAATCATATTAGGAAACAAAGGGGTAACTCTGCCTGTGAAATTGGGATTCTTATGCCTCATGTGTGCAAAAACCTTAGGAAGCATATAATGAACCTCATACTCCCTATGATGATCAAGAGGTTCTTGATGAGTGTCTAAATACTCATCAGTTTTGTACAATATAAACTGCAAAATCATCTGAAAACACTCAAAAATGCATCAAAATGATAAAAATATCACAAATCAGTGTTTTATGTGTTTTAAATGCAAAAATATCAAAATCAGATGAAAAACATATCAAATTTGCAAAAATTGCAGTTTTAGTCCTCCAAGTTTCAAAAGTTGTCAAAAATAGTCCTTGAGCACATAATTTCAAAAGAAAAGTCACCAAAGGTCCTTTTAAAATCAAAAGTTGTCAAATTTAGTCCTTTGGTGAAAAATATAAAAAGTTTGAGAAAATTACAAGTTTAGTCCTTCAACTTTGAAAATTGGCAGAAATGGCCCCTGAAAAATTGCAAAATGTCAGCTTTGGTCCTTGTACTTTTGGAACTTGTCATTTTCAGCCCTTGGAACAAGTTTGATGAATTGGCAGTTTAAGTCTTCAGATTTTACAACTTTAGTCCTTGAAGTTTAAAACCCTTTAAACCATTGTGGCCTAGTCAAAACCATTCTGGACCCCTGTCATAATGAATTGTGAACCCCTTCTATTATTAACCCTTTTGGTCAAAATCCTGGTCAAAACACTCATACGCGCCAAAAAGTCCACCCTCTCCACTTGTTTCTCTGCAACTCAGAACCTCCCATTCCCCCTCCTCAAATCCACTCCACTGTGTTCCCCCACCTCAACTACCCTCCAATATGCATTTATTGCATCTCCCCCCTCCTCACTCAACCCCACATGGATAAAAGGAAAAATGGCGCCAAAAATCTGTTTAAACGGTTGAGATCATTTTGAGCAATCCAATGGCTTAGAATGGTGGGATACATTCAGAAGAAAGAGAGAAGAAGATTGGGTTATAAAAGAAAGAGAGAAGAAGCAAGATATGTAGTAGATTATTAGTTTAAAATTTTCTTAAGTCGTTTTTCTCATTAATGTATTAATTTAATTTCAAAACTGTAATTTTGTGTTCTCAAATATTAAACTCAAGTTATATTTGCAGTATTATCAAGTTCTAATCAGTGATTCCAAGTTTTTATCTATTTTCACATTTTAGCATAACTGTTGAAATTTTCCTTGTCAAAATCTCATTCAAAAGCTTCATAAAGCTCATTTATCAGTTTCAATAAGCTTAAATGAGCTTATGATAGCCTGGTACAAGCTCACATTCAAGTTTCCATTCATTTTGATCCTTGGTCAACAAAAGTCAAACAGGTGTAAAAATGATGAAGATTTGGTCAATGGGTGAAGCAGACATGGAATGGGGTTGATATTTAGCTAGGGTAGGGGTTTGGATAGGTTAGTGGTCCATTGTTTCAGTAATAGCTAACCATTGTGGTTGTGGACCTTTGTAAGTGATTTTCTCAAATTCTTGCATATAATGCATTTGTAGTTATAATCTGTTAAAACTTGTTCTAACAGTAGTAATTAAGTTATATTAAGTTAGTTTGATAATAATTGCAAGCTGTTTCAGTGTCTGGGTTAGTTTTGAGTTCAAAACAGTTACATACCAGGGTGTTTGGATTTACTGATCCATCTGTCATAATGGTCTACTCAGTAATTAAGTTCTATTGGTTAATGTTTATTAAGTGTATTTGAGCTCATTTGAGTCAAAATATTGGGTCTGCAAAGCTTCAAGTCAACATTTCACTTAAATCCATCTCAACTGTCCACTGTTGGATTTTAGGATTGGCAAATCATTGATTTGTGTTTAGAAATCATCAACATTGCTTGCAGTAGTTTTAGTTTAACATATTACATCAATCTCAGTCACAAAAATGGAATCAAAGTTCAATTTGGTCAAAGTTCATCAATTTCTTCAAAAGTCAAAAGTGTGAAAACCTGTTTTGGGCTCAGTTAGAAGTATTTTTCTTGAACTCATTTTTGGGTCTTATCAAGTGGGATTTGGCATTTTAGAAACTTCAACTGGTTTTTCTACTTATTAGAATTTTAGTATAATTTTACAATATAGTTAAAGGCCTCAAATCAGCTCATCAACTTGGGCCTAGTTGCCCTGCTCACTAAACTCAGTATTCACTGAGCTTTTTCTCAGATTTTGTGCAACTTGCACAGGGCTCAAAAGAGCTTCCCATGGTCTGATTTTTGGTACACTTGGTCTCACCCAGGTCTGATTTAGTTTCCAATTTGTGGTTTTCAGTTTGAGCTTATTTTTAAGCTGGTGCTTGTGTTCAAAGTTGGTACTCAGAAACTGATTTTAGCTCAAAAGCTCAAACATCAAATCTGTTGTAGATTGCAATTCTGTGGTATTAGCTTGTTGATTCTCATTGCATTTTGGTTATTTTAGCTTATTATAGCTTCTTTATCAGTTTGGTAGCCTTTGGATTTCATTTGCTTATCAAAGTGCTTATTTCAATAAGCACTTGGTCATCAGTTCCATAATTCCACACATAAGCACCTGTTTTTCCATTTTTCTTATATTCCTAATATTATTTTAGACTTTTCCTGAAATTTTCAGATTTTTCTAAGTTGTTTTGCTATTTTTCTTAATTTAAATTAGTTTTTAAGCCTTTTTAAATAGCATTTAATACAAATAATTAAGAAAAGGTTCAAAAAAATAATTTTTCAATTTTCTTAAGTTTAGATAAATATAAAAAGCCAAAAAAGTATTTTTCCATATTTTTCTTAGTTAAAATTGTATTTTTAATTAATTTAAGTAGTTTTTAATAGTTTAAAATTCATAAAAAATAGAAAAATAATCAGAAAAATACAAAAATAGTTTTGAAAATTCTAGTTTGTTATTTTAGACTTTTCTAAGTCTTAATTTTATTTTTCTAGCTTTATTTCCTATTTTCTTGTATTTTAGGTAATTATTAAATAGTTAAAAAATAGTTTTTAATTAATAATAATTAGATAATTAGTTATAAAAATAATTTTCTTTTTCTTAATATTTTCTTTTATCATTAGGATTATAAAAATGTATTTTTCATATTTTTAGGGTTAATATTGTGTAAGTTTCACTTTTTAATTTGTACGCTACGTAGTTTTTAATTTCAGTTTTGTAAAAACATAAAAACAAAAACATCATTTTAAATATAGTGATAGCGTTTATTTAATAGATTTTATCTTTTTAATTTCCTTTAATTTGCATTTAAGCCCTTGTAGTTTATGTACTTTTTCCGTAGTTATAATAATCTCAAAATCCTTTTCCCGTTCAAATCTCGCGATCACTATACGTTTGATAATCCATTGCATAGCTCGCTGGGACATAACGACCCGGGGAAACACTATACTCCTCAGATCTTCATTGAGTTCGTTCCTGAGCAGTTTTAAGCTCCTTACGGTCTGCCATTCACAAGTGGCAGGCTTGTGTGAGAAAGCTTGACTGTTCTGGAGCGCATCAAATTTTTGGCGCCGCTGCCGGGGAGCTGTGCTGATTATCTTCCGTCTAGCAGATTAGTGATTTGGATATTCGCTCTTTGTTCATACCATCCATCTGTATATGTTTATATTTTCTTATCCAAAAACCCCAAAAATATTCTTCTCATTCCTCTTATTCGTTGATTCTATTTCTCTTACCCTCTTTTGCCGTTTAATTCTATTCTTCGTATCCTCTCAACCATTTGATTCTCTTTTTAATCATCTATATGTTTAATTCTTATGTCGACATTCGTCAACTTCATCGTCAGAAATGTGTGTGAGCGGTGTGGAGGGCCTAGTTCAAGCGAATTTTGCAATTCGTGCGAATTATCCATCAAAAATTCTTTTCAAAGTTATTTCGACCACCCGCCACAACCTGAAATATATTCTAATCTTGACAAACCAGTTCAAACATCGGAGCTACCACAAGCACCCACCGAGGATTACGAGGACACTTTCTTTGAAGATAGAGCCCGTAATCTAATCGAACAAATTCAAGCCGATGAAAAAAGGTCGAGAATTAGAATTGATTACGATGAACCCGTTCAAACACCGGTGACTAGCAAGAATGACTTGCCTAATCTTCACGTTTCTCAAGAACCAAAACCAGAGACCATAACGGAAGTGGTGGAAATTGCTAGCTCTCAGAGCATACCATTTGTCCCACCTATGGATTTTTCTGAATGTTCTTCGAGACTTGATAGTCATTCGGATTACCATGTTGGTTTTGTTGATTCTTTGAATAAACTGATTCCTCTTCATAACTCTCAAATGCAATCGTTTATTCCTTGTGTCGGTTGTGGTGAGCCTCTCTTTGGTTCAACCTGTCGTTGGTGTACGTGTGTACAATGTGGTAATGATATCCATAACGGGAGTTGTTTGTTTTGTGGTTCAAGGAATTCATTTGATTATGATCCTAATACGAACTCATTTAACGACTCCTCAAACTTTTCCAATTACCACCCACAGCCCGACTTATCTTCATATAATCAACACTTCTGCTGTGAATATTGTGGGGGTCCTCACCAAGGATTTGAGTGTCAAACCGGAAACACGTTTGTCTATGAACAGTTTTCCAGTGATGCTCAAAACTTTGGGTATGACCAAAATCCATATGATTCACCATTCCAGACTCAACAGTTTTACTGTTGTTAGTACTGTGGAGGTCCCCATTTCAGCTCTGATTGTCAAATAGGGAACCCAGTTCCTTGTAACAATCATGACTTTCACATGTTTGACAATTTTCAACCTCCACAGCACCATACGGTTCAAACTCCACCTGAGCCGTTATCTCAAGAAATCTCCCAAGATTTTGAAACCACTATGAAAACACTTGATGATATGATTAGTAACTTTAAGAATCAAGTGAGTGGTGAAAAGACCATAGGAGAATTGCTGGCCGAAGAACGAGAAGAACGAGAGGCTCGCAAATCTAGGGAAGAAATATTAATCCTAGAGCATGCAGCTCTAAGGCGTTCCCTATTTCTCAAGGCAGCACTTTATGACGATGACGAGGAGAGTTTTTATCCTTTTAGAGATAATATTTCTCAACTCCCTCAGTCAGTTGATATCCCAGCAGTTGAGATTCCATCTCAAACAACTGCTATCACACCCGAGATTCACACTCACTCTCTTATTATGGGGGACGAGCATCTCGACACTGTTCCTGAAAAGGAATCGGACGAATTCATAAAGTCTAGTGTTGAGAACCTTGTCCCAATCCCAAGAGAGTCACAGGGAATTCTTGATCATGTGTGTGATATCCCTCCTCCTCTTGTCTTCCAAAATGATCATGTTGAGATGTTCTCCGATTCTGATGATGATGATTCATTATCTTGTGGAGACATCGCTTATGTGGAAGATTCACCTTCTGAGCTTGTTAGCTTAGAAGAAGAGAATGATGAAGTTACTGACACTGAAATCAAAGATGAAGCTCTTCGAGCAACATTATTGAATGTCAGTCTTCTCATTTCTAAAATCGAGGCTTTCAAAGAGAAACCTATTTCATCTCCTATCCCCATTAAGGATAGTGACATTCTTTCCGATGATTCTATTCCGGAAATGAAAGCCTTCTGTTTTGCTAATATGGGAGAGAAGATTAGTGGCAGTACCACTTCTCATTCTCATAATTCTCTCCTCGATCATGAATCATTTACTTTTGAGGAGTTCGCCAGCGAACCCACTCATATCAATTCTGAATATGATTCATTCACCTTCATGGAGTTCTCGGATGAACTCACTCATATCATATCTCCGCGGGAGTATGATAAATTCTACTTTGATCTAGACACTCCCGAGATTTGTCTTGATCACATAAGCTTAAATGATGAGATTCATAATCCTGAAATTATGGATCCTCCTATAGATGAAGATGAGTTAGTCATGATGTTTGTGACAACTCGCAATTTCAGGTCATTTCTCAAAACAATTCATGTTGCACCATTTCACCATTTATCGTAAACTAGGTTTGCGTGTTCCAAATTCGCGTAACCTTTATGGTTTAGCGGCGAATTCATGATCATATCATCACGAACATTTCATATGGACTAAGTTTAGTCTACATTTCATTAGCTTCAATTGCATCATGTTAGTTCATTCATGATTTTACATTTCATCTTAAACGCGAAAATTTTATATTAAATAAACGTTATCGCGTGAGTTATTATTTTTAACATTTAATCCGCTACTTCCAAAAATGATCCCGATATATTTTTATACTTACTTTTAGTTATAAAAACTATATTTTGAGTTTACCTAATGTTTTAAATTTATTTTGTATATACATCGTTATATTTATATTATTACGACATTTTTCTTAAAAACTACACGATAATTATTGTATCACTCAAATTTTACAAGAAATGTATTTTTACAATTTTTATGATCTCATTATACTTTACTTGGATCCATTAAAAATCTATTTTGAGCCAAAACTACCTTAAATACACTAATGTATATACAAGTTACAAAGTTACCTTTACTTATGTCAATTTACTTACACCATTTTTACACAATAAATAAAAGAAAAAAAAAAATATATGCATTGTATATACATCCCCCTTTGGCGTCAATGAGAATGCCTCATTAATGGGGTTAGTAGATTTTCTTACATATCTAAGATTTACACTCAAAGTTGCTATCATTCATTCATCTCATATTTTTTTCAAAGTACCAAAGTTTCTCTCTTGCTTGGTTCATCCTTCCAAAACCGGCCATTCAAGGTGTTTATAAGGAAATCACAAAAATTTCTCAAGCTCAAGTTTATAACAATCTAGATTACACTCTTATTAAGGTTTTGAAATAAAAACCTAGGGTGTTTAGGTTAAACCTTTGTTCTTTGCACCTCATCAAGTTTACTTGTAAGCATATTACTATCATTTTACATATTTCATCTTCATTTCATATTTATTTCTTCATATTTGGAGCAAACATGCAAGACTTATGTTGATTTATACCATTTTTACATGATTTTTAGAGTTATATATATATAAAGGTCATCCTATAATTATTCCCTTGTTAGTTATTGGTCTTGATGATGTTTAGGAACCCATGACACCCTAAGAAGGTGTATGGTAGGATTAGATTAGCTTTGGAGTTGATTTGAAGGGATTGGAATAGGTTTAGTACGAGAAAAACTATTTTCGACAAGTGTTAAAAGTGGTCTGTCCTTATTTTGTTTTTCTGGAAAATCCGACAGTAGGCACGAATTTTTGGCCTTGATATTTAGAAAATATACTTTAAAACGAATCCGTGGCCGCTTGAACGGATAAAAACGGAGTTATAACGAAGAAGTTATGAATTTTTCAAGTTTAACGACGAAATATACATTTTTCTGAAATTTCAGCAACCTATTATTGTTTTATTCGAGTCAAAAACGAGTCCTAAGCTTTACAAATTATTTCGACTTATCAAAAATATATTAGTATACTTTGATACGAAGCTAAGGACGTATTATACGTAGAAAACGGATTTGAAACGACTAAGATATACACGTTTTTACAAACTTGCCGTAACTATTATTTTTAGAAAAACTATATTATTTTTACGAGACAAGTGTTACGGTAGCTAAAACGACCATGTTTAAGGCTGTTTTTATCGATGATGTGGAACTTTTTGGAACGAGATGTCTTCTAATAAAATCGAGATCACCAAACATATTTTTCAAAACGACCAACCGTTTGTATAGCGGAGTTGTAATAAATTATTTACGGTCGCTTAAACTTTGCCGAAACTCACTTTTTACACAACAATTGGACAAAATCACCATCTTTAACCTTTATTATCTTTATGTTCGAGACCTCTATGACGAAAACTCCTGTACTAAAACTTCTAGATTTTGATACAAGCTTTCCAAAACCGTCGAGTTCGTTTCCTAACGTGCGACGTACACCATTTTACGACTAGTTTTTCAAAGCCATTTTTGTCACTTTCATGAAATTTCCAACGACGTTATTTTACGGCGAAAAGTTAAAATTTCACAATAAATCATTACGAAACTATTGTAGGATGACATTTTGACGTAAATACTTGTAAAGTGATTTAAGAATGGTCAAGACGTCAAAAGAGTATTTTTCGACGATAAGTATTATTTTCAAAACCCGTAAATGGTATAAATAACATACGAAATGCATGCATAACATTACATCATAACTCATTACATATCATATCATATCATTTGTAATAGGTCCAGATTAAAGTTTCCCGCTATACCTCAGTGTACTCACTCTTGTCATCATACCAGTTTATCAAGTGAGTTCATAGCCCCACTTTTACTCTTTTAATTGTTTTACAAACTCTTGGGGGAGATACATGCTACATTTTTAATCGAACACAAATGCTTTGAACTGTATGCTATATCCGAATGTTTTATTGTCACTAAGTATTTGCCATGTTCGAAGTCCCTACATCATGAACCATTAGTCACTTGCGAGTGAGCGCGAATATTGTGAATAGGCCAATTGGAATTAACACTCCCGCTCCTATTGACCCAGTTAGGGGAAATCGAGCGCACTATATTTGAACCAGTAAGGTAAATTGGCAAGTTTACCTATTAGGGCGGCGATGAAACGATGATTACCAATTTTTATTGGTGCGATGTTTACGCTTTGGTGTCATGAACTTAGTGAAATAAATACGATTTTGTTTTCAACGATGAGTGTGAAACAATTTAACTCACACTACGATGATTGTGTTCAAACGAATTAATTAAACCTATGGATTTCACTCAACCTTTGTGTTGACCTTTTTAAGCATGTTTTATCTCAGGTATCTAAGGCATACTTCATGGCATGCATGTGGACATATCATAGAGTCGCGGTGACGACGCGACTCACATGGGATTGATACACTTTAAACACATCGTTTGACTTGTGCTAAACTTATTTTCCGTGCATAGTAACTTTCATTTGGGACCTATCTTTGTAACTCTGTATGTTTTTATTAAATCAAGCGATGTATTTTCCAAACGACACTTTAGGTCGTTCAATATAACTGTGATTGTGATGCTATGACAGTCAATCCCCAGGAATTCCATTCCGCTGCAAAACAGGTAATTTGGGGGTGTGACAGATTGGCATAAGAGCTTCGGTTATAGAGAACTAGGTTGCATCATTGACCCTAGACTATAACTACATTATCATAGCATCTCATCATTTCATCATAAGTGCATGACCACTTTACATGCGGTTTGTACGTACATTTTTCGAGTTATTTACTTTCATTTCATATCGATTGTCACATGGATGCCTTTAAATGCCCATTCCATTATTCTTTCTTCATACTCTAATGTGGAGAATTCCTTGTCATTCCCTATCACAATTTTTTTTACATCAATTGACTCATTACCGATAACGTCGAATGCCGAGATAAACCTTTAAGTACGGCAAAGTCACTCTCACTCCTTTGTTTCATCACTAACATGTCGAGTTACACGCTATTCACACTAAGTCACTAAACCATCATACATTTGAAGCACTTACGACATCTCATAACCCATTTCTTAGGAAACCGTCGATTATTTTGAAAGATAACCTCAAACTTATCATTCTTATCACATTTCTTTGGAGCGTTTATTATTAACATCGGATTTTGCTACGTCTCACATTTCCTCTTGTTTTGAAGAAGATATGGCACCGAAGAAAGCCACAGCTGAAATGACACAAGCGGCTATTCAAAAGTTGGTAAGGGATAGTGTAGCAGAGGCATTAAGGATTGAAAGGGAAACGGTGGCTGCTGCTGCTGCCGAGGCCGCGGCTGCTGCTGAAGCCGCAAGGCTTGCTGCTGCTACTGGAAATGCAGGAGGATCCGGAGTTAAGAGCTGTTCTTACAAGGATTTCAAAAGTGGAGATCCCACCAAGTTTAAAGGGACTGAAGGAGCCACTGCCATGGTGCGATGGTTCGAGAAATTGGAGTCCGTGTTTTTTCTGTGTAATTGCCCGGATGATAGTAAGGTCAAGTTTGCTACAAGTACACTACTCGATGGAGCATTGTCGTGGTGGAACTCATATGCTCAACCGATGGGAATGGAGAATGCTTTCAAGCTTACTTGGGAGCAATTCAAGGGTTTGGTAACTAAGAAATTTTGTCCTCGTACGGAAGTGAAAAAGTTGGAGACAGAATTCTATGAACTAGTAACAACTGGGTATGATATTGACACTTACATTCGGAGATTCCAAGAATTGGCCGCGTTATGCCCGTCTATGGTTTCGGATAACGAGAAGTTACTAGAGGCTTTTATCGGGGGACTTCCCGAGGTTATTCAAGGAGATGTGACTTCGTTTGATCCACAAACAATCGAGGAAGCTATTAGGGTGACTCAAAAGCTCATGGCCCAGGTAGTGAAGAGAGGTAAGTACACCAACACCAACCAAAACAACAACAACCCCAACAACCGCACCAACTACAACAATAACCAAAACAACAACAACAACGACGATAACCAAATCAACAACAACAAAAGGAAATGGGAAAACGACCAAGGAGGTTATAACAACAACAACCAAAACCGTAACACTAACCATCATCAACAACAAAATAGAAGGCAAGAAGCGGGAATGGTTTATGTCGCTGCACCAATGAGAGGTAGAGGGTATGCTGGAACACACCCACTATGTAATCGATGTAATTTTCATCACTCGGGTCCTTGCCCTGCCAAGTGCCACAAATGCCAAACACCGGGACATCTAGCCAGGGATTGTAAAGGTAAAGCCGTAGTCACATGCTTCGGATGTGGGGAACAAGGACACTATCGGAATCAATGTCCTCAAAACCAAGGTCAACCAGTTGAAGGTGCTCATGGGAATGCATACATGTTACAAGGAGGAGAAGCTCGTCAAGGTATCAACGACGCAGAAGACTGAAGAAATTCGGAAACTAACAGTCTTATTTCTCCTTATGTACTACGTTGTACCAAGTTTATGTCTTTCATCGTATCCGAAACTTTATAACTTAAAGATGTACTACTTTTGCTAAACCACTCGTTGTAAAATATTCTCATCTATCGTACTTATTTTCTTTCCGATTTGTTATTACTTACGAGAATTTTACTTCTTTTTACTTTATCGACCATTTTAATGACACGGTTTAAATCCTTGTAAGCATCGAGAGTTATAACAACTAAACCGAACGTCACATCATCGTTCCTTAATTATACATAGCCTAGCTAACTATGTCTAATTCTGGAGGGATCATGTTATGTTGGGAGCAGTTAATTATAAATCTTAGTGCAAGCAAAATCTTCACATATTTCAAAGTCGAAGTGTTACTTATGAGAGATTCATCCGATATTTTCTTTACTACGATGTTTTATACGCTCTCAATCATCGATAACCGTAACGACACTTCTCCATGTCTTTTCTCCTCGTTATTCATCACAAACTCAAAAATTCGATAGACTAACACGAACTGAATTCAGGGACTGAATTCCTTTTTGGATGGGCGAATGTGACAACTCGCAATTTCAGGTCATTTCTCAAAACAATTCATGTTGCACCATTTCACCATTTATCGTAAACTAGGTTTGCGTGTTCCAAATTCGCGTAACCTTTGTGGTTTAGCGGCGAATTCATGATCATATCATCACGAACATTTCATATGGACTAAGTTTAGTCTACATTTCATTAGCTTCAATTGCATCATGTTAGTTCATTCATGATTTTACATTTCATCTTAAACGCGAAAATTTTATATTAAATAAACGTTATCGCGTGAGTTATTATTTTTAACATTTAATCCGCTACTTCCAAAAATGATCCCGATATATTTTTATACTTACTTTTAGTTATAAAAACTATATTTTGAGTTTACCTAATGTTTTAAATTTATTTTGTATATACATCGTTATATTTATATTATTACGACATTTTTCTTAAAAACTACACGATAATTATTGTATCACTCAAATTTTACAAGAAATGTATTTTTACAATTTTTATGATCTCATTATACTTTACTTGGATCCATTAAAAATCTATTTTGAGCCAAAACTACCTTAAATACACTAATGTATATACAAGTTACAAAGTTACCTTTACTTATGTCAATTTACTTACACCATTTTTACACAATAAATAAAAGAAAAAAAAATATATGCATTGTATATACATCCCCCTTTGGCGTCAATGAGAATGCCTCATTAATGGGGTTAGTAGATTTTCTTACATATCTAAGATTTACACTCAAAGTTGCTATCATTCATTCATCTCATATTTTTTTCAAAGTACCAAAGTTTCTCTCTTGCTTGGTTCATCCTTCCAAAACCGGCCATTCAAGGTGTTTATAAGGAAATCACAAAAATTTCTCAAGCTCAAGTTTATAACAATCTAGATTACACTCTTATTAAGGTTTTGAAATAAAAACCTAGGGTGTTTAGGTTAAACCTTTGTTCTTTGCACCTCATCAAGTTTACTTGTAAGCATATTACTATCATTTTACATATTTCATCTTCATTTCATATTTATTTCTTCATATTTGGAGCAAACATGCAAGACTTATGTTGATTTATACCATTTTTACATGATTTTTAGAGTTATATATATATAAAGGTCATCCTATAATTATTCCCTTGTTAGTTATTGGTCTTGATGATGTTTAGGAACCCATGACACCCTAAGAAGGTGTATGGTAGGATTAGATTAGCTTTGGAGTTGATTTGAAGGGATTGGAATAGGTTTAGTACGAGAAAAACTATTTTCGACAAGTGTTAAAAGTGGTCTGTCCTTATTTTGTTTTTCTGGAAAATCCGACAGTAGGCACGAATTTTTGGCCTTGATATTTAGAAAATATACTTTAAAACGAATCCGTGGCCGCTTGAACGGATAAAAACGGAGTTATAACGAAGAAGTTATGAATTTTTCAAGTTTAACGACGAAATATACATTTTTCTGAAATTTCAGCAACCTATTATTGTTTTATTCGAGTCAAAAACGAGTCCTAAGCTTTACAAATTATTTCGACTTATCAAAAATATATTAGTATACTTTGATACGAAGCTAAGGACGTATTATACGTAGAAAACGGATTTGAAACGACTAAGATATACACGTTTTTACAAACTTGCCGTAACTATTATTTTTAGAAAAACTATATTATTTTTACGAGACAAGTGTTACGGTAGCTAAAACGACCATGTTTAAGGCTGTTTTTATCGATGATGTGGAACTTTTTGGAACGAGATGTCTTCTAATAAAATCGAGATCACCAAGCATATTTTTCAAAACGACCAACCGTTTGTATAGCGGAGTTGTAATAAATTATTTACGGTCGCTTAAACTTTGCCGAAACTCACTTTTTACACAACAATTGGACAAAATCACCATCTTTAACCTTTATTATCTTTATGTTCGAGACCTCTATGACGAAAACTCCTGTACTAAAACTTCTAGATTTTGATACAAGCTTTCCAAAACCGTCGAGTTCGTTTCCTAACGTGCGACGTACACCATTTTACGACTAGTTTTTCAAAGCCATTTTTGTCACTTTCATGAAATTTCCAACGACGTTATTTTACGGCGAAAAGTTAAAATTTCACAATAAATCATTACGAAACTATTGTAGGATGACATTTTGACGTAAATACTTGTAAAGTGATTTAAGAATGGTCAAGACGTCAAAAGAGTATTTTTCGACGATAAGTATTATTTTCAAAACCCGTAAATGGTATAAATAACATACGAAATGCATGCATAACATTACATCATAACTCATTACATATCATATCATATCATTTGTAATAGGTCCAGATTAAAGTTTCCCGCTATACCTCAGTGTACTCACTCTTGTCATCATACCAGTTTATCAAGTGAGTTCATAGCCCCACTTTTACTCTTTTAATTGTTTTACAAACTCTTGGGGGAGATACATGCTACATTTTTAATCGGACACAAATGCTTTGAACTGTATGCTATATCCGAATGTTTTATTGTCACTAAGTATTTGCCATGTTCGAAGTCCCTACATCATGAACCATTAGTCACTTGCGAGTGAGCGCGAATATTGTGAATAGGCCTATTGGAATTAACACTCCCGCTCCTATTGACCCAGTTAGGGGAAATCGAGCGCACTATATTTGAACCAGTAAGGTAAATTGGCAAGTTTACCTATTAGGGCGGCGATGAAACGATGATTACCAATTTTTATTGGTGCGATGTTTACGCTTTGGTGTCATGAACTTAGTGAAATAAATACGATTTTGTTTTCAACGATGAGTGTGAAACAATTTAACTCACACTACGATGATTGTGTTCAAACGAATTAATTAAACCTATGGATTTCACTCAACCTTTGTGTTGACCTTTTTAAGCATGTTTTATCTCAGGTATCTAAGGCATACTTCATGGCATGCATGTGGACATATCATAGAGTCGCGGTGACGACGCGACTCACATGGGATTGATACACTTTAAACACATCGTTTGACTTGTGCTAAACTTATTTTCCGTGCATAGTAACTTTCATTTGGGACCTATCTTTGTAACTCTGTATGTTTTTATTAAATCAAGCGATGTATTTTCCAAACGACACTTTAGGTCGTTCAATATAACTGTGATTGTGATGCTATGACAGTCAATCCCCAGGAATTCCATTCCGCTGCAAAACAGGTAATTTGGGGGTGTGACAATGTTTATCATGATTTTCTATCTCTTCTTCACCTATCCCTTTGACTTCTCCTGTTCTTCACTCCTTCGGGAATGAAGACATTATCTTTGATCCCGGCATTTCCATATATCATTTTTGAGCCGGTTCTATGTATATCTCATCGGTGTGGAACTTTCACAAACTTCAATGTTTATCCAAACATTTTGAATGAAAGTCCGATGGAGATTGTCTCTTCCACTTACTTCCCCATGAACAAATGAATTCGGGGTCGAGTCAAGCTAGCGACTCGGTAATCAAAAACAGTAGCTGAACATGGGTTTTCACCCGTGTATACCACCCTAGTGTGGGGGATTTCCCCACATGTTATATATATATAAGTGTTTCACAAAAAAAAAAAAAAAAAAAAAAAAAAAAAAAAAAAAAATCTTCTTTCTAAATAATGGCCGTAGTATTTCCCTTTTACGTTCTCAGTTTCGGCATAACCGCCGGTACTTTGAATATTGAGGGCAATATTCATTTCTAAGTGTGGGGGGGAATTCTCACGAATTTTATCATATAATTATACCAATTCCCCCGTTTTTGGCCAAAATTTTTTTTTGGAGTAAGTGTTCTACACTTACTCAATTGGTTATCAGTCCGCCATGTCTAATAAACTAAAGGATTGGCTAATCCAGGAGCAAACGGCTCTTGGTAAAGATATCTCAAATCCGTTTATATGGCTTGAAATTTGCCCAAAATTGTATGGTATTCAGCTCACCATATCCTAAAAAGTGAAGAGTTGGCTAGCCCGCAAGGTTATGGCTTGTGGTAAAGGCAATGGAAAAACCATAATTGGTAATCAGCTCACCAAAGATAATATTGATAATTTATCTAAGAGTTGGCTAGTCCAGAAGGGTACGGCTTCTGGTAAAGACAAATCAAATCCGTTGGAAGCTGGTGGTTTGCTCAAAATCACATGGTTATCGGTGTACCATGGTTCTTACTTGAACTGAAACATTTGGCTACTCCAGAAGTAATGGCTTTTGGTAAAGAGATTAAAATCCATTATGTTTTCTCAAATCATTGCTAGGGACTAGCAATATCTCAGTGTGGGGGATTGATGAGTGTCTAAATACTCATCAGTTTTGTACAATATAAACTGCAAAATCATCTGAAAACACTCAAAAATGCATCAAAATGATAAAAATATCACAAATCAGTGTTTTATGTGTTTTAAATGCAAAAATATCAAAATCAGATGAAAAACATATCAAATTTGCAAAAATTGCAGTTTTAGTCCTCCAAGTTTCAAAAGTTGTCAAAAATAGTCCCTGAGCACATAATTTCAAAAGAAAAGTCACCAAAGGTCCTTTTAAAATCAAAAGTTGTCAAATTTAGTCCTTTGGTGAAAAATATAAAAAGTTTGAGAAAATTACAAGTTTAGTCCTTCAACTTTGAAAATTGGCAGAAATGGCCCCTGAAAAATTGCAAAATGTCAGCTTTGGCCCTTGTACTTTTGCCTTGGAACAAGTTTGATGAATTGGCAGTTTAAGTCCCTTGATTTTCAGATTTTACAACTTTAGTCCTTGAAGTTTAAAACCCTTTAAACCATTGTGGCCTAGTCAAAACCATTCTGGACCCCTGTCATAATGAATTGTGAACCCCTTCTATTATTAACCCTTTTGGTCAAAATCCTGGTCAAAACACTCATACGCGCCAAAAAGTCCACCCTCTCCACTTGTTTCTCTGCAACTCAGAACCTCCCATTCCCCCTCCTCAAATCCACTCCACTGTGTTCCCCCCACCTCAACTACCCTCCAATATGCATTTATTGCATCTCCCCCCTCCTCACTCAACCCCACATGGATAAAAGGAAAAATAGCGCCAAAAATCTGTTTAAACGGTTGAGATCATTTTGAGCAATCCAATGGCTTAGAATGGTGGGATACATTCAGAAGAAAGAGAGAAGAAGATTGGGTTATAAAAGAAAGAGAGAAGAAGCAAGATATGTAGTAGATTATTAGTTTAAAATTTGCTTAAGTCGTTTTTCTCATTAATGTATTAATTTAATTTCAAAACTGTAATTTTGTGTTCTCAAATATTAAACTCAAGTTATATTTGCAGTATTATCAAGTTCTAATCAGTGATTCCAAGTTTTTATCTATTTTCACATTTTAGCATAACTGTTGAAATTTTCCTTGTCAAAATCTCATTCAAAAGCTTCATAAAGCTCATTTATCAGTTTCAATAAGCTTAAATGAGCTTATGATAGCCTGGTACAAGCTCACATTCAAGTTTCCATTCATTTTGATCCTTGGTCAACAAAAGTCAAACAGGTCTAAAAATGATGAAGATTTGGTCAATGGGTGAAGCAGACATGGAATGGGGTTGATATTGAGCTAGGGTAGGGGTTTGGATAGGTTAGTGGTCCATTGTTTCAGTAATAGCTAACCATTGTGGTTGTGGACCTTTGTAAGTGATTTTCTCAAATTCTTGCATATAATGCATTTGTAGTTATAATCTGTTAAAACTTGTTCTAACAGTAGTAATTAAGTTATATTAAGTTAGTTTGATAATAATTGCAAGCTGTTTCAGTGTCTGGGTTAGTTTTGAGTTCAAAACAGTTACATACCAGGGTGTTTGGATTTACTGATCCATCTGTCATAATGGTCTACTCAGTAATTAAGTTCTATTGGTTTATGTTTATTAAGTGTATTTGAGCTCATTTGAGTCAAAATATTGGGTCTGCAAAGCTTCAAGTCAACATTTCACTTAAATCCATCTCAACTGTCCACTGTTGGATTTTAGGATTGGCAAATCATTGATTTGTGTGTAGAAATCATCAACATTGCTTGCAGTAGTTTTAGTTTAACATATTACATCAATCTCAGTCACAAAAAAGGAATCAAAGTTCAATTTGGTCAAAGTTCATCAATTTCTTCAAAAGTCAAAAGTGTGAAAACCTGTTTTGGGCTCAGTTAGAAGTATTTTTCTTGAACTCATTTTTGGGTCTTATCAAGTGGGATTTGGCATTTTAGAAACTTCAACTGGTTTTTCTACTTATTAGCATTTTAGTATAATTTTACAATTTAGTTAAAGGCCTCAAATCAGCTCATCAACTTGGGCCTAGTTGCCCTGCTCACTAAACTCAGTATTCACTGAGCTTTTTCTCAGATTTTGTGCAACTTGCACAGGGCTCAAAAGAGCTTCCCATGGTCTGATTTTTGGTACACTTGGTCTCACCCAGGTCTGATTTAGTTTCCAATTTGTGGTTTTCAGTTTGAGCTTATTTTTAAGCTGGTGCTTGTGTTCAAAGTTGGTACTCAGAAACTGATTTTAGCTCAAAAGCTCAAACATCAAATCTATTGTAGATTGCAATTCTGTGGTATTAGCTTGTTGATTCTCATTGCATTTTGGTTATTTTAGCTTATTATAGCTTCTTTATCAGTTTGGTAGCCTTTGGATTTCATTTGCTTATCAAAGTGCTTATTTCAATAAGCACTTGGTCATCAGTTCCATAATTCCACACATAAGCACCTGTTTTTCCATTTTTCTTATATTCCTAATATTATTTTAGACTTTTCCTGAAATTTTCAGATTTTTCTAAGTTGTTTTGCTATTTTTCTTAATTTAAATTAGTTTTTAAGCCTTTTTAAATAGCATTTAATACAAATAATTAAGAAAAGGTTCAAAAAAATAATTTTTCAATTTTCTTAAGTTTAGATAAATATAAAAAGCCAAAAAAGTATTTTTCCATATTTTTCTTAGTTAAAATTGTATTTTTAATTAATTTAAGTAGTTTTTAATAGTTTATAATTCATAAAAAAATAGAAAAATAATCAGAAAAATACAAAAATAGTTTTGAAAATTCTAGTTTGTTATTTTAGACTTTTCTAAGTCTTAATTTTATTTTTCTAGATTTATTTCCTATTTTCTTGTATTTTAGGTAATTATTAAATAGTTAAAAAATAGTTTTTAATTAATAATAATTAGATAATTAGTTATAAAAATAATTTTCTTTTTCTTAATATTTTCTTTTATCATTAGGATTATAAAAATGTATTTTTCATATTTTTAGGGTTAATATTGTGTAAGTTTCACTTTTTAATTTGTACGCTACGTAGTTTTTAATTTCAGTTTTGTAAAAACATAAAAACAAAAACATCATTTTAAATATAGTGATAGCGTTTATTTAATAGATTTTATCTTTTTAATTTCCTTTAATTTGCATTTAAGCCCTTGTAGTTTATGTACTTTTTCCGTAGTTATAATAATCTCAAAATCCTTTTCCCGTTCAAATCTCGCGATCACTATACGTTTGATAATCCATTGCATAGCTCGCTGGGACATAACGACCCGGGGAAACACTATACTCCTCAGATCTTCATTAAGTTCGTTCCTGAGCAGTTTTAAGCTCCTTACGGTCTGCCATTCACAAGTGGCAGGCTTGTGTGAGAAAGCTTGATTGTTCTGGAGCGCATCAGTTCTGCAATCTGACTATCCACAATCAGTTGAACAAACCTAGGGTACAAGTAATACTTACCCTTCTCCCTAATGTTCTTCAAAAAACCATCAAAAATCATCCTAGACCAGTTAAATTCCCTCCCTTCAGAAAGACAAATAATTGCAGATGCAATTTTGGAGGGAAACTCATCAAACCCTGTGGTCTTATTACTCACACACATCAACAAAGTGTGGATCAAAAACTTCCATTGAGGTGAAAACATACCTTTATGAAATTTAGTTCTACCTTCTCTCCTTTCATAACCTAATCTCTCTAACCCTTCAAAAATAGCTGCATCAGAAAGATTAATCACCCCATCAACATCCTCTAACTTCAAGATAGTCCTAATAACCTCCTCATTAACCAAAATCTCATTCTCATCCACAACCGTCCTAAGAACCTCTAATCCATCTTTCTCTTGTATATCAGTATTCCACCAGAATTGATGTACATATGTTTTAAGAATTGTGGGTGCCACAGTAAATGCATAGTGTATGGAACTGTGGTTAAGGAAATCAATCATCTCATGAAAGCCTGTTGATTGATTGTTTTTTTATCAAATAAGCAACGAGGTTATGGGTTTTGGAATACAGCGACGGCATTATGATTAGTGATGTGATATGATGTGGGATTGTGAATTAAGCAGTTGGGAGTGGTTAAGGTTTGTGTGAAGCGCCAATTGGAAAGGATTTGAAGATCAATTAAATGATCTGGCAGCGATTTGGGGAAATAAATACATTAGCACCAAAGTTACAAAACAGCCCCTCAAGTATCCATCAGCAACAATACTATGGCAGTGGATTGAAAACCACTAGTAGTGGTTTGAAATGCTCTAGCAGTGGATACAATAATCACTCTCCAATCTTTGACTAAGACTACAGCAACCAAATCTAAGCAAAAATTAGTGATATCAGGCATTAGTATGAAGGATTAAAAAAGATTCACCCATTTTTTTTATTATTTTTTTTACTAAACACGGCAACAGCTCCAAAAAGCTCCAATTTATACATAAGTCCTCCATACCTGCACATCACAAACACAAACCAAAAACAAGAAATATGGTTAAGGTTAGCAGTGGTTAGTAAAGCAAGGAGTGGTTTCAAAATGAATACTGGCAGTGGTTAGAACAATACTAATCACCCAGTCAAAAGGTCAACTCCAAGTCACTTAATAGTCTAACAAAGTCAAAAGACTTTATTTACTCCACAACTACTCACACCTTCCCCACATTTAACTCCCTAATATCATATTAACTCTATTTAAGACCATCTCACTTACATATCACAAATATCACTCACATTCCCAAAATTCTCTCACTAAAAATACTTTCAAGCACCATCTCACCAAAGATCATGAGTAACTCAAATCCCATCAACCTTTCAACAGATAGCTCTTTTTCTGACAATGTTTGGGAGGAGTTTCTGAAAACAGGTCGGGTTGAGGAAGAAGTGTCATCAAAGAAAAGAACTCACTCAGGTTCTTCTAAAGGTGGTTGGAACAACTACTTTCCACCAAGGAACACCTCCCTCTCATGTGTGAAGACAAACCCTTTAGCTGCTGGACCTTCTGCCATCCAACCAAGGCCTCAAGATGTTATCATTAAAGAATCCAGCTCAGACCTAAGTTCCATGCCAAGTTATGTGTCTCCATATGAAGGTACATATGATGAAACTTCTTGAAGAGTCCATGTTGTGCCTCCCCTTGCTGCAGTAATTCCACCATAAGAACTTCAAGCACCACCTCAGCAAGCACTGTTGACAGCACCTCCACCAGAGGGTCCATCATCATCAACACCACCCATCAGAGGGAGGGTGATTGGGCTTGCATGCCCAAAGTGTGGGAAGTTATAGGTGGTCCAAGAGTTCAGAAGGAGATGCCAAAGTGGAGCATTGCTAAGAAGCCATAGGTGGTGTAGGAGTTTGTATTGAAGCTTATGTCTTAAGATGGTTGTTGTCTGTTGATGTATTCAGCTGGTAGTATGTTACCCATGGTTGTAATCACTGCATCTCAGTATGCAGTACTTAACTAATGAATAATAGAACAATGATTTTCTTTTTAAGTCCATTGCATCATATTGGTTGTGATTAATATCCTTTTTCTCTACAAAATAGTTAGTGGGAACACAAAGAAACAGGCAGTGGATAGAACAAAACTGTTGGATCGATATACTTTAATCAAACTAACTTAACTAGCTTGTTAAGGTTTAATAACCTCAGATAAATCCTAAGTTATTAACAAAGAAACACTGAGCAATCTTTATTAAGTACGCGGAATTTACTTAACAAAGCTAAGAAGAATAACTTTATTATAAACTCTAAATCTGCTTATTATGCAGATACTCTAATACAACTCTAAGATAATCTAACTTTTCTCTAAAACACTAATTCGTAAACTCTAAAACTCTTTTTCTGAAATCGTACCTCTAATGCCAATCTAGGAGTCCTTTTATAGGCTCAAGGATATCCTAGTCGGTTTGCAATTGATAACCTTGTACGACAAGTAATCTAAACATGGAATACAATACTTTCCATAAACGAATATAACAGTTTGATTATTCTAGCAGTACTTTGACTTCCTCTTGCAGTACTTTGACTCTGTCTTTTAGCAGTACTTTGACTAATTGACTTCTTCCAGTTCTTTGCAGCTTACAGTACTTTCATATCTTCAGTACTTTGATATCTTCAGCACTTTCATATCCCAACAATCCTCCCCTAACTTGAATTCTACTTGCTTGACTTCAAGTTCCTTTGTGAATATATCTTTAACAGCTTCATCTTTAAAATGGATTGTTTCTTAGTCTTTAGATTGTATCTCTGTAATATCTGTGCTTGTCAAAGTATCTCTTAGAATTGTTCTCTTCACAGCAGCATCCAGCAATCTCCATCTTTTCAGCAACACAGCAACATATGACAGTTTGTACAGTAATTCAGTTTAAGTTGCATACTATTCTCATCACATCTAAGTGAATCATTGAAAATTTAATTGATTTAGAATCTCTTTACCAAAGCCATTATCTCTGGAGTAGCCAAATGTTTTGGTGTGTAAGACCATGGTACATTGATAACCATATGATTTTTAGCAAACCACCAGCTATCAACAGATTTGTTTTGTCTTTACCAAAAGTTGTACCCTTCTGGACTAGTTAGTTCTTTTATCTAATGGTGAACTAATTACCAATAATGGTTTTTCCACTGCCTTTACCACAAGCCATTTTCTTGTGGGCTAGCCAACTCTTCACATTACTGATATGGTGAGTTGATGACCATCCAACTTATTAGCAAGTTGTCAACTAAAAACGGATTTGATATATCTTTACCAGAGCCGTTTGCTCATGGATTAGTCAATCCTTTTGTAACCATGGTGGATTGATAACCTATTGATGTTATCATCACAAAAACCATTTATTCAACCTTTATTTCAAAAATATTTAATACTTAGCAAAAAGGTTTCTTCTAAAATTCTTTTAACTGGTTTAGTTCAGCAAACAGTACTTTGATGAAAGTACTGTCTGATCAGCAGTACTTTGAATAAAAGTACTGATATTTCAAAAAGTATTTATTCAAATAAAATTCATACCAGTTATAGATCATTCTCAGCAATAGTAGTCCAGTCTATAAACAAATTGATCACCATGCAATCAGTTTCATTAGCCTCTTCTACTTCCAATCCATGCTCTAACATTCTTCTCATGAGATCAACTGTAAGAGGATATCTTCTTTCTGCAAACATATGTATCATTGTTCCATTTTCTAGCTCCAAAACATGAACTCCAGATTCTTCAAAGAATCTCCAGCAAACTATTTCCCAGTTATCTTGATTCGTCCAGATATCATCAGCGCTTTCTTCTTCAGTTTCCCACATAGTTACGAGATCACCATGTAAAACCAATCCAATTCCTTCTAATGGATTATCTTCAAAATAAGTCTTCACAACATGATATAAGTAGAATAGATCTACTCTATCTATAATATGCAGCAAATCCCATAACCTTTTGAAAACTCTAAAGCTTTCATCTTCTTTATGAAAGACCATGTAATCTCCATTCTTGGATTTCTCAACTTTGAAAACACTAATCTTTGATCTGTTCATCTTCATGTCATTATCTTCATTTGTATAATCAAAATCTACCACTCTGAGATAATTCTTCAATTCATCACTAGTCTCAGATCTTAATTCAACCTTTTCTTTCTTTGAAAACTGAACATCTGTAACTTCAGTTTTTCTTTTTCTCTTTAAGCTCTTCTTCCTTTCAGCTTCAGTCCAAAAAGCTTCTTCTCTAAAGTCTTTAATGCCTGCAACATCTTTCTTATAAGCTTCTCTCTCAGCATCATATAATCTCTTCATATCCACATAATTTAGCTTCTGCAATCCTTTAAATCCTCTGCTTTTTAGATATGCCATCATTGCATTCCTTTCTTTAGCTAAATTAGGTCTTCTTTGCATATATCGAACAGGTGTAGGAGACTCTAATGATTCAGTAGCTTCAGCATTCAATTCCTCATGTATTTTCTGAGCTGCTTCTCTATTCTGAGCTTCTTGAGCTTCCTGTTCTTCTCTATATTTAGCATTTAACTCTTCTTGAACTTTTCTAGCTACAGCTTCATTCCTAGCCACTTCAATTGCTCTAAGTTCTGCCAAAGTTAGTTTCTTTTTCTTAGTTTCAACCAGAACACCTTTCCCTTTGTCTTTTGGATCAATTGCAGGTTGATCAGTTCTTGGTTGTTCTTCTTCTTGTACATCTCTAATAGTAACTCCTCCTCTTGGTTGTGACAAATCTAACATTGTAGCAATTAATTCATCATCACTCGCAGAATGAATAGGCTTGAATGTAGGTTCCTCCTCTTCTTCTATAACAGTTGTAGAAGGACCAGCTTCTTCATCAAAATTCAATACCCTTGGAGTTATTGGTGTTATTACTTCTTCCCTAGATGTATCATGAAAATCAGTACTTTGATGTTCAGTACCTTGAACTTGCACTTCTTCTTCTTGTTCCTCTGAAATAATCTTTTCTGCAGTACTTACAGATTCTTTCTTCTTTGTAATATCTTCTTCAGATTCTTTCTTCTTCATAACATCTTCTTTCAAATTATCCTTTTCTGAATTCCTCCCCAAGTTGACAGAAGATGATTTAGGAACCTTCTTTCTTTTCAATTCCTTACGAAGTGCTTTACGACGTTTGTTTTCCTCTTTAACCCATAAGTTGAAACCTTGAATATAGGGTTTAATGAAATTCCTAAACCAGAAATAGTTACGCTTCAACTTCCTAAGTGCTTTAGCTTGACGCTCAACAGTCTTGTTTAACCGAGCCAGCTCCCTTGTTAAAGCATAATTATCCATAGTTAAACCTTCACGAGGTATAGTATGATCATCACCTCGAAGTTGTGAATGTGCCTCTGAAACAGAACGTTGTGGAGATGGAGTAGGTGTTCTCTCAATCTCTGCTTGAACCTCAGGACTTGGAGAATCATCACCCTGTAAAGATGCAGTACCTTCACGAGAAGCAGTACTTGCAGAGGCAGTACCTTGTGAGGCAGCACTTTGTGAAGCAGTACCTTGTGCAGAATCGGTACCTTCACTTTCGTCATCCTCTTCAGCTTCAGCACGCACAGCTTGAACAACTTCCATCATTGTAGTAGTTAATGGAATATCTCCACCTCTGAATAAATCACTGCGCCTAGCCATGAATGTATAGATTTTGGCTTGCTGCACAATAACAGGTAGTAAAGCAGCAGGTTTTGGAACGTCAGCCAATTGCTTGTTTAAGAAAACCTGTATAAACCGTGGGTACATCAACCATTTTGACCCAGAAGAGATATGTGAGAGCATCCCATCCAAAATAAGTCGTGAAAAATTAAACACTCTGTCTGTAGCTAAGCCAACCACTGCAGATGCTAAATTTGACCCAAATTGCTCCCAAGAAGTGCTTTTAGAACTTATGCAATGGAGCAATACATGAATCAAAAATTTCCATTGAGGACAGAATAATTCTTTCTTGAAAGTTTGTTCAGTCAAAGAACCTTCATAACCAAGATTCCTAAAAGTATCCCAAATCAATTGCTTGTCAAAACGAATAGCCCCATCTTCATCTTCAAATAATAAATCTGCTCGAATAGAAGCTTCTGTAATCTTGATAGTCCGTCCAGCAACTGATGATCTAATATAATATGCATCCTCCTCCATATTTTCTCTAGCATTAGCCCAAAATTCTTGAATCCATGGTTCAATAACATCCGGCTCAACTAAAAGAGCATAACTAATAGGCGACCCAGTAAGATAATCAATGATATCATAGAAAGCCACATTCGCCTCAGTCTTGTCCAAATTAGCCACCATATTGTGCTTCGAAACAGTTAAACGATTCACCATTGTTGAAATAATAAGCACAATAAAGATTGTATTGAATAATAAAGAGATGGTAATTGGGAGATAAGTATGGAAACGATGTAAAGTAATAATGAGAGGGAAAATCGGAAAGTGGTTATTTATAGGTGAGATTTGAAAAATCACAGCCTAAATAACAAAGTTACCGTTACTACCAATTACCCATCAATATTACCGTTGGAACAGTACTTTAATACGACAAACAGTACTTTCCACATAAGCAGTACTTTCCCAAGCAGTACTTTCCCAAGCAGTACTTTCAGGAAATACAGTACTTTGCCAAATACCTTCATATCAACTAAGTATAAACTAACATCCTCCCCTCAAGCAATACACAGGACTATATCTAACGCCTTATAGTCCTCCCCTTAAACATAGCTTAGTAGTTAATCATTCCAATGCTCACGACCAAGTGATTGAATCGTGACACATCAAAACCTTTTGTGAGTAAATCAGCTACATTGTCATCCGTATGAACTTTAACCACATTAATGAGCCTATGCTCATAGCAATCTCTGATAAAGTGATGCCTAATCTGAATATGCTTTGTCTTGGAATGATACACAGGATTCTTCACAATACAAATAGTACTCTCATTATCAATATTGATAGGAGTATTCTTAAAGTTGAATCCATAGTCCAAGAGTTGATTTTGCATCCACAAAACTTGACCACAACAACTTGCAGCAGCTACATATTCAGCTTCATTAGATGATGTAGCTGCAATTGTCTGCTTCTTGCATTGCCAGGAGACTAACCTTCTTCCAAGATATTGGCATCCACCAGTTGTGGATCTTCTATCATAATTATCACCTGCATAGTCACTATCTGAAAAAGCTTCTAAGTGAAAAGGTGACTCTTTAGGATACCACAACCCCAACTTAGGTTGTTGTTTCAAATAACAGAAAATTCGTTTGACTGCATTCAGATGAGAGATCTTTGGTGAGACTTGATATCTTGCACATAGACAAACTGCAAACATGATATCAGGCCTTGCTGCAGTGAGATACATAAGAGAGCCAATCATAGATCTGTATAACTTGACTTCAACAGGCTGTCCATCTTCATCTTTACCCAATGAATTGATAGATTTAATTGGTGTAGTAACAGCCTTCATACCATCAAAATTAAACTTCTTAAGTATGTCTGTAACATACTTGTCTTGGCTAATGAAAATTCCTTCCTTGGACTGCTTAACCTGAAGTCCTAAAAAGAATGTTAACTCTCCCATTGAACTCATTTGAAACTCCTTCTGCATCAGCTGCTCAAACTCCTTAACCATGGACTGTTTGGTAGCCCCAAAGATAATATCATCAACATAAACTTGAACTAACATGATATCTTTCTTGTCTCTCTTGATAAACAAAGTCTTGTCTATAGCTCCTCTCTTGTATCCATGTTGTAATAAGAATGTAGAAAGCCTCTCATACCAAGCTCTAGGTGCCTGGTGAAGACCATAAAGAGCCTTAACCACCTTATAGACTTTGTTTGGATGTTTAGGATCTTCAAAACCAGGAGGTTGTTTCACATACACCTCTTCTGTAATAGTGCCATAAAGAAAGGCACTCTTGACATCCATCTGATATACCTGAAAACCCATATAAGAAGCAAAAGCAAGAAAGATTCTAATTGCTTCAATCCTTGCCACAGGAGCAAATACCTCATCATAATCTACCCCTTCCTCCTGTCTATAACCCTGAGCAACTAACCTTGCCTTGTTTTTGAAAACATTGCCTCTTTCATCTCTTTTAACTCTAAAAACCCATCTGGTTCCAATAACTCTCTTCCCATCTGGAAGGTCACATAAAACCCAAACCTCTTGACGTTTAAATTGAAGAAGTTCTTCCTGCATAGCTTCAACCCAGCTTTCTTTAGTCAAAGCTTGAGCAATATTCTTGGGTTCCTCTTGAGAGATGAAACAAGTAAATAAGCAGGTTTGATGGTCCTTATGATTTAGCCTGTTTTGTTTATACACAAAGCTAAGTAAAGCATTGTGAGGTTTTGTGAAACCCTTAGCTTTGTGTCTTGTCATAACTCCAGAAGTAGAAGGACCAATGATTTGATCAGTTGGATGATTCTTATGAATTCGTAAGATTGGAGACTGTGGAACTGCATATGTATCATCCAAGTTAGTATAATCAGCACCTTCATTGGAATTTGTGAAAATACCTTCATCTTCAAGCTCATCATCAGTTTCTTCTAACCCAGGCATGGTAGGATCATCCAAATCATCTAAAGTACTGTCAACAGGCGCAGCAGTACTTCGATCGAAAGTACTGTCCAAAGTACTGTGAGAGTACTCTGCAGTCTTGGTCTTCTTCTTTGCCTCCTCATAAGCTCTCCTTTGTTCATCAGTGTAAGAATGTGCTAATACATCTTGAAGAAGCATCTGATTAAGTTCCTCTTGAATAGATTGATCCTCTGTAGATAAAGAGGATTGTGGTGCAACAGTACTTTGTTTTGGAGAATCAGTACTTTGCTTAGGAACATCAGTACTTTGTTTTGGACTTACAGGATCTTTATTAGTAACAACATCAGGTCTAATATGAACATCATGAACAACATATTGAATATCTTCTTCATTGTGCAAAGGCTGATTTTCTTCTCTAACAGGAACATAATTCATCGAAGGAGATAAAATCTCAAGATCAAACATCCAATCAGGACCTTTACCTTTCTCATTGTCTTGATCTTCTAAAAATTCAACATGAAGACAATCTTAAATCTTCTTAGTAACTCTGTTGTAGACTCTAAAGCCTTTACTGTTAGTGCAATATCCCAATAAGTAACCTTCTTCAGACTTGCCATCAAACTTCCCCAGATTATCAATAGTGTTCAAAATAGTAAGAGGGCATCCAAAAGGCTTCATAAACCGAATGTTGGGTTTATTGCCCATCAGCAATTCATAGGGTGTCTTCATCTGTGGTTTGGTGACAGAGACCCTGTTAAGTACATAGCATGCAGTACTTACAGCTTCTGCCCAAAATTGAATAGGAAGATGAGAATCTGCTAACATAGTCCTTGCTGCTTCAATCAAGGTCCTATTCTTCCTCTCTGCAACACCATTTTGCTGTGGTGTTCTAGCAATACTAAACTCCCTCTTTATGCCTTTATTAGCACAAAAGTCATCCATAAGCTTGTTCTTGAATTCAGTTCCATTGTCGCATCTAATACCTCTAACCTTGAGTCTTAATTGGTTTTCAAGTGCTATAATTAGAGTCTGAATAGCATCAAAAGTATCATCTTTAAAGCCCAAAAAGAAAACCCAACTGAATCTACTACAATCATCATTAACAACCAAACAGTACTTCTTCTTATTTAAACTTGCCACAGAGACAGGTCCAAATAAATCCATATGTAATAGCTCCAATGGTTCTCTAATATTTCTTTCATCAAGCTTCTTGCAGGAAGCTTTGTGTTGTTTACCCTTCTTGCATGCCAAACATGATTGATCATTCTTGTAAGTCTTTGAAGGTAAACCTCTAACTAAATTGCCTTTGACCAGTTTGTTGATGTTCTTGAAATTCACATGGCCCAATCTTCTATGCCATTGATGTGCCTCTTCAGATGTTGCTTTAGCCACCAAACATGTGGCTCTACCATAGGAATGTAGACTCTTCATGTCTAAACTATACACATCATTTGTCCTTGGTACTCTAAGTACTACCAAGTCATCATCAACAAGTTTGAAGTCAGAAGAAAGAATGAGACATTCTGTGTCAGTAAATAACACAGGATGCTTTTTGTCACAGATTTGAGAGACTGACAACAAGTTGAACTTTAGCTCCTTCACATATCTGACATTCTCAAAGTCAATTCTGCCAGCTTTAATTGTTCCTTTCCCTGTAATCCTTCCTCCATTGGGATCATTCCCAAATGCAACTTTTCCTCCACTAATATTTCTAAAATCAGACAGGATCTCTTTATCGCCTGTCATACTTCCAGAGCAACCACTATCCACAATAAGATGATCTTTAAGCTCCTCTTCTGGGTTGCCCTGCACACAAAGAAAAGAGTTAGAAACTTTTAGGAAACTAAGCCATTACTGACTTGTGTTCCCCTTGAGAAGTTACAAACTCAAATTCTTTGAGTATGTAATTCTCACTATCTTTCAAATTATGATCCAAAATTATCTTTGTAGAATGTGGATTTTCAAAACTCTTTGATTTTTCAACATAAATCTCTTTCACCAGATTGTTAGTATTTTCTTTTGTCACAAAAACATCTGATTCACTTTTTGTTGAACGTACTGTATGTCTCTCAGCAGTACTATCTCTTTTAATCCATTCAGTTTTAACAGGTGGTTCTTGTGATCTAGATCCCCTATATGAATTGTGATACCTTCTAGGTTGATAGTGAGATCTCCTAGAATTTCTATCCCAAGTATGGTTTTCAGTACCTTGTCTCTGAGCAGTACTTTGGAAAGTACTGTGAGATACTAAAGGTCTTCTCTGATGTGGGTATCTATGATCTGGTGTGAAGTTTCTGTGATTAACCCTATTAGAATTAGTCCAAACTGGTTTGTGCTCTCTAGGTCTCTGATTGTTAGACTGATTCCTTGAAAACTTGCTTAGATATTCTGAGTGTTTGTCACAATCTTTAATTAGGTGAGTAGGACTATAACACACAAAACACAGTTTTTGACCCATATGACCAAAGTGATTTCTTCTATGTCTATGCCCAAAATTATTTTGCCTTCTTGATGACTGATAAAATTTGTTTTGACCAAAATTATCCCAAAAAGGTTTAGCAGTACTGTTTTGAAAAGGTTTTGCAGAAGGTACTGCTTGTTGAGCAGTACTTTGGTTTAAAGGTACTGCTTGATTTTGAACATTATTTTCAACAGTTTCTTTGGGTTTCTCAGACCTAGATTGAGCAAGAAGCTTCTTCCTAAACTCTAGACTATCTACACCATAACGAGAAACATCAGGCCTAGAGGGGTGATGACTAATGGGATGAGGAACATCATGATAACCATTGTCTTTCTAATATTCAGGAGGTGGTTCACTTACTGAGCCCTCATTACTAGATGAATCTAAATAGTTAATGAGCTCATCATCACTAGTGGTTATGTCCTTAAAAACACCATCATCCTGATCACTAGGTTGGTTTTCTTCTACATTACTAAAGTCCATTCCAAATCCTAAGCCTGTTCTAATGTAAGCCCTTCTCTGTTTTTCAACATAAGCAACATGGGACAAGCCAGACTCTCCCCAAGCAGCAAACTTAGCTAACAAATCATCTCTTTCCTTAGTTAATTTCTCAATTTCAGCAATTTTACAGTTTAGTTTCCATTCACTAAGTTTTAACTGGTAATCCTGTTGTTCATACTTTTCAGCCCAAGCCATTTCATTATTTTCATGTGTTATGATTTTAGCTTCTATAGACTCTAAAGTGATTTGATATCCTGCTACCTCAGACCTAGCCCTAATACAATTATCTCTTTCAATCACATAACTGTTAAGTAATTTTTTATAAAACTCATAACAGTTTGAGCATACCTCAGAGATAGGAGACTGAGTTGGTGAAGTAGCCACCATAGCAAGAAGAACAGGATCATCTTCACTTTCTTTGCTCCAATCAAATCCTCCAAGGCCATCATCAGATTCCAAAGCAGCATGTTCAGATTCTTCATCAAAAGCAGTGCTCCAGTCCAATGCTTCCACTGTGTCTTCAACTGTATCTTCCACTGCTACCATACAGTAAGTCACCGGTTCATCATCAAACTCTTCACTCCAGTCCACTTCTGATAACTTCTCTTGAGCAACCAAAGCCTTTGTTTCAGTTATTGGAATTTCCTTGAGCTCAAGTTTAGGCTTCTCAGATGTTCTGTTTGCTTGATACTTAGCAAACCTGCACTCCCTTGCAAAGTGACCAGTCTTTTGACAATTGAAGCATTCAATTTTAGATTTGTCAAAAGTTATTCCTTGTTTTGGCTTAAAATCAATATTTTTTCCTGTCTTCTTCATGTACTTTTTGATCCTTGCAGTGATCAAAGCAACTTGCCACCTGATATCAATTTCTTCAAGTGCATCTTCTTCAATCTGTGCTAGATCCTCTTCATAAGTGACAGGTAAGCTTGCTTGTTGTGCAAAGAAGGAGCACACAACTTCATCTGAGTTCAAAGTGGTAGATGGTGGGGCCTGCTGAGCATATGATGGGGGATTGTAAACAGCAGTACTTTGAGAAACAGTACTTTGAGGAGAAGCAGTACTTTTAGAAGTACTGCTCCTCTTTTTAGATGATAGAAAAGCAATGCTGTGAGATTTGGAATTTGGTTGACCACTCATCTCATGTTCATACACCTTCAGTTGATGATAGAGATCATCAAAGTCCATAACATCCAATCCTTGTTGTCCTCTGATCATAGTAGCAATCACATGCCATGTAGATGGCAAACTTCTTAAAAACTTCAAATTAGCATCCTCAACTGATACTTCTGCCTTGTATAACTCTAACATGTTGAGGATATTCTGAAACCTATCATATGCAGCATCAAGACTCTCTCTTTCTCCAACTGTGAAAGTTTCAAACTGTTGTTTCAGCAAGTTTCTGTGCATCTTCTTAGAGGCTTCATTCCCTCCAAATCTGGTCTTGAGAGCAGCCCAGAGCTGCTTAGCATCTTTAGCATCATGAAATTTGAGAAGATGACCATCTGGAATGGCAGACAAGAGAATGTTAAGAGCCTTCTCTTGATTCCTTAGGGTTGCTGCTGGTAAAACTGCCTTTGGTGCTAAAGGTTGTCCAGGAACTTGAACAGGTTTTGGAACAACATCATTCCCATTCACAATTACATTCCATAGAGCATGGTCTGTAATGGCAATATACTGCCTCATCTTCATGCACCAGAGATCATATTCTCCCTTCTTAATGACTGGAATTCTGAGTGAGGTGATTGAGGGTGGTGGAACAGCTTCAGTCGACATCTTGAATATTGTAGGGTTTCTTCTTAGTCAGAGTTTCCACACAAGCTCTGATACCACTTGTTGGATCGATATACATTAATCAAACTAACTTAACTAGCTTGTTAAGGTTTAATAACCTCGGATAAATCCTAAGTTATTAACAAAGAAACACTGAGCAGTCTTTATTAAGTACGCGGAATTTACTTAACAAAGCTAAGAAGAATAACTTTATTATAAACTCTAAATCTGCTTATTATGCAGATACTCTAATACAACTCTAAGATAATCGAACTTTTCTCTAAAACACTAATTCGTAAACTCTAAAACTCTTTTTCTGAAATCGTACCTCTAATGCCAATCTAGGAGTCCTTTTATAGGCTCAAGGATATCCTAGTCGGTTTACAATTGATAACCTTGTACGACAAGTAATCTAAACATGGAATACAATACTTTCCATAAACGAATATAACAGTTTGATTATTCTAGCAGTACTTTGACTTCCTCTTGCAGTACTTTGACTCTGTCTTTTAGCAGTACTTTGACTAATTGACTTCTTCCAGTTCTTTGCAGCTTACAGTACTTTCATATCTTCATTACTTTGATATCTTCAGCACTTTCATATCCCAACAAAAACTAACAGTGGATAGAACAAAACAAGCAATACTAAGACCAACTAATAACAGTACATATCTTTTACAAACTTTTACAAAACAGATTTGAGACTTAGAGATTTGTCATGCCAATACTGACTACAAGGTACTGAAACCTTCCCACAACAAAAGCTTTGGTGAGAAGATCAGCAACATTGAAATCAGTATGGATTTTGACCATTTGAATTAACCTTTTCTCATTACAATCTCTAATAAAATGATGCCTTATCTCAATATGTTTAGTTCTAGAGTGCAAAATAGGATTTTTAATTATACATATTATACTGTTATTATCAATGTAAATCTTATTATGCATAAAATTGTACCCAAAGTCCAACAATTGATTCTGAATCCAAAGCACTTGACCACAGCAACTAGCAGCAGCCACATACTCAGCTTCAGTTGTAGAATTTGCCACAATTGTTTGCTTTTTACACTGCCATGAGATTATTCTGCTTCCCAAAAACTGACATCCTCCAGTAGTAGACTTCCTTTCCAAACTAGCTCCAGCATAATCACTGTCTGTATAGGCCACAAAATCAAATGCTAAATCCTTAGAATACCAAAGGCCCAATTTAGGATGACCCTTAAGGTATCTAAAAATTCTCTTCACAACATTCAAGTGTGTTGTGTTTGGTGTGACTTGAAATCTTGCACACACACATACTGAGAACATAATATCTGGCCTAGGTGCAGTGAGATACATCAAAGATCCAATCATGGACCTATAAAACTTCAAATCAACTTTGGGACTTCCATCATCTGGTAGCAGTGGTTTCTGAGTCTCCATTGGTGTACTGGCACTCTTAACATCCAGAAACACAAACTTCTTCAAAACATCTGCTACATACTTGTCTTGACTAATGAAAATACCATCAGTCCTTTGTTAAACCTGTAACCCCAAAAATAAAGTGAGTTCACCCATAGAACTCATCTGAAACTTATCATGCATAAGTTTCTCAAAATCTCTACACAACTCCTTATTGGTTGAGCCAAAGAGGATGTCATCTACATAAACCTGAACTAGCAATATATCATCCTTGAGCTTTCTTATGAACAAATTCTTATCAATTAGTCCCCTCTTTAAACCATTGTCCATCAAATAAGTAGAAAGGCACTCATACCATGCCCTGGGAGCTTGATGCAAACCATACATAGCCTTTTTCACCCTGTAGACCTTATCAGGATGATCAGGATTTTCAAAACCAGGAGGTTGACAAACATAGATCTCCTCATCAATAGTACCATACAAAAAGGCACTCTTAACATCCATTTGATACACCACAAAATTTTTGAATGAAGCATATGCCAAAAACAATCTTATAGCTTCAATTCTGGCGACTGGTGCAAATACTTCATCATAATCCAGACCTTTAGTTTGTGTGTATCCTTGAGCAACCAACCTTGATTTATTCCTTACTACTATACCTCTTTCATCCCTTTTATTTCTGAAAACCCATTTAGTCCCAATAGCTCTTTTTCCATTTGGAAGGTCAACCAATGTCCATACCTCTTGAAGCTTGAACTGCAATAGCTCCTCTTGCATTGATTCAACCCATCCTTCTTCTGATAAAGCTTCTTCAACTCTCTTGGGCTCCTTTTGAGACAGAAAGCAAGAAAATAAACAATTTTGCAGATCTTTATGACTATTCCTTTTGTGAAGTGATCTGGCAAAGAAACCTTGTTCAGGAAAGGTTTTATTGCTCAAAGCTCTGCTTCTTGTTTGGACTGGAGTATTCAGATATCCAAGAATTTGCTCTTTGGGATAATTCTTATGAACTCTGGTAGTAGGAATTGGACTATCTGTGATGACTGTTTCCAAGTTTATAAAATTTGCATCATTCAAATAGTCCTCCAGATTCTCATCATCAGTTGGATTATCCCTTTCTTTTAAATCAGGCATGTCTGGATCAATTGGATACTCATCTTCACAACATAGTGGCTTAGCAGTGGGTCCAAAGAAAGTACTGCTATCAGAATCTGCAGCAGTGGTTGCACTTGTTCTAGCAGTGGTAGAACTTGGCTTAGCAGTGCTTTCATTATGTCTAGCAGTGCTTTCAGAATTTTTCTTCTTTCTTTCAATTTCTTCTACCGACACTAAGTTATCTTGTAACAACTCTTCCTTATCTTGATGATGATCACCCTTGTTTCCAGAATCCAAAACATCATCATCAGTGGGACTCTTCTTTTCAATGATGGGTGAGACAGAACCAGCTTTCCACTTTTCAACTAAATAGAACTCTTTTGGAGAATCAGCTTCCTTAGAAATTGTTTCTGCATCAGAATTCTTTTGTGTACCTGCATCAACATTAGTGGAAGCACCTGCAATGATAGGCTCATAATTCATAGATTTGGTTAGCATATCAATATTAAACAGCCACTCAGGTCCTTTTGTCTCAACACTAGGAGTCTCTTCACTGAACTTAACATGTAAGTTTTCTTTTACAATCTTAGTCCTCCTATTGTATACTCTAAAGGCTTTGCTATTGGAAGAATAGCCAAGAAAGTATCCATCATCTGCTTTTTCTTGAAACTTGCCTAGGTAGTCTATGGTATTCAAGATAGTAACATGACACCCAAAAGGTTTTAGGAATGCTATCATAGGCTTTGTAGGATCGTAAATATTATGTTGTTGATGATTCGAGTGGTCTTGGATGATGGAAATACATGTTAGCCATTTAGAGAGAGAAAGATAAGAGAGGGTGTTCTTGGTAGAGACTTTTAGCACAAAATGTAAAGGTTAGATTAATGAAGAAGCACCACCCCTTCCAAGGATGGAAGGGGTATTTATAATTACAGACTACACGACCTCCTGATGGCCTATGGATCAGGTATACAGTGGGTAAAGACCCGTCCTTCCTCTATGGTGTTACATTATGCTAAACTAGGCTAATGACTAACTAACAAACATGTAAATAATGATATGTCTACGAGCTAACTTATGCTAGATAATAGTTGGGGTGACCGACACTTCACTATGGAATTTCTAATTCCTAACAATCTCCCCCTACGGGAGGTCACCCCATGTTTTACATTTCGAATCCTAGCATTCTATTTTGTCTTCTGTTCTGAGCTCGTAGACTTCAATTCTTCAATGTCCGCATTCTTTGTGCTTTTGTAGCGATTCTTCAAAGTCCTCATTAATTTGTACTTTTAGTGGAGGCTTTTAACTGATCTACATCTTTGATGATCTTCGAGCTTTCTTTGAGATCATCAGCCACAATAAATCTCTAGATCACCCCTTTTGTGTTGCCATCATGTGTTGTTGTGACTTTAGGACCGACATGCTCACACTTTTGAATCATGACATCTTTTCATTAGAGTAGTGGAAGCTTTTACTGGTTCATGATATTTGCAGCAACGTAGCAGAAACATAGTATAAAAATATCAGAGCCAGGTTCTGTAGATATGCACTAGTCATGATTTCTTCAATTAAGTGTGGATGCTGTGAGCATGCAGCTTTGGATTGACTTCTCAATTCTGATCAGCTGCAACCGTCTAAATGTACCTGCAAACAACAGTTAGCAAGAAAACACACGAAAGTGTCTTTGATCACTTTCGTTGAATTGAGGTACACGGCCCACGGTTCCCCGTTGACCAGTACAAGTACTACCTGTGATCAGGTATAATTCTGAAGAATCTCCTTGACAGGGTTTCGCAGCTGTTCTAGCTGTTCTCAAACCGGAACGTCTCAAAGAAGACAACACAGAGTGAGTGAACCAGCAAATTGAGATTTATTGATTGATTCAAAATGATTTGAAAACAATCGCCTATTGCTTGAAGAAAGAGTTTTGCAATACGACGAAGGTTTTATAAGAAAAATCAATTTTCAATCATAAATACCCTTTTAATTTTGAAAGATTGATACACAGTCGATGTGCTAGAGAAAAGAATTGTTGAGCACAACGACCGGTTTTTCAAAGGTATCCGTCAATCCATTTCCTGGAATAAGGCTGATTCAAGAATGAATCGCCCTATTGTTTCTATCCAGTTGTCACAAGTTTGATCTTTAGAAAAGATCTCACATGTCACCCACCAAGAGCTTGTTTGATGTTGGCTCTAGAAGGATTTCCATCTTCATCGTGACTATTTTACATATCACTCGGATGTTCTGGCAATACCACAAGGATAATGCGTAGGACTCTTAATATATTCTTACTTTCCACATTGTGTAAAACAGCAAGTCTTCATTAATATTTGTGTCCTAATGAGATATTGTGAATGATATCTTTGGCTCTAGACTCAATTGTGCACTTTGGTTCCTATGCCGGAGACTAGGGAGAGGGTCTCATTCTACAATATCAACAATCTCTAAGAGAAAGTCGATAGATTATGTAGGTTCCCCGTGAGAATGAAACAAGTCCTTTTAAGAGAAACTTGAGTAGCTTGGGAAGTTGTAGTGCAGTGCGTCACTGGGTCCATGACGTCTCGTCTTCAATACCGATGTTACCTTGGTAAACCACCAGTAGCATATGTATTGAACCCGACTTTTGCCCTAAGGTTGAAATAATGGAGGGCTATTTCTTTTCACCCTTTTTCACATTCATTTCTGTTTCATTCTTCAACCCCTTCAGTGCTTACCGAGACTTCATTACTAGAACCTTGTTGGGTTTATTCCAGTTCTAGCTCTGTCACAGTCGGCACTCTTCCCATATTCTCATTATTCTCCTTTTTTCATCATACCTAAGGACTTCTACACTATCTAGTGGATTGTCCATGGGTAGATCCCTCCGTCTCTGGCGGGATCGTGGGAACGAATACTTAACCTAACCATCCTTATAACACCATGCATAAAGTAAATTGGTCGGTCTTTTGGTATTGTTCATTCTTCCATGAAACCAATTGAAAAATCATTTGGAAAATCAATCAAGGTACTTGTGATACGAAATCAAAGAATTTTGTACCTTAATAGTTTTGATCATTCTGAAATGCTCCCCCTCAACATGTGCATATGATCTTGAAATTGTTTAGCACATGGAGGCAAGAGTTCTTTGAAATAATTTTTTGATCACAATTTTCGTAGAAAAAGCCATTTGATTTTCTTGGTAAATTCTCCCCCTCAATATGTGCATAGGATATTTGAAATCATTTTATCACATAGAGGAAAGAGTTCTTTTGAAGTACATCCACGATCACAAAATCCATTAAGAAACCATTAGATAATTAATCAAGGTACTTTATGTTGAAACATAGAATCTTTGTACCTTGAAAGTTTATTTTCTTTTTGAAATGCTCCCCCTCAATATGTGCTTTGATATTCGAAAGCGTTTAGCACATATGGGAGAGCAGCCTGCACTTTTGAATCAAATCGATCATCATTTATCAGATTTCATAATTAAATCACAAATTCTCCCCCGATCAAAAATATCAAACCCTTTGAGATTATGGATCCCAAGTGATTTAATAAAGTTTAGAAAACATGGGAGAAAATGTGGCCTTGTTTAAATACTCTTTTGGTTTTTGGTTAAATGCTCCTCCACAATCATGTGCATTATGTATTTCAAAATCGTTTGGCACATGAAGGAAGGAGTGCTTTTTAAACAATCACCTTATAAAACCGATTTGAGATTTAAATCACGATCTCTCCCCCGATCACAAATTTCAAACCAATTGAGATTTGTGATCCCAATTGATTTAAATCATTTAGAAAAGTTTGGGGAAAGACGTGGCAAGATTTAAATTTTGAAATTGACTGATGAGGACCAATTATAGACATTAAAGATTGTTAGTGTCAAGTATGATAGTTTTTAAGAGATCTTTAAGTAAAATAAAACAGTTTCACAATCAAACAAGAACAGAAAAAAATTCATTTTGAAAGATCTTTGGGTTTTAAAGAAAGTCATACCATGACATAACATTAAATCTTTAGATCACCACTTTGGTTGTACAAACGAACTTTTATGAAGAAATATCGTTTGAAAATTATTTTATTTTAAATCACTCTCCCCCTCAATCGATGACCTTAGTCGTTGATTGAGAGACTTAAGTTTTGATAAAATGAAGTCCGGTGATTTTTACAAATTAAGTCTGATTTATTTTCAAAAACAATATTTTTCCATTTTCAAAACAATATTTTCAAGATTGTTTAAAAATGGTAACATCACAATTATTCTTGCACAAAGATACGTTAAGTGGTTGAGCTGCTTTTGTTGTTGCTGTAAGGCTTGAAGAAAACCATCTGCAAATGCAGTAAGACCACTGAAGTTGCATCTATCGTGCCAACTATCCATGGAGAGATCTGATTAAGCTCCGTTTCTTATTTTTTCGACCCAAGATATAGTTACCCTTTCCTTTCGGCATCCAATCATCTTCTATTGTGGGATCGGGATCGGGAACATTCTTATAATCATCTAATCCTAACAATCATATCCTAGGCACCTAGTCCTTCAACGTAGGTTAAAATCATTTTCAGTTAAGCATATAAGATAATTAGATAAGCCCGATAGATGATATAAATTTGAAAACATTCTCCCCCTCAATCAATGACTCATTTTCTGAAAAGTTTAAAAGCGCTGAAGTCATTGATTGAGTTTGCAAATTTTATAAAAACTCTTATTCTGATTGATTTTTCAAGCAACTCATTTTCCACCATTTTCAAATACAACAAATATTTTTCTGAAGAATTTTAGACGGAAAAAAATTTGTGTGGAAACAGCAGTCCTTCAACATACTTTCCTCATTTTATTATTAGGATAAGTGCACTATATTTTTGAAAATTTGTTTAGCGCAACACTTTCCTTCCTTGAAAAGCGGGTTGCTATCTGAAATAATAGCAAGCCATGGTTTAAGTACGGGTTACAGTCTGAAGTAACTGTAAGCCATAGTTTAAGCACGGGTTATAGTCTGAAATAACTGTAAGCCATATTTTGAGACATGTTTTTGAAAAAAGTATTTACACCTCCTGCTCGAACTTCATCTATGGTCCCGTGCCATTGTCGAATGACATTTCTAAGACCGCAGATGTTATCGATACCAGAAGACATGTCTTTGAAAAACAATATTTTTTTGTCATTTTTTTCAAATTTTCTGATTTTTTATGGGTTTTTGTTGGTTTTATATTTTTATATTTTGATTTTGTTTGATTTATATTTTTGTATTTGGTTTTTGATAAATATTTACAGATAGAGAAGATGATATAGTTTAAGAGGATGATGATACGAGTACCGAGATAAGGATATCGAACAGCACGTTGTAGAAGATAGAATTCATCATCTCTTAAACTTCCACCACCAAAGCTTCCGAGGCTCCAGAATAGAAGATAGAACACGAGCCTTTGAGAAAGAGAGACTTTGGCAGCTTCCCCCCAAACCGAAAATCCATTAGATGAGCATATTCGAAGCTCTATTTCAAGCTTTCCTTAGCCAGGTGCACAGAGAAGCACACCATTATCATAAATCTTGCTGCTCCTTTTAAGAACGATAATCGAGATTCTCCATTCGGGGTTATATCATCAAGAAGAACAGCAACGTATCATCCCACACATAAAACAATCTTCTCAAATTCCTTTTCCACTGAAGTCTGAAGCGATCCATACCAAAAAGTTGTCAAGAAACCACTTCCCCCAAGTAGATGAATTGATGCAGCCAGTCTCTTAGACTAGAGCTCATGAACCCCGAATACACATATACTCGAAGACAGAGAAGCTTATACCATCGAAATAGCAGATTAAGTCCAATAGCCAAAGAATAACCCCGATGTATACTTTTCTCTCCCCTAAAGAAAGTGTATGAAGCTCAAGAACCCGAAGTACCCGAATGCCCAAAGAGAGAATAACCGATAACATTGAAGAAGCAGGCCGAATCACTGATTATCTCTGCGGATGACAATCTCTGCGGATGTCAACTCCGGAATAAGTGATTATATCTCTGAATCAATGATTAAGAACTCAAGTGAAATAGCTGAGAGTCCCCAATGTACACAATCTCTCTCTCCTGATGATTGCGATTAGCATCGAAATCATCACACACTTGTGTACCTCTTTTATCACCAGAAACTAGCTCTTCCATCTCTTCCCCCACATAGTTGGAATAAGAACACTAAACGCCATGAGTCAAACCTTAAGTTTCTCTGCGGTAATAACATATGACTTCCCGGGATTTCTTCAATCACTTAGAAGTATTAAGCTCATCAAGTTTACTCGCGTTTAGATATGTGTCTCCTTCCCCCTAGTTGGTTTTGATACTTCAGAATCAACAACATATTATAAGCCCAAATACTTGAAATCTTTTTTAGAAGACCACATTTAATCTTTGTGAGAATCAACTTGCTGAAGAGTATGAGCAAGTCTAATTGGGGATTAAAACTGACATTTCACACTCCCCCAAATAGTGCTCTCCCCTAAACCGACAATCTGTTTGATAAATGCCCAGATTAAGAAGAAGTCTTTAAATCTAACATTTCACTCGTCTTTAGTCTTCTAACATGTAGCAGAGAATGTAGAACAGACTGTAGACTCGGCCTTCTTCAAGATTGTCCAGTTGGGGAATAGAAAGTCAACATCTTCAACTCACCAAATGCATTCCCGTTAACATACAAATAGCAAATCCCCTTAACTCAAATCCCTCCCAATCAAACAAGAACAGAAAGATGTTCATTAAGGAAATCAGCCCCGCAACTGGAAGCACTTTTTCATTAAACTCATCAGTCCGTATGAAGATGTCAACCAACGGCTCTAAAGAAGAAACTCCATGTAAAGAAGACCCGATAAGAAGAAGCTCGGTGCTTACATGAGTTTGGAGCCGTTTGACCATTTATTCTCAGATATCAATCAACCATGCAGTAGTTTCAAACTTCTTCTCCCCCTCAAGAATTACATACGGAGTTGCCATTCTTGATTGAATAAGTGAACATCATCCAAATGTATTTAATTCACACTTCTCCCCCGCAAAATTAGCACATGATGTCGCCATCTTCATTATATTGAGCAAGTGGAATAAGAAAACAATCAACGGTAGTTCGGTTCACTTGATGACTGAAAGCGCATGGAAAAAGTACTAAGCATGTTGATGAGAATGGTCATAAATAAGAAGATTTCTCTTCTTTAGAAGATAAAGCGCACTGAAGCCTACACTTTTCTTTTGTTTAGAGTACGAGGCTTGAACTGAAGTATTCAAACGTCATAAGAAGATTTCTCTTCTTTCGAAGATAATGCGCACTGAAACGTACACATTTCTTTTCTTTAGAGAACGAGGATTGAATTGTTGTATTCAAACGTGATAAATCTCTCTCTTTTCATCTACTCTTGGCAAACTTGTAATCAACCTATTATCATTCAGTAGGCTCTTTTTCGTGACAACTGATGGAGAAAACCCAATATGATGAATTTGACCCCGAAGTAAACTAACCCGAACTCGTGACTTAAACTTGCACATATTTAACAAAGAGCGGTGTCGAGACTTCATCCTCCATTGAATCTCTAAGTACTCTATACTCTTCATCCAACCAACCATCAAGTATTAGACGTACATCACCTCTTGAAAATCCACAATTGAATGTGACACTGAGCACTACAACGTAACTCCTTAAAGTGATAGTTATTTTGAGGTGATAAGAGCCCAAGTCCCCCAAGTGGTAAAAGAAAAGGAAAAAGTCACTCAACAATAACTAGATTTCCAAGTCTTCGTTTTTGATAATAAGCTCAAACAAGGATCTTGAAGAATCTTCATCCAACTATCCCCGATACCTTCAGATACTAAGTACACTTGCCCGTGATATTTCACTTCAACCTCAAATAAATAACAGTGAATTAACGCTGTTGTCACATCTTCTGGTTAAAAGCTCAACTCTAGCCTCCTTTGACGTTTTAAGTGAACTAAGATAATGGTTTTCATCCCGACCATGGTTAAAAGCACATAACCCCGTAAAACCAAGTAATAACCAAACTGCCATGACGAATATCCAAACACACATCCAATTCATGAAGTACACCCTTTTATCCCTTCTTTGAAGTAGAAACCGTAGCACCAGCATCAAATAAGAGGGGTCGACCACCAACAAAGCTTTCCAACGTTCTGAACTGATCCCTTCGATACAACCTTTCATCAATCATTCTGATGATCCTCTGCACATCCCTTCTGTCCTGAGAGTTCCATCGCTTTTAAGACCCTATGCCTTCATATATCGCCTTCAACCGATAAGCCAATCCATCTGTAACCTTCTTCAAAGTGTGATCCCCAAACTTGTGAAGATCTCTACACGCCATCAAGCAATTTTGGTGAAGTTCACTGCGATAAACGACGCCGAATGGTTTGCTGACGAGTGTGTATTGTGGAAGCTGGTTGATGTCGGGAAGATCTAGCTGCGGTGGAGTGAATTTGACACGGGTCTGATATGATTCAACTGCAAGCTGAAGATCTTCTACACGTTCCTGTATGACTATGCTTCTGATGAATATTAGTAAGGACTTGATGTATTCACGTTGTACTTCAGTCGAGAATTGTCTCATGCGTCCCTGTACTTTGGCAAGATACAGATCTTCAATGTCGTTGAGAGACAAATTCTGAAAGTCCGCTTCACTGAATGCATAATCTCTTTCGTCTTGTCTTTTGACCACGATATTCTTGAGAAAAGTGTAGTCCCATTTAGACGAAAAATCAAATTGTTTAACAGCAACGATTCCTTTAGTACTGAACACTTCATTTTGAGACTTCTGAACTTGGCAGCTTCTGTAGTAGATTCGTCGGCGTTCCGGCCAATGGTGAATCCCATACATTGCATCACGGTCATACAATTCAACATTGTTAGAAAACATGTGGGTAGCCTTTTCCTCGATGGCTATGCAGGTTGAGAATATGGCTGCCGGGAATGGAAGTGTCAGAGATGTAGCATATTTCCTTGAATCATCACTGTCGTGTAGAAGAAATTCCAATTCTTTGTTGAAGAAATAGCGAAATGGAATCTTAGGTTGATCTGGTTGGCCAATTGTTGGTAGAGGTTTAGACCAGTCGGTGTAATATGGAGGATTGTCCCGTTTGGTGAAGTCGATGTTTGCTTCTGGGTTGAGCCAATCCATATTGTTAGACATGGCTCGTGCTATGTTATCAAGGTGATACTCAACTTCAATAGCACTTTCCGAGCTGTCTTTGAGAAGTTGAAATGCTTCATCCTTGATTCGCTTCAACTCGGATTTCGTCATCTTCTTCACACGGAATTTTTCTTGCAAGAACTTAGCATGCTCCAATGTACTACCGTCTTCCAGATTTTGACCTTCAGGTGGATAGGGGGTGGAATTAACAAGTGTAGAAAACCATTCAAATTCCTCTGTGTCATCTTCATCTAGCCATGATACGACGTCAGCTTTGGGCGCCTTCTTCTTCTTTTTCTTAGGACTGGATGAGGATTCTGGTTTCTTACCTTTGTCGGGAGAGGTGGGTTGTTGTTGGGGCTTATGGAATTCCTCATCGTCACCACCCGTATACTCAAAGTGATCACCGGTTTTCTGAGTCTCGGGTGGTAACTCAGAAGAATCCTGAGGTTTTCAGTAGAAGAACGAGGAGAATTTTGTTGTGCTGGAGTCTGTTGGGGTGGAGGTTGCATTGAAGATGATTCACCAGACTTCTTCGAGCGTTTATGCTCGTCATTCTTATCCTGAACTTTGTCTTCATCGTCTCTTGAACGTTTAGGCCTTACAGCTTCTTCTCTGTATGCTGACCTGAGTTGGTATTCCAGCAATGCTTCAAGCAATTTAGCTTCATGGGAGGCAAACGTTGCAGAGCGTTTAGACATTTGAGCTACTAGTCGGTTCACCAATTCATCATCTGAAAAGACTGTGGGTTCAACTGGATTGATGTTCACATTCATTGGAGTTGATTTCATGGTTTGCTTAGCCAGATGTAAGAGATTCGGATAAAGTTGTCTGGTATACATCTCCTTTGTCAGTTTAGGAACGACGTCAAGAAGGAACTTGTGAGTGTATCCTTTGATCATCTCGTCCATTTTCCCTTGGAGATCATCTTTCATGAGCTTCTGGACATACTCCCTTTCAACTTTCATCTCGTCATTCTCGTCATGAAGATACTGTATTTGATCAGCGAAGAAATTCATCTTCCTGTAGAGCATGTCTTTCTTTCTGACTTTTTTGACAGCATTCACAATTCTTTTATGAGTATGAGAAATCCAAGATCGAGTTGGCTTCTTCACTGATTTGGATGTTGATTTGGTTGATCTTTTTGATGGTGGTGGTGAGGAGTGAGAAGATGAATCCGATGATGATGAGATGTGAGGAGACTTTGGGTCCTTTGGTGGTTTCGAAGTTTTCTTCGTAGACCGTACGGGACTGTCAAGAAGAAACTTTTCATAATCAATGTCTTCATCATTTCCAGACTTCACTTCTTCATCATCTTTATCTTTCTCAGACTTCTCCTTTTCTGGTTCCTCAATGTTAAAATCCGTAGAGTCCTCCACAAGCTTTTGCTGTTGCACAAGAGTGGTGGCACCACTTCCCTTATCGGGTCGATTAACCGCATCAGGATCTGGTGAAGAGTGGACACCACCACTCGACCCTTCAGGGCCACGCATTTGATCTTGTTCAAATTCTTAAGCTTTTTGTAGGTGTCGAACGATTTTAAACTTCTTCCTGTAGGATGTATCCAGTTGCTCTTCATCTGAGCTTGAGCTTTCATCATAAGGTACAAGTACTGGAGTCTTCCCTTTTCCTTGAATAGTTGGAGGACTGGGAGGTTTGGCTACTGAAGGATTAATGTCGGTTGCAGATTCAGAGTGGAAGACCTCTTCGTCTGATTGTGTATCTTCAAAGCTTTCGTCCACTAGTTCTTTTTGCGGTTCAGATTTGGGAATGGGAATAGGAACAGCTTCCTTAGCAGGAACAGTCCTTTTTCTTGGCGGATTCCTTTTGGGATACTTCCTCTGACTTTTAGTACTTGCAGCACTTCCTGCACTGCCTCTTCTGGTTCTCCGTGTAGGTGTCCCAGAAGGTTTCTCATCAAGATGACCAACTTTGCCTTCTTTCACTGCAACTAGATACCTTTTGTATGTTTCAAGCTTTTTGATTTCATTAGACAGAAGGTGATCAGGTAATACAGCACCCTGTTTCTTTGTTGACGTTTCCTTGATTATGACAGATAAAATAGGCTCAGTCAACATGTCGTGATTGTCAGGGTCATTGAGCCTCTTGGGAATATCAGGATGAAGTCCAAGTGCTCTCTGGATCAACATTTTAGTGTATCTGACATAGGGAATCTTTGAGCCAAGCTTTTTGAGAAATGACATCATGTCATCCCATATCAGAGCTTCTAGTTCGATGTGCTTCATGCTAATTAATGACCAAAAAATTTGCAGTTCTATGAGCTTGGGATGCTCATACCCGCTATCACGACCAGAGACAGATTTGGTAATGATGATGTAGAGAGTTCTCCACGGTTGAGGAATGTTCTTAAGCTCCACATGAGAATGCTTAGTGATAATTCCTGAAGCTTCATCATAGCCAATATCAATCAAGAATTGCAGAACTGTCTCTTCAGCAGGTGTGGCATAAAAGTCGGTTGGCTCGATGTCAGGGATGAAAAGGACAGCCCGTAAGTCTGCATGTGTGATGGTGACTTGTTTGTGATTGAGCGTCACTGTCACTGCTCTTTGACCTTTGATCCTCTGCATAGAATTCCAGAACTGTTGCATGTAGATCTCCGGTACTGTAGCAGAATGTGAGAGCATGTTCTGGTAGGGATGATTCTTGAGAATATCCATAGCAATCAAACAGGAAGATTCTGAATAGGTGAGGGTTTCAAAGTCAACCCGAAGGTTGTTCTTTCCAATCTTCCTCGGATAGCCATTAGGGAAGATATCGGCCATTGTGAGAACATCTGGTGCATCCACATTCATTTGAGCAGCCATGTCTTGTTCTGAAATAACATTAGCCAAAAGAACCAACATATCGAAAGACATAATGTTAGTCAACAGAAGGTTTTATTGTCTAATTATTGAATGTACAATGTCAATGATTGTTACGAGTCCAAAATCACTTTTGTGTTCAATAGTCCAATGACGTTGTGATAAGTTTCATGAGTTAGTTAACTTTACCTTTTAAAGTTGATGTTATCACTTATTTTACACAACATTTTAAACATTTAGGCTTATTAGTGACATAATTGGTTTCGTGACGTTATGATTTGTTTATTTACAAGTTTGCACGCGTAACAATTCATGATTAAGGTCAATCAAGGCTTAAGCGTAAAAGTGGAAAAGTTATGCGTAAACAGGAGTGTTATACGTGTAGACGAAAGCTTATGCGTAGGATCCTGACTTACGCGTAAGAAGTATTACGCGTTGGAACAGGGGACCTTATGCGTAGAGCTTATGCGTAGGCGTATAAAAACCTTGTGCGTAAGGCTTACTCGTAAGAGTAGGCCTTATGCGTAGAGGTCACTGTTTACGCATATCCTTCACAGGATACGCGTAGTCCCATTGTAGAACCTTATGCGTAGACGCTACGCGTAAGATTACTCTTACGCATAACATGCTATGCGTAAGGTGATCCTTATGCGTAGTTTGCTTAGAACCTTGATTCTGAATTCTCACTTGTAACAAACCTGAAATAAATTCATCATATCATCAATATTAACCCATACATTCATCTTATAACAGTTCATGGCATGAAAACATATTAAACAGTTTAAGCGTAGAAAGTCTTACGCGTAAGACTAAAACCCTAATAGTTTAAGAATTACGCATATGAATTTTAGCCATAGAATTAGCATCAAAGTTTTTATGGTAAGTCTAAGATGTCTATTGAGTTGTCTTAGCCAAGTTTTAACATCAAATGTGTCAAGAATCAAAAGTACCCAAACCGTATGAACATAAACCCTAATTTCCATTCTATAAATCATTAGTGTTTCTGGGTGCGTTTTGATGATAGAAATGGTTTTAGTATGATTAATTAAACGTTTTGACACAATCACATTAACCAAAACACACGAATGAGTGATTTGTGTTCATAGCTTACGCGTAGAACACGAATCACACTCAATCTCATCTTTTAACCGTTGGATTTGAGTGAAAATCAAAACCCTTGTTTAAAAACATGTAAAGATTATTAAACCACTTACAAAATGATGATCCAATACACGGAAATGAAGATCGATTTTTGAGCGTAGGATGATTTAGGTGATGATAATAAATGTGAAGTGAAAGTTAGGTAGAAGGGAGTTTTATTAAAAAAGAGTTTGAGCTTTTGGCAGTTTTAGTCCCTCCACCTTTTCCTTTTTCATCCAAAGCCATTTAACTTCCATTCTAGTTACCAAACAAAAGATTTTTAAGAAAGAAACATGACGACACTCCCCCTTGACTTAAGAAAATAATGAAAGGTTATAAATTTTAGTCTGAGGAGTGTCAATGAACCAAAAATGAGATCACCATTTTAAGGAATCAACCGGGATAGGATAACATGCAAGTACAGTGTTATTTTGAAACAGTTAAGTATTAATTTTCTCCCCCTCAACACTTGATCGGAAAAATATTGAATTTTGAAAGATTAGAGTGTTGACGGAAGAAATGTACTTGCCATGTTTGAAGAAATATAGATAGAAGAATATTTTTGTTGTTTTATCTGATTTTCTATTTTTTGTATTTTGTTTTTGAAAAATATATACAAAAAAGATTTTGGTGTTTGACAAGTTTTTAAGACTGCTTTAGGAGGTCATCCAATTCCTCTTGAGTCAAACACCGCATACCAATCCGGTGGACCAACTCATTAAACCTAGCGGGAGGCAAGGCTTTGGTGAGTATATCTGCCAATTGGTATTCTGTACCCACGAAGTATAATTCAACTCTACCCTGTTCCACATGATCCTTGATGAAATGATAGCGAAGATCGATGTGCTTTGATTTCGAGTGTTGAACTGAGTTGCACGAGATCGCAATGGCACTCTGATTGTCGCAGTACATCGGGATTCTGTCAAATATGTAACCATAGTCTTTGAGTTGTGTTCTCATCCAGATGACTTGAGCACAACACGCGGACATGGCTACATATTCTGCTTCGGTTGATGACAGCGATGTACAATCCTGCTTCTTTGATTGCCAGGACACCAGTTTATCACCAAGAAATTGTAGTGCTCCTGAAGTACTTTTTCGTGAATCTAAACATCCTGCGTGATCAGCATCTGAAAAAGTGATTAGTTCAAAACCAGAATCCTTCGGATACCAGATCCCCAAGTTAATGGTTCCCTTGATGTATCGGAGGATTCTTTTAGCCTCAGAGAGGTGGGTTTCAGTTGGTCGCGACTGATAACGGGAGCAAAGATATACGGCAAAGACAATATCAGGTCTGCTAGCTGTTAGATACATGAGAGACCCAATAATACTACGGTATTTTGTGGGGTCGACAAGTTTCCCATGTAAATCAGCGTCTAGCTTCTTGGTATGAGTAATTGGTGTGGCATAAGTGTCACAGGTTTTCATTCCAAATTTGTTTAACAATTCAAGGGCATATTTGGACTGACTCAAGAAAATACCACGGAGTGATTGATGAACTTGCAGTCCTAGAAAGAACGTGAGTTCACCCATCATGGACATTTCAAAAAATTTCTTCATTAGTTTTCCAAAAGCGATTGAGTACTTTTTATGTGTAGACCCAAAAATGATGTCATCCACGTAAATTTGAACAATTAAGATATGTGCCCCGTGATATTGTATAAAAAGAGTAGGGTCAACCGAACCTTTAGTGAAATTATTAGCAATGAGGAAAGATGATAGCTTATCGTACCATGCCCGAGGAGCTTATTTGAGACCATAAAGAGCTTTGTTCAGTTTGTAGACATGGTTCGGGAACTCGGGATCAACGAATCCTTCTAGTTGGCTGACATAAACCGTTTCTTTCAGTTGTCCGTTGAGAAACGCAGTTTTGACATCCATCTGAAAGACTGTCATATTCATATGAGCCGCGAACGCGAGAAATATCCGAACAGCCTCAAGACGAGCAACCGGAGCAAAAGATTCTTCAAAGTCTATTCCCTCTTCCTGACGATAACCCTTAGCAAGTAGACGTGACTTGTTTCGGATGACGTTCCCTTCAGCATCCAATTTGTTTTTCCAAATCCATTTGAGACCAATGACGTAGACCCCTGTTGGTCTTTCAACCAGTTGCCATACTTCAAGACGTTTAAATTGGTTAAGTTCTTCTTGCATGGATTCGATCCAGTTGTCTTTTGTCATTGCGTCTTTAATGTTTTTTGGCTCAGATTGGTAGACAGTGAGTGCATAAATGCAATGTTCACCATCTGTGTGAAGACGTTGTCTTGTAACGACTGGTTGATTCGGGTTGCCAATAATATTTTCCAGAGGATGGTCTTTTGTCCATCGATGTGTAGAGGGTTGATGTTGGTATACATTGTGCAGATTCTGAGGATTCAAATGGTTTGTTGATGATTCCGCGATATCAGGTGCAGCGGTGTCATTAGCAAATGGGTTAAAGAACGCATTGGATCAAAATCTGCAGGTGAGGGTACTTCATTAAGAACATCATCAGCCTGTTCATCATTGTTGGAAGCGGTTTGTTCAACTGTTGTGGTGGAGTCAACTGGTGGTGCTTCTTCAACAGTAGTTGTTGTAGCAGGTGTATCAGGTATAAGAGTAGTATATGGTTGAGCAGCGGAAACAGCGGATACACTTGGAGCACGTACATCAATATCGTCACTGAACAGAGGAGCAAATAACCTTTCCATTTGTTGACGAGTGAGTTGGGGGCTTTGTTCAGCTGATGATGGGGGTTGAGGGAAGTTTAAGCGGTTGTGTCCGGGTTCGAAGCTGTTATACTCAGAAGCCATTTCCGTAAGTTCATCAAAATGAGCATGAATCATTTCCATAACCTGCTTTGTTCGACGATTCCAGATCTGGTAACCTTTAGAATTCTCACAATATCCAATAAATACTCCAATGTCAGCTTTGGCTTTGAGCTTTCCAAAATCATCATAATCATTATTCGGATAGCAAAGGGATCCAAATACATGAAAGTGTTTGAGATTCGATTTATTGTTGTGGAGAAGCTCAAAAGGTGTTTTGTTGTGGCGTTTATTAATCATAGAAAGGTTTTGAGTATAGCATGCAGTAGATACAGCTTATGCCCATAAGTAATCTGGAAGTTTAGCATTGATTAACATTGTTCTTGCAGCTTCCACTAACGTTCGGTTTCGTCTTTCAACAACTCCGTTTTATTCTGGTGTTCGTGCAATAGATGTCTGATGCTCAATCCCCACTTTCTCATAAAATTCACGAAGAGTTTGGTTAACAAATTCAGTTCCTTTGTCTGTTCTGATTTGTCTGACGGTGTTTCGGAGCTGAACTTGTATTTTTGTGAGAAAAGTGATGATCATCTGTGGAGCTTGGTCTTTGCTTCGAAGAAAATAGACCCAAGTCCAGCGTGAATAGTCATCAACAATTACTAAGATGTAGCGTTTGCCATTAATCGTTTGCACGCGCATCGGGCCACACAAATCCATGTGAAGAAGATGAAGCACATGCTGAGAGCTGTGTTCCACCTTTGAAGGAAAATGAGCACGAGTGCTTTTCCCTTGTTCACAAGCTGAGCAAATGTGATATTTTGAATACCGGAATCGTGGGAGTCCTTCAACTAGTTTGTGTCGAGCAAGGTTGGTGATGGTTTGAAAGTTTAGATGTGATAGACGACGGTGCCATAGCCAGGATTTTGTTGATGTTGCCTTTGAAAGTAAGCAGATGGGGGATGAAGCAACCATGTCTTGCATAGAGATAGTGTAAAGACTTGAGTTACGCGAGCCAGACATAAGGTCGTTTCCTTGTAGATCACGAATGAAACAAGATTTCTCCCTGAAAGCAACCTCCAAATCTCCATCACAGAACTGACCTACTGAAAACAGATTGTGACCGAGGCCTTCCACATAATAAACCCTGCTAATTTCGATGTTCCCATTGATATAGTCTCCGTAGCCCATGATAGCTGCGAAGTGATCATTCCCGAATCTGACAGTGCCTTTGCAATAAAGTTTGATAACAGTTTAAGGTTGCCTGTCATGTGTCCGGAACATCCGCTATCAACAATCCAGAGAATGATCTGTATCACCTGCATTACACACAGACGACACATATAGAATACAAGTAGATGTTGAACCCGAAATGTTAGAGGGTTCCGGAGCAGTTATAGTAGACATACACAAATTAATAACTTTAGGCATCCATTTAAATCCTAGTGTGTTATATATCCATTTCTGTCATCTCCAACTAGTATTAGATTTAGTCTTAGTGAATGCACTAGGTGGTACTACATTTTTAGGAGGTGAAACTGGAGCTACTGGGACAACAATGCGTTTCCTAGAATCTAAAGAGGGCGGTTTACCAAGCACAGACTTAGAAAGATTATTGGGCCTAGAGGTATTCCGATTCTTAGGATTCCGTAAACGAGAGATGATAGCTTTAGCAACACATTTGTCATGACAATCAGAATTCATACTTTTACGACAAATAACACAAGGTGCATCAGACTGAATATCAAAAGTACTTAAAGGTTTAGCATTCGTTACATCACTATTTCTATTACATTTGCCAGACGCAATATCTATAGTGGAAGCAACGTGAGTCTTATTCATAGTCCTAGGGTGTTCTTCTACTTTAGCATTCCTTATTGATCTTTTCTTAGGTCGCAACTTCCTATTCTTCGATGTCGTGCTCTTAGGCTGTGAAGTGCGGACGTTTGGAAAAGATGCAACTATTCCTGTTTCAGTAGAAGGAAGCACGTTAGCAACTTGTGATTTGGCAGTAGGGATTCTAGGTTCACGATTACTAAGTGTTACTGGTGCTATTATCTTAATCACGGTAGGCGGAAGTAGTTCATACTTTCCTAACATTTCTCTTAACTTAAAGATAGTGTGAATCAAATCTTGATTTTCAGAACGAATGTTACTAGCAAAATGCATTACTTCGCTAGTGTGTGCAAGATAGTGATCAAGTTCGTTTGATGCTTCATGACGAGTCTTGTTGAGTAAATCAAATATGACACCATATTCCTGTTTAACTTTTACAAGTTCTTGTTCATATTTTGATATTTGACTTTTCAAAGACACGTATTGATCATCCAGTTGCTCAGATTTTGGATTAAAATTGTTTGATTGCAACTGGTGGATTTTGGTTTGCAAAGCAAGTTCACGATTTTGACAATCTTTTTGACACCATTGAAGACGACGTTTTGCATTTGAAAGCTCGTGTAAGAGACGTTCGTTTTCAGCTTTTAAAGACTCGATCTGAAGCACATTATCAGTATTCTCAACAATTACAACATTATCAACAATATCAGCAGAGATATAATCAGATGCATGTGGCAAAGAATTGAATAACACAACATTATGGATATCAGCACAGATAACATCTTTCAAGAGTTGATCAACATCTTTTCTCAACATTTTCTTTTTACGTTTAGTATTAGAAATAGATGTTTCTATTTTCTCGAAAACGACCTTCATCACTCCAAGTTCCTTATGAAAGTCCCGTTCCCAAGATAATGCACAACTTTTCAAATTTATAACATTTGGTAAAAGATTTTTCTGAAAAATGTCTCTTTGTTCTCGTGCCAGAGGCGATTGAAAATGTTGAACTTTGATTTCAGAATGATATTCTATCTCATGTTCTAAAGTTTTGAGGTCAGCCATGAAAATATCAAAATATCTAAGAATTTTGCGATTTTCAGGTTTTGAGTTTACTTCACTGATGGAAGGTAAAGGACCATAAATTTGTGCATAATCTGGTTGGGGATTAACATTAGAAGACTCAGACATTTTAATGATGACCCTTGGTGTGTTAGAAGAATCCGTTGGTGTGACAAAAGTGACCGGTTTTGAATAATTAAAAGGTTTGTTGTAAACAACAGTTTGTAATTTTGATCGACTCTCGTCTTCTGCATCTAATTCCTCTTGACGATGATATTCAACAACACTCATAACAGAATTATCAATTTTATATTCTGCACTGGAAACTTCAGGATTTGGTTTGAATGCTTTGGTTGAAAGCTTAGGTTTGTAATCAGCAAGATTCAGTCCATATCCATTTGGATTGGGTTTTAAAGTAAACTTTTCAATAGCAGTTACTGACTCACCATGTTTGTAAACAACAGTTTTAAACTCTTTAAGTTTGTTTTGCAAGCCGATGATTTCTTCAAGATGATCATCTATTCGTTTCGTTGAATGCTTTTTGTATGCAGAGAACTGTTTTTGACAAGTTAACAACTCTGCCTTAGCTTTTTGATTTTCCAAGGTGAGAGCGTTAATTTGCTTTTTATGTTCATGTTTCAGTTGTTCTATTTCAGACAACAAAGCATTCTTCGAAGCGGCTAGATCACGCATCTGTCTCTCTAAATATTTTTCGTTTTGATGAGATTTAGCAAAAGCGGCTTCAAAACCTTTTTCACGGTTTTCTTGAGTTTTAAAAAAGTTGAGTTGCATTTGTAAACTTTCAAAATCCTTGGTTAATTGCTTGGTGAGTTTAACGCTTCCATCATATCTTTAATACCTAAAGTTATTGCCCCTAAAAGAGTTGTTGACTACAGACCCATTAGCTGTTGTAATGTGATATATAAGACCATTAGTAAAGTCATAACTAATAGACTTAAAATGGTCTTAAATGGGCTTGTGGGTGTAAATCAGTGTGCGTTTATACCCGGGAGACAAATTAGTGATAATATTCTATTAACTCAAGAACTTATGAGAGGCTATAGCTGGAACACTTGGGGGGGAATTAGTAGGTGTGCCTTTAAAATTGACATACAAAAAGCATACGATACGGTTAATTGGCAGTTCCTAGATTTCATTTTAAAGCAATTTGGGTTTCATCCAGTTATGGTTCATTGGATTATGGTATGCTTAACCACTGCCTCATTTTCTGTTTGCATAAATGGTGAGCCACATAGGTTCTTTAAGGCGGGTAGAGGTTTGAGACAAGGGGACCCCATTTACCCTTATCTCTTCACGCTGGTAATGGAGGTGTTGAATCTGATGGTGCAAAGACAAGTGAAGGCTGAGAAAGGTTTTAAATATCATTGGGGATGTAAAGAGCTCAAGATTACTAGCTTGTGTTTTGCGGATGATTTATTAATGCTTTGCCATGGAGATTTGTTGTCAGCTTCAGTTTTAAGAAGAGGTTTGGATGAGTTTTGCTTGAGTTCTGGCCTTCTTCCTTGCATGACTAAAAGTGATGCATTCTTTGGAAATGTGTCTGAAAGTGTGATTGCAAGTATTAAGCTGGTCATGCCTTTTTCAGAAGGTCATTTGCCTATTAGATACTTGGGCTTACCAATGGTGTCTAAGAGGCTAGCTGATAAAGATTGCAAACCGTTGATTGAAATGATTAAGAAAAGGATCGGGGACTGGAGAAATAAGGATCTATCCTTCACTGGCAGGTTACAACTTATATCCTCTATTTTATATTCGTTAAAAGTCTACTGGTCTTCTCTTGTTATATTACCTGCTAGCATATGTAGTGAAATTGATAAGTTATTTAAGAAATTCCTTTGGACTAGGGGTGATTCTATTAGGGGTATGACTAGTGTGGCATGGAAAGATGTTTGTAAACCTAAGAGTCAGGGGGGTTAGGGTTGAAATCTGTTAAGCTCTGGAATGAGACACTTATGGCAAAACATATTTGGAATATTGTTAGTAGAAAGAAATCTATTTGGGTTAGATGGGTGAACATTTATTGGTTAAAGGGAAGAAGTATGTGGGACATTGAGCTAAATAGAGGACAGTCTTGGTGTTGGAAACAATTTTTGGATTTACGGGATAAAATCAAGGAGTTTGTTCAGGTTAAAGTTGGAAATGGAAAAGAGTGTAATGTTTGGTTTGATAAATGGCACCCTAATGGTCCGTTAAGTAAGTTAATTAGCCATAGATTGTTGGAACAAGCTGATTTGAGCCTAAAGACTAAAGTGGTAGATATGATTCAAGACAATGAATGGACTTGGCCTATGGAGTGGGATGATAGGTTTAAAGAGGTCACTTGTGTTCATCTGCCTAGATTAGTTCATGATGTTGAGGATAAAACTGTTTGGGTAGATAAACTGGGTGTGGTTAAGGATTTTTCAGTTAGGGAGATATGGGATGTTATGAGTGTTGAGTATCCTAAGGTCATTTGGTATAAACATGTCTGGTTTAATCAATGTATTCCTAGACATGCTTTCATTTTATGGGTGGCTATTAAGGGTAGACTTAAGACTATGGATAGAATTTCTAAATGGTTTGATGTGCAGAACAAGACATGTCATTTATGTAATCAATGTAATGAATCCCACAGCCATTTGTTCTTCTCATGTCCTTATGCTAAAAATTTGTGGGAAATGTTAAAACCTATGGCCGGGCTTGATGGTGTATCTAATGATTAGGCTAATATTATCTCTTTATGTCTAACAAACCTGCTACTAATGCTATTTGGAGTATAATTCAGAGGTTAGTATGGGGAGCTTGTGTTTATTATGTGTGGCAGGAAAGGAATTTTAGATGTTTTAAAAAAGAATTCAGAGATGAAGAGAAGTTGTTTAAAATTATTGTGGGAATGGTGAGAATGAAGCTGCTGGGCTTGGATATAAAGATGAGTTCTAATACAGTTGAAGCTGCCAGAATTTGGGATCTTCAACTGAACAGGAAGGAATATTATAGAAGAATGGTGGAAGATCTTCTTAAAGATTGTAGTATTAATGAGTAGTGTTAAATCTTTGTCTTGGTTCTGGTGGTGGTCTATGGGTACTGGTTTATGGGATTGTAATAGGATTTGGGACCCTTTGATTATGACTAGGGGTGGGTCTAATGTTGTTATTGTTATCTGGTATAGTTGGTTGGTGCAGGTATGTTATTATGCAGGTGGTGGTGTATGCTCAAGGTCTCTTCTACCTATGGAAACTGTCATGGTGTGGATAGGATGCTTGAGTTGCTTGATGACTTGGGTTGATCTGATTTGGGGAGGTCTAGGGGATGGTCACACTCTTTTTCCTACTCTTTGGTTTTTTCCTAGTGGTTTTACTTGGAGTAGGTTTTTTAAGGAGGAGACATTTACTAGACTGCTACTCTGGCACTCCTCTATGTTTATGGTGTGGGATGCTTTTTGTGATGATAAATCTGCTGCATGCTCCCAAAGGATGGATGTTATTGTGTCTTGCTTATTGCCTTGATGTTATGGTTCTGTTATTGGTTTTGTTATTTAGAGTTATCAATCCTATGTGGGAGGGCAGTATATTGTGATGGATTAAGACAGTTAGGCTGGCACCTTTCATGTCTTATGGATTCAGAAGTGTACTGCTTTTCTCATGGGGTTGTACTCTATGTTATCTTACTTGTTATTTGTATTTTTTGTTTATTTTAGTTTTATGGTGGTTTTGTTATTAGTTATGGCCATGAGCATTTAGCCAAAACATGCTAGTTAGGGATGTGTCCTAACAGTGGATTGTGTTTTGTGCTTGTTTTGTACTCTTTCTCCTTTTTGGAGTTCCTTTTCTTAATAACAATTTACCTTTAAGAAAAAAAATCCTTGGTTAACAGTGCATTTTTACTTTTTAAGTCCTGATTTAATGCACAACATTCTTCAATTTGGGATTGCTGGTCTTTAAGTAAAAAAGCAAGATCTGGATGAGGCAAAAGTTCGGCTTGTTCAACGGGAGTCATAACATGATCATTATTTAGATCCTCAAGTATAACCACGGAGTCAATTTGATTATCAAAGGAAACCATAAGGTCATCTTGATCGTCAAATGTAACTACGAGGTCTAATTGAAAATCGTCGGAATGAGATGTAGATGACTCATTTTGAACATTCTGAGCCTTGCCGGATTCAGATGTTGGCGGAGATATTAGATCAGAGATAAATATGGTTTGTTCGGGTACCTGAGACAAGCCATCAATGTCATACACTGGGTCTGTGTCACTCATGTGTAACTCTTGCATATTAGCCATCAACATAACAGCTGCATTGGCCTGCAAGTCCTCCATATCATCATCTGAGTCTGCATCTGCCATAAAGCTCTGTTCTTTGTCTGTGAGAGATCCACCAGCTTCATCTTTAAGAGCCAAAAGAAGAGCCTCTTTGAAATAAGCACTGCCCTTAGTCCTCGGCTTTGGGCATGCATTAGCCAGATGTCCCTTCTCATTGCAGTTGTAGCATCGAAGACCATTCAACCCATTCTGAGCATTTCCCTGTTCCACCACTTAAGCTCTGTTGTTATTCCTACCCACAGCATTAAACCCTTGACCACCGCCCATCTGATGACCATAACCACGATTCTGAACTTCAACTCGTCCATTGTTCACAACAGCCTGATTTCGTGTATTAGATGAGGAACGAATACGATTGTTGGATTTGTTGGTATAACGGCTACAAGCATTAGCAATCATAACAAATCCTTGTTGCAATGCTTCGAACGGATCAGATTCCTCATTAGCTTTACTATAAAGTGCCTGATCATTGTTGTTGTTGTAAGGAACCAATTGATTTTGTTGAGGTTGCTGTGATTGATCATTTGGTGTGATTGTGGGTTGAGTTGCTAGTTGAGGAGGATAACTGTTTTGAGCATACAAGGCAAGTTGTTGATTTTCCGGATGTGTAGCTGAAGCAATTTGAGCACGGAGAATCCTTTCCTTATCAACTTCCTTTTGATGAGGCTTCAAGTAATCGTACAACAATCCGTATGTAGAATGATGCATGTTCTTCGCTTGACGGAGAAAAATGACATACTTCTCCCATTCAGGACCAAGACTACTCAGGAACTTAGTATTAATTGCAATTCTTGGCATGATGATGTTGTGTTTGTCCAAATCATTTATGATTTCTGAGAATCGATGATGATAAGACTCTAGTGTCTCTCCAGGTTCAATCATGAAGTGTTCATAAGCCAAGTAAATTTTGGATTCCATGTCCTCCTGATTGAGTGCAGATCCTTCCATAAGAAGATGAATATGTTCCCACATTGCCTTTGCAGTCTTTTGAGCATCAACACTTCGAAGAATTGGGTTTGGTAATCCTAAAAGGATATATTGCATTGCAAGCTCATCAGCTTCATAGTGTAGAGGTTCTGTTGGATTGAGGTCTGCAACAGTAGCAATGTTTGATTGTTCATCTCTTGGTGGATTAGCATTTGGATCTCCGGGTACAATGACAGTAGGCATCTGAAATGGACCTTCCAAGATAACCTTCTTTATGAACTTTCCATGTGGCTTCCTTAGATCACAAAACCTAAAGAACCTAATCACCCATTGATCGTAGTTTCCTGGAGTGAGCATTGGAGGTCTATCAAGTGATCCAGCCTCATGAATTGATTGTTGGCTGCTTAAAGCTTCACACATCTTTGCAAACCAAGTGGGTTCCTTCATAGTGTTCCTTGATGGATGTTGATTGAAATCGTTTGTGTAGGGTTGAACTTGAAGGCTTGGTGGTGTTTGAACCATTTGTGGTGGAGGAATTGCTCCAAGTTGTGGAGTATGTTGTTGATTAAATTGTTGTTGATAAATTGCTTGTTGTTGATTCCATTGTTGATGTTGTGGACTTAGTTGTTGTTGTCGTTGAGAATAAGTGTAAGGGAAATAGTTAGAGTATGGTGGTTTTGAAAAACTTGTGTTGGTAAAAAAGGATCTTTGTAGTCGAATGAACCTTTGTTGATGAAGTATCCTTAGGCGTAGAAATCACAATAGCCAAGTAGCACTTATGCGTAAAAACACCAAAGTTACGCGTAACAATCAAGAGTTACGCGTAGGTTTAGCTTACGCGTAAGTAGGGAAAAGACACTAAAGTTATGCGTAGACACAAAGTTAGGCGTAGAAACTTAGGCGTAGGATTACCTTATGCGTAAGACTGGGCTTAGGCGTAAGATGAATCTTATGCGTAGGATTTTCTACACGTAAGCTTTATGCTTATGCGTAATTTTAGGGTTTTATCCCGAGTGATATTTTACACTATCACAGTGCAAAAGATATCCAAAGTCGACGTATTTTCAGGCTTATCCAAGCAAGAAAACACGGAGTAAACCGCGAAACAGAAGATCAAACCACGGATAAAGTTACGCGTAGAACTAGGGTTTTGATACGCGTAGTTCTACTCGTAAGATGACTTTTTCCCAAAGATGTTTCTAAACCAGATTTTTGTGATGAAATAGCTTCAATATCACCAAAATAACCCAAAAGTGTGAAACTTGATGATCCAAAGCGTCAAAAACAGTTATGCGTAGAACGAAACCCTCGTTCAAAACCAAGCTTAAAAACTATGATCCACGCGTAAAGGTTGAAACTTTTTGCCAAAAACCGTTATTTTAACACCTTAAAACATTGAAAGTACAAGAATCTTGGATTCAAAAGTGTAAAAAATATGTTTTTAAGCGAACCAAAGTATCACCTTCGAAACGTATGTCTTACGCGTAAGACCAAAACTTCACAAAAAAACAACAAACACGATTCACCCAACTATTTGGCGATTGATACCACTGTTAGGTCACTAGTTTTACAACACAAGCTTAATAGAAAAGAGATAAAGGCGATTGAACAATATCCAAACACACACACACAATATAATGTAAACGGTTATGCGTAGATGTGAGTGAAAGAAATAAATTGAACAACCAACCCTCAAGTGAGGGTTATACAAGAGTATTTATAGGAGGAAAGCTAAGGCAACACTCCTAGTTCCCATCCTTTCTCCTATGGGCTTGGGCCTAAGCTCATGGGCCTTCTACATAAGCTTAAGGCTAATAACAAACATAAAGGCCATAATTAAGCTAACTATTACATATGAATTACTAACACTTGATTTAGGTTTAGGAGTGATTCCAACACTATGTGTTTAAAGAACCATTCACAAAGATGAACAAGCTGAGATCGAATCCTTTGGTGCTTAGATAAAACTGAACCAGGAAATAGAAATAACATCATTTTTACATTCTTTTTCATATTATGTTTCGAATATTAGAGTCCATTTGATATTCGATCCGTGATGTTATAGACCGAGGTATTATTGCTTGAGTCTTAGAACATTGAGTCTTGGATTTGTAACTGATCTGTGATGATATTAGGTTCATGTATTTGGACCCCCAAGGTCTTGATGTTTCATTAATTAACAAGAACTAAATCTGAGATCACATGTAATTAATTATGTTTTTCATTTTAATTCGTGAGTCTTTTGGAAGGAGAAGGGATAAATATGTTGTAGTTGATGGATGAGATGAGATATTGATAGTGTCGGAGTTGGTTATAGGGTATGTCGAGTGGTTGTATATGGTATGAGTCGAATCTGTTGTAGCTTCTTTTCAATTCGTTTTGTGTTGTACTATAAGGACTGAAGATGTTAAGCACTGAGGTCGAGTGATGAATATTGGTATATGGTCTTTGATATTGTGGTCGTGGTCTTTCTTTCTTCATCTCTTCTTTTAATTTTTCAGGCAAGTCGCTAGACGGCACAAGTCGCTACTGCAGTTGACTCAATAGTCAGCTCGCTACATTATAGACAAATCGCTATGACTTGTAAAGACAAGTCGCTTAGAAGATTCAATGAATCTGGACATAGTGACAACTCGTTATCAATTTTTTTGACTTTTTCCGGCGAGTTTTCCGACCATCTTCATAGAAACCCAGAAAAGTGACTAAAAAAAATCATCTTTTTGCCTTCTTTGACCATAAGTTTTCACAGTTTGGTAACAAAAAGTCTTTTAAATGAACCAAAAACTGACTTGTACAAATATTGGGAACAAGAGCAGCTTTGATGTATCAGAATAATATTGTGACTGATTTGGACAAAAACTTGACACAAAACATATATCACCAGATATGCCACAGGAGTTTATGACCAAATGGATACACAAAACAAGTTACAAACTGTTTCCACAAGAAAATAAACGGACACAAAATTTTTCGACCATAAAAAATGCATAAACAGTTTTAACAAGGTACAAAAAACCCCCATAAATCAACACAACACAATAACCAAGGCTCTGATACCATTTGTCGGATCGTAAATATTATGTTGTTGATGATTCGGGTGGTCTTGGATGATGGAAATACAAGTTAGCCATTTAGAGAGAGAAAGATAAGAGAGGGTGTTCTTGGTAGAGACTTGTAGCACAAAATGTAAAGGTTAGATTAATGAAGAAGCACCACCCCTTCTAAGGATGAAAGGGGTATTTATACTTACAGACTACACCACCTCCTGACGGCCTGTGGATCAGGTATACAGTGGGTAAAGAGCCGTCCTTCCTCCACGGTGTTACACTACGCTAAACTAGGCTAATGACTAACTAAAAAACATGTAAATAACGATATGTCTACGAGCTAACTTATGCTAGATAATAGTTGGGGTGACCGACACTTCACTATGGAATTTCTAACAGGATTCCTATCATGTAACAGCTCATAGGGGGTCTTGTTATGAGGCTTCACTACCTTGCTTCTATTCTGCACATAACATGCAGTGCCTACAGCTTCAACCCAAAAGGTAGTAGGTAACTTAGATTCTGACAACATTGTTCTAGCAGCCTCAATTAGTGTTCTATTTTCCTTTTAGCTACACCATTCTATTGTGGTATCCTAGCAACACTAAACTGTCTTTATATACCCTTAGCCACACATAACTGATTCATCACATCATTCTTAAACTCAGTTCCATTATCACATCTGATTACTTTGAGCTTATGGTTTACTTGATTTTCTATCTTAGTAATGAAACTCTTGAGGATCTCACTAGTTTCACTCTTAGCAGCTAAAAAGTATACCCAAGAAAATCTACTATAATCATCAGTGATAACTAGGCAATACTGCTTATGATTCAAACTTTTAACAAAGGTAGGTCCAAATAAGTCCATATGAAGCATAAACAGTGGTTGTGTAATGGTGGTTACAGTCTTGGTCTTTCAAGAGGCTCTATGTTGTTTTCCTTTCTAACAAGCCACACAAAGTTCTTTACACTCAAAAACCTTAGAAGGTAACCCTCTTACTAAGTTTCCCTTTACCAATTTATTGATTGTTTTGAAATTAAGGTGACCTAGCCTTCCATGCCATAATTTTGACTCATCAACTGATGCCTTAGCAAACAAACAAGTTAAGGACCTATTAGGAATTACATCTTTCATGTTAAAGCAATATATGTTTTCTTTCCTAGGTACTCTTAACTGCACATATTTCATATCAGGCATTTTAAAATCAGGAGACAACACCACACACTCAGTTTCCACAAATAGTACCCAGTTTTTCTTATCACACATTTGAGAAACACTGAATAAATTATACTTTAGTCCCTGTACCAAATAAACCTTCTCAAAATCTAGCTTTCCAGTTCTGATAGTTCCTCTTTCAACTATTTTTCCTTCCTTTGGATCATTGCCAAACGCCACATGTCCTCCATCATAAGCTTCAAAATCTTTAAGGTTGCTCCCATCCCATGTCATGAGTCCAGAGCAACCACTATAAAAATTCCTTTGTCTTGTAGTTCATCTTGTAGATTGCCCTGCACATGAGATAAACAAATTAGTTCCTTTTGTGGACCCAAGCCAATACTGACTTGGGTCTGCCCTGTGCATCAATATAATCGAATTTCTTTAGGTACATTGATGCACTACTGGCATTGTGTAAAAGCTTGGTCTTAGGCTTCCATTGCCAGCTAGCTGAGGCCTTTACAGCATAAAAATGGTTTCCAACCACTATGTTAGTTATCACCTTTGGAATAGTTAAAACTTCTTTTGTTTCAGTGGTGATATTCTACTTAGCAGTGGAAATGGTTTGATTATCAGTGGATTCGTTTTGCTTAGCAGTGGTTGGAACCCATTTGGGTGCAGCAGTGATTATAGATTTTGTTTTACCATTCCTCATTAGCACTGCTCTGGGAACCATATTTTTGTTAGGATGAGGAATTGTTTTCTTTGAAAAGTTTTGATGATTTACCCTCTTCCAATGGTTCCAAACTTGTGGTTGGTTTTTATAACAATTTCTCTGTAGATGCTCAAAACTACCACATTTAAAACAAGCCTTCTTAACACATTGAAACTCATCTCCAAATCTGTTTGAAATTAGGCCATTGAAGTTTCTCTGATTTCCCCTAGGTATGTATCTTTTCATCTGTTCCCTATGTAACACCCCAACCCGATAAGGGTAGAAGTATCACATTTATGGAGTCAAATCAGAACAATACATATAAACCATGCAAGCGGAAGTCTTATAACAATAATCAAAAGAGTAACAAGTCAACACGACTTGATCAATACAAAGTTCCAAAAGATGTCCCAAAGGAAATGAAACGATACAAAGTCTAAGTCTCCAAATCATAATAATAATGGTAAACAAAGTCTAGAACAACTAAAGCAAATCCTCACAAGCATCCTACTCTCAATCCCCAAGATAAGCCCCAGCTCCTAGCTTAATAACCTGCCGCAGGAAAAGAAATGCGGCTGAGCTTAAAAAGCCCAGTGAACAGATATAGCAATACAAAGCAATAATAGAATCAAAGGCTGGTTAAATAAGATATGAATGATATGAAGCAATATAGAGTAGGTAAATGAAACAAAGGAAAGGAATGTCAGTTTTCCACCACGAGCCAACAAAACAAACCAAATCAAACCATATATCAATATCATGTAGTAACCATTGTATTCGGAGGGGTGACCTCGGAATACCAAACCAATATGAGGGGAGTCCTCTAGTAGCCAATGGAGTGATCAGCTCCCAAAATGTGAGGGGGTGTATTGCACACACCAACCACATCACCAAACCATATGTCGATACAAAACAAATACAAATCTAGGATGCATCCATACGCCCCCTGCAAAACAAATAGTGGCCAATATATCCAAAGCGCGCATAATCAATACAAATAAGGGGACGGTGTGGAACATCACTCAACCACACTAAAGTCATGCCATTGGTGCATCAATGACACGGACATGGAACCCCCATGCCTAGTTAATGGCTCGGGGTATCAACTGACAGGTCAAAGTGTACAATATAGAGTCCAATCAATATCAATGTCCAATATTAGCAATTCACAATTCAAATCAATAGTTCAATATCAATGGTTCCATTATCAAGGTTCAAATATCAAGGGATCAATATCAAAGGTTCAAATAGCAAAGGATCAATATCAAAGGTCCAAATAGCAAAGCAAAGGTTCAATATCAATATGGCAAGAGATCAAAGATGCAAAGAGATCATGAGAAACCTTATGAGAAAGGTCAGAATATCTGTACCTTATTCGAAGCAAGCAAACAAAGAAGTAAAGTCAAGAGTGAGATCAATCACGCCGCTCGGAACCTATATGAATTAGATAACGTTCTATAAGAATCCGAAACACTTGTTTTAAGACGGCTTTCCATTTTTAGCAAGTTTCCCGTTTTAGTAATCTTTCCATTTTAAGTAACTTTCTATTTTAGGAAACTTTCTATTTTTGGCAGGTTTCTATTTTTAGTAACTTTCCATAATTAGCAGATTTCCATAATTAGTAACTTTCTAAAAATAGCAGGTTTCCATAAATAGCAGGTTTCCATATTTAGCAGGTTTCCATATATAGTAAATTTAGTTACTTATCTCAAGTTATAATAGAAAATGAGTATTATAATGCTTTAAAGATCATTTATGACAAGTTACAAAAGTTTAGGGTTTAAAATGTCAATATAGCAAAGTATAGGGTTAAAAGTGTAAATATAGTAAGTTTACCCATTTTACTCATGTAATCCCTTTAGTTAGTATTTTAACATGTTAATCCATCAAGTTTCATAATTTACCAAACAACCCCTCAACTTTAAATAATCATCATTTACAAACCCTAATTTTACGTTATGAATATCAAATCCGTCTAAACCATATTAACTTGATTAGCACAAGATTAAAAGACTCCTAATGTGATTACAAAACTCAATTCGATCAGCCCCTAATCAATACCATATGTACGCCCCATGATTAATTCAAAAACACCTTCGTAATCCTTGTTAACAAGTCCATTCATCATATATAAAAACATGTAATCACAAGGTCATTAAACCCTTTATAAAATGAAAGGTAATACGACATATGTAAGATTCAAAATCAGTTTCATAATCCTTTATTCAGTCCCATATCATACGAATACATATAGGTTTAGATATCATGGTTTTATCATTTTATGTGTATCATTTCATGTATATTTATCTTATGATTTCATGTGATCCTTATTTTATCAAGTTTCAAGCCCTAGTTTATCATGAATACCACGAATAGGATTAGAGAAACAAAAGGAAGAGGTTAAGAAGTCGATATGTTACCCTTGAAGCGTGTACGAAACAAGAGCAAGAATCAAACACCAAAAATCAAAACCAAGACTCCCTTGGCAATACAAACCCACGGCTACAAATTAATTACCCACGTCCAAGCCTTCAAAACGAACCAAGCACCAATGCTACGTCCACCAAACGATAACTACGATCAAGAGCCTCCTGGGATCACCTTGGATTGTATGAAATTCGGATTGAAATGGGAAAAACAAAAGATGCCGCCACTCTTGAGAGAAAAATGAAGCTAGGGTTTCAATGTGTGTTTTTGAAATGGATGGAAATGTGATAAATGAGATTAATAAAATTTGATATGGTGAGATATTATGGAGCAAATATGGCCGGCCAATATGGAGTCCAAGAGAGGATTTCTCAACTTTCCAAATTACCAATTCAATCATGTATTTAGTCTTTGTACATGTCTAGATTAATTGTGTACATTATGGTATGCTTAAATATTACTTAGACTTTAATTATTCATGTCATTTTAATGTATATCATAAGTTAATTATTTCCCATAGTGTGAAAGTATTATTAATCATATAACTTGTTAATTTGACGTATTTTCCGAGTTGGTGAAATTTTTAGTTCGAGGGCAAAATTGTCATTTCACGCGATTTGAGATTTTAGGGTTTTACACCCTAGGTATCTCATTATAGTCTACCACTCTCCTAGAAATTGGTGCTCCAAATCTAGGCATAAGGTTGGCTTGTTTAGAATCAACAGGCTTAACATTTTCTAACTTCTAATACTGTGTTGATTCAGACCTATCTTCCTCAGAATCGATTCCCAATCTTCAATAATTGGACCATCAGATGATTTATCAGAACCTATCTTAGGTGATTCAGTCTTACTAATCTCTCCTACAGGTTTGTTGAAACTGAATTCACTGCTAAATGACAGTTCTTTTGTTGGTGGAGCATGTTTCATAAGAGAGGGTGGTGGCATATTGTTGTAACCTAGGCCAGTACCATCTTTGAACAATTTTTGTCCAATAGGCTTATTTACTAGATCATAAGCATATTGTGTTTTAGCAACCCTAACAACATGTTTTTCTTTTTCTACTAGAGCTTCTTGTTTTACACTCTCTGCTTCTTCTAGTTTCTGTTTAAGCACTTTAATTTCTCTGTCCTTCAGATCAATTTCACCACCTAGTATGTTAATCTTATCTACATACTCAAACTCACATTTAATACATAATTTAAGTTTCTCTTCAACACTCTCAAGACCAACTTTATATCCTAAGTTATCTAGTAAAAGTCTTTCTACCTCTTTTCTTAGACTCTCATTAATAGCTTTAAGAGATTCCAAGTAATCTTGACATGATTTAAAAGAACAAGTAGAATTTTTAGAATCATTAGATACCTCAGAATCTGAACCAGAAGATGAAGCATAGGCTATAAGAGCAAAGTTATGCTCTTTTGAAGCTTTACTAGCAAGAAAAGCTGCATTGGGACCTTCTTCAATCTAATCACTCCAGTCATAATCACCAATACCATCTTGAGAAACCAATGCTGAAGAAGAAACAGGCTCTTCAGTAGCCTTCTTGATGCCTTCAATCCTCTTAGGAGCTCGACATTCCCTTGGAAAATGACCCTTCTTTATGCAGTTAAAGCACTCCATCTTGCTTTTGTCAAATCCAGCTCTTCTTTTACCATCATATTTGACCTGTCTACCAGTCCTCCTCAAGAAATTCCTAGCTTGCAGTGTTATCATTGCCATTTGCCAATGAAGATTGATTTCATCAAGATCACCGGGATCAATTTGATCCAGATCCTGATTTAGTACAGTAACACTGGTTGTAAGATTAGCTAAGAACGCACAGATGGCACCATCACTAACATTATCACTAACAGTGGTATTATTAGCAATAGCAGTGGATACTTCATAAGCAGCAGTGGAACCATCCTGAGAATTCCTGTGCCCTGTAGACACAAAACCAATGTTTTGTGTTGATGAGAATGAGTCAGCTATGTTCTTTTCAGACTCATAAACTTTCAGGTTGTTGTAGAGATTTTCCAGAGTCATCTTTTCAAAGTCATCTTTGTTCCTCCACACAACAGTATGCACAGCCCATTCAGGTGACAAACTTCTGATGAACTTAAGATTTATATCTTCTTGAGCAACTTTGTAGTCCACCAATTTTAGTTAACTGGTCAGTTTCTGCAGTCTGTTATAAGTGCCATTAAGTTTTTCTCCACTGAGAGCAGTGAAGTTTTCAAGCTGATGCTTGAGCATGTTTTTCCTGGATTTCTTGGTAGCTTCATTACCAGCAAATATTGTTTCAATGGCATCCATTAATTCCTTAGTTGTCTCATACTGCTCAAAGTCCAATGCATACTCATTAGGTATTCCCATACTGAGAAAACTATGAGCTTTAATCTCCAACTTCCTTATAGCCTTGTCAACCTCACTAACAATGCTTATTTCCTTACCATCATCACCCTTCTTAGGAAGAGTATCACCATTATCAACAACATCCCAGATGGTGTAATCAATCATGCGAATGTATTGCCTCATTCGCATTCTCCATACCTGATACTCACCCTGCTTCAGCATGGGCACCTTTGATGCAGTAACCATATGAGTTTCGTCAGACATCTTAACTTACTTGAATTGAACTTAACTAGACTTCTTCTTGATTTCAGTTTCTAGATCACAAGCTCTGATACCACTTGTTGATCCCAGTTGAGCAAACGATCCTTATAGAAACTGACTTAACAATTACTTGTTAAATATCACGCGGAATATAATATTTAACCTTAAGAGTAAGAACAGTAATAACACTTAAACACCTCAATTATATTAATAATGAATACTCTTAACAGTATTAGGGTTTTACAATCTTGAAGTGTATCGACCTTAGATATATCAAACACGCGTATATCTAATCTAACCTAGGACCTCCTTTTATAGGCTAAGGAGTCCTTTACAATATACAATACGTATCCTACAAGATAAATATGTTTTCTATATTTATCTAATACACAACTTTAAACCGACTTATCAACTAGCAGTGCTTACAATATAATAACAGTGGTTACATCATACTACTAGCTGTGGTTTAACTTCAGCAGTGGATTCCTTCTTCTGGCATTGGTTTCATTTACTCTAGCAGTGGTTCCAATACTTAGAATAATTCCTAATTAGTGGAACCTAAAACCCAACATTAACAAACGCAATCAAAATTCGCTGAAAAAGTGGATGTTTTAGTCGCTGAATACAAAATTCGCTTAAAATTTTCCCTCCACAATATTCATTACCCGCTCATTCAAAAAGTATATTTCCCGCCAAATTTTGATGTCACTCTACTAGAAATGTGTCAACTGTACTCATTTTCATCTGTGAATACCCGTTAAAAAAATAAAATAAAATTTAAAGTTAACAATTGGGTTAAATAAACAATGGCTTCCTCCTCTGCCTCTACTTCCAGATCTAATCTAAAGACCTTGGACTACTACATTAATGCTACACACTGCGAATGTCCAATACCATTACCGGTCGAAGTACAAACCGCTTGGACCCGGAAGCATCCTGGTAGAAGATTCAAGGCTTATCCAATTTATGTAATATTATTACCCATTATACTTATTTTATTTGTTAGGTTGAATATGTGAATTTAACAAAACTTCTTTTCAGGACGAAGAGACCAAATGTAAATTCTATGGGTTCAAAGATTTGTTTTACAAGGATCATGAGGAAAAGAAACATTTAATGAAGGCGGAAAAGCGTTCAGTCTTGGATGAAGTTATTGAGGTTTCAAATAATGATATCATGAAAATGTTGGATGAGTTGACTTTTATCAAGTCAAGAGTGAAAGTTCATGACAAAGTTGTGTTGGTTTTCAGTTTGATTGTTCTCTTCAGTGTTGTAGTTTGGTTATGGTAATCTGTTTAACAATAAGAGTTATGTACTACGTAGGTTATGGTCTTTTAGCAATAAGATAGGTTTGTTGGGATATAGAAAGTCAAAGTGCTGAAGAGTCAAAGTACTGAATTCAAAGTACTGCTAAAGTAGAAAGTCAAAGTATTGCTCGTTCATCAAAGTACTGCATGATTGAAGGACTACTATGCAAAATCGTTAAGGATCAATATGTAATTCTATAATGTTCTTAGATTAGTTTAGTATTACTTGTCGTACAAGGTTTGTAATTGTAAACCGACTAGGGTTATCCTTAAGCCTATAAAAGGACCCCCTAGGTTGGCATTAGAGAATACGTGTTTTTTAGAGAGTACGACTGCATACGTTTTTAGAGAGTACGATATTAGTGTTTTAGAGTTGTTAAAGAATCTGTATAACAAGCAGGTTCTAAGTATTAATAAAATTGTTGAAGTTAAAGTTAATTCTTCTTAGCTTTGTTAAGTAAAATTCGCATACATAATAAAGTTAGTTCAGTATTTCATTGTTAGTGACTTAGGATTTATCCAAGGTTATTAAACCCTTACAAGCTATATAAGTTAGTTTGGTTAGAGTACATCAATCCAAAAAGTGGTATCAGAGCTTCTGTGGAAACTCTGATTAAGAAGAAACCCTTAAAACCTAGTTAACAACAAACCCTATAGATGTCGACTGAAGCTGCACCACCCCCATCCATCACCTCACTCAGAATACCAATTATCAAGAAGGGAGAGTATGATCTATGGAGTATGAAGATGAGGCAGTACATTGCTATTACAGACCATGCACTGTGGAATGTAATTGTCAATGGTAATGAAGTTGTTGCAGATCCTATTGAAATTCTTGGACAACCTAAACCACCTAAAGCTGTTTTGCCAGCTGCTACAATAAGAAATCAAGAGAAGGCTCTCAACATACTATTGTCTGCTATCCCTGATGGTCACCTACAAGTTTCATGATGCTAAGGATGCAAAACAGTTATGGGCTGCTCTCAAGACTAGATTTGGAGGTAATGATGCTTCCAAGAAGATGCACAGAAATATGTTGAAGCAACAGTTTGAAACTTTCACTGTTGGTGAAAGAGAAGGTCTTGATGCTGCCTATGATAGATTCCAAAATATCCTCAGCATGCTGGAGTTATACAAAGCAGAGGTATCTATTGAAGATGCTAATCTGAAGTTCTTAAGGAGTTTACGATCTACATGGCATGTGATTGTTACTATGATCAGAGGACAACCTGGTTTGGACACTATGGACTTTGATGATCTCTAAAACCATCTGAAGGTGTATGAGCATGAGATGAATGGCCAAACAAGTTCAAAGTCTCATAGTATAGCCTTTGTGTCGTCTGAAAAGAGAGGCAGTACGTCCACTAAAAGTACTGCTTACCCTACTCAAAGTACTGTTGCTCAAAGTACTTCCTATCCTGTTCATTATATCAGAACCATGACCAACCCCACATCATCACCAACAAACACCATCCATTCTGATGAAGTTGTATGCTCATTCTTTGCTCAGCAAGCTACTTTACTTGTTACCTATGAAGAGGATTTGTCACAAATTGATGAGGATGCTCTTGAAGAAAATGATATAAGGTGGCAAGTTGCTATGATCACTGCTAGGATCAAGAAGTTCATGAAGAAAACATGAAGAGGCATCGACTTCAAACCCAAACAGGGTATCACTTTTGACAAGTCCAAGATTGAATGTTTTAACTGTCAAAATACTGGATGCTTTGCAAGGGAATGCAAGTTTGCTAAATATCAGGCAAACAGGATGACTGAGAAACCTAAGCTTGAACTAAAGGAAATTCCTATTACTGAAACAAAAGCTTTGGTTGCTCAAGAGAATCTATCAGAGGTTGACTGGAGTGATGAGTTTGATGATGAACCAGTAACCTATTGTATGGTGGCAATGGAAGAGTTCGACTGGAGCACAACTTTTGATGAGGAACCTGGATTTGCTGCTTTGGAATCCAGAGATGGTCTTGGAAGCTTTGATTGGAGCATGGAGAGTGAAGATGAACCTGTTCTACTTGCTATGGTAGCCACTTCACCAAGTTCACCCCTATCTCTGAGGTTTGTTCTAAGTGTCATGATTTCCATCAAAAGGTGCTTACTGACTATGTAACAGAAAGAGATAACTGTAGAAGGGCTGAGGTAGCTGGCTATCAAATTACTTTAGATTCAATGGAAGCCAAAATAATAACACATGAAAATAATGAAATGGATTGGGCTGAAAAGTATGAACAACAGGATCATCAGTTAAAATTAAGTGAATGGATGTTAGGATGTAAGGTGTCTGAACTAGAAAAGATGACTAAGGAAAGGGATGAATTGCTAGAAAAGTTTGCTGCTTGGGGAAAATCTGGTCTTTCACATGTGAGTTTTGTTGAAAAACATAAAAGATCATACATTAAAACTGGATTAGGTTTTGGCATGGACTTTAGTAGCACAAAAGAAAACCCACCTAGTGATCAGGATGAATGTGATTATGAGGATATAACAACTAGTGATGATGAAATCATTAACTATGTAGATACATCTAGTAATGAGGAATCAATTAATCAAACACCTCCTGAATTTAAGAAAGACAAGGGTTATCATGCAGTCCCTCATCCCACTGGTAGTTTTCAACCACTTAGGACAGATGTGTCTTGTTTTGGAGTAGATAACCTAGAGTTTAGGAAAAAGCTTATTGGTCAATCTAATACAGGTCCATCTAGTTCTGACACCCCAAAAGAAACAGTTGAGAAACCTAAGGATGATAGTGTTAAGAGTCAAGCAGTACCTTCTTTTCAAAGTACTGCTAGACGTCCAGCAGTACCTTTAAGAAAACCTTTTCAACATACTGCTAAACCTTTTTGGGATAATTTTGGTCAAAACAGTTTTCATCATTCACCAAAAAGACAGGATAGGTTTGGTCATACACATAGAGGAAGCAATTTTAGGATTACAGGTCAAAAATTGTGTTTTGTTTGTTATAGTCCTAATCATTTGATTAAGAACTATGACTTTCACTCAGATTACTTCAGCAAATTCCCAAAAACCAGAACTGCCAACCAAAAACCAAGATAGAATAAACCAGTCTGGAATCAATCACATAGGGTTAACCATAGCAACTTCTCACAAGACTATAGGTACCCTCACCAGAGAAGAACTTTTTCAAAACCTCCAGTACCCTCAAACACTACTCAAGGTACTGTTAAGCCAAAAGTTTCACAAACAGTACCTTCTCAAAGTACTGCTCAGTTTTCACCAAACAGGTTTTGGAATAGGAACCCTAGGAGATCTAATTACTATCAATCTAGAAGGCGTTACACCTCAAAAATAGTATCTAGATCAAATAACTCTACACCAAAAGTTAAAAAAAGTTGGGTTAAGAAGGAAAGTAGATGGGGAACAAACAGTACTTTCAGCAAGTGTGAGTGAAACAGAGATTTTTTTTGAAAATAATAAAGAAAACTTGGATGAAAAAGAGATTTTTATTGAAAAACCAACACAAGTTTTGGAACAACCAAAGATAACTGATCATGTGCTTAAAGACAGTGGAAATTACATACTTAAATAATTTAAGTATGTAACTCCACAAGGGGAACACAAGTCAGTAATGGCTTGGGTTCCTAAAATTAACTAACTCTTTTATCTTTGTACAGGGCAACCTAGAAGAGGAGCTTAAAGATCATTTAATTGTGGATAGTGGTTACTCTGGAAGCATGACAGGAGACAAAGACATTCTGTCAGACTTTAGATCCTATTGTGGAGGAAGAGTTGCATTTGGGAATGATGCTAGTGGAGGAAGAATTACAAGCAAAGTAACTATTAAGGCAGGGAGCATAGACTTTGAGAATGTTAGATATGTAAAGGAGCTCAAGTTCAACCTTTTTTTAGTCTCTCAGATCTATGATAAGAAGCACCTTGTGTTATTCACTGACACATAATGTCTCATTCTTTCCCCTGAGTTCAAGCTTGTTGATGATAACTTGGTAATACTGAGAGTACCAAGAACCAATGATGTTTACAGTCTGGATATGAAGAGTCTTCACTCTTCTGAAAGAGCAACATGTTTAGTAGCAAAGGCAACACTTGAAGAAGCACATCGGTGGCATAGAAGATTAGGCCATGTGAATTTCAAGAATATCAACAAGCTGGTTAAAGGAAATTTAGTTAGAGGTTTACCTTCCAAAACTTACAAGAATGATCACTCATGTTTGGCGTGCAAGAAGGGTAATCAACACAAAGCTTCATGCAAGAAGTTTGAGGAAAGAACTATTAGAGAACCTTTGGAGTTGCTGCACATGGATTTGTTTGGACCTGTTTTTGTTGCTAGTCTAAACAAGAAGAAGTACTGTCTGGTTGTGACAGATGATTGCAGTAGATTTAGTTGGGTATTTTTCTTGGGATTTAAAGATGACACCTTTGATGCTATTCATGATCTTATAATAGCCCTTGAAAATCAACTGAGACTCAAAGTAAGAGGTATTAGATGTGATAATGGGACTGAATTCAAGAGCAAGCTTATTGATGAGTTTTGTGCTAAGAAAGGAATCAAGAGGGAGTTCATTATTGCTAGAACTCCACAGCAGAATGGTGTTGCAGAAAGAAAGAACAGAACTTTGATTGAAGCAGCCAGAACAATGCTTGCAGATTCATTATTACCTATTCAATTTTGGGCTGAAGCTGTAAGTACTGCTTACTATGTGCTTAATAGAGTATCAGTCACCAAACCTCAGATGAAGACACCTTATGAGTTGTTGATGGGAAACAAAGCCAACATTCGTTTTATTAAACCTTTTGGATGCCCTCTGACTATTCTCAACACAATTGATAATTTGGGCAAATTTAATGGCAAGTCAGAAGGAGGATACTTATTGGGGTACTGCACCAATAGCAAAGGATTTAGAGTGTATAACAGGGTCACCAAAAAGGTTCAAGATTGTCTTCATGTTGAATTTTTAGAAGATCAAGAAAATCAGAAGGGTAAAGGTCCTGATTGGATGTTTGATCTTGAGGTTTTGACTCCTTCTATGAATTATGTATCTATTAGAGAAGAAAATCAAGTAGATCACAAGGAAGATGAATTACAGTACATTGTTCATGGAGTCCATATTAGACCTAATACTGTTCCTGATGAAGAACCTATAACTGTTGTGAAGGAGAAAAGTACTGATGAGCCAATATCTACATTGTCTACTGAAGATCAAGCTATTCAAGATGAGCTTAATATGATGTTTTTCAAGATGTAGTAGCACATTCTTATGATGATGATCAAAGAAGAACTTATGAAGAAGCAAAGAAAAAGAACAAGACTGCAGAAGTCTCTCACAGTACTTTAGATGATAGTACTTTAGATCAAAGTACTGCTGCACCTGTTGACAGCACTTTGGATGATATGGATGATCCTAACATGCCTGGCTTAGAAGATACTGATGATGAGTTTGAAAATGAAGGTATTTTCTCAGATTCCAATGAAGATGTTGATTTCACAAATTTGGGTGATAATGTTGAAGTTCCACAGACTCCTATCTTAAGAGTTGATAAGAATCATCCTACTGGTCAAATCATTGGACCTTCCACTTCAGGAGTGCTAACTAGAACAAAAGCTAAAGGATTTTCTACGCCACACAATGCTTTACTTAGCTTTGTGTATAAACAAAACCGGCTGAATCATAAGGATCACCAAACATGCCTGTTTACTTGTTTTATCTCTTAAGAAGAACCCAAGAATATAGCTCAAGCATTAACTAAAGAGAGTTGGGTTAAAGCTATGCAAGAAGAACTTCTTCAATTCAAACTTCAAGAAGTTTGGGTACTATGTGATCTACCAGATGGAAAGAAAGTCATTGGTACAATATGGGTGTTCAGAGTAAAGAGAGATGAAAGAGGGAATGTCATCAAGAACCAAGCAAGGTTAGTAGCACAAGGCTACAGACAAGAAGAAGGAGTAGATTATGATGAAGTGTTTTCTCCTGTAGCAAGGATTGAAGCCATTCGAATATTCCTCGCTTTTGCATCATATATGGGATTTCAGGTTTATCAAATGGATGTCAAGAGCGCCTTTCTTTATGGCACGATTACAGAGGAGGTCTATGTCAAACAACCTCCTAGTTTTGAAGATCCTGCACATCCAAACAAAGTCTATAAAGTTGTTAAGGCTTTTTATGGCCTTCCTCAAGCACCTAGAGCTTGGTATGAAAGGCTCTCTACTTTCTTATTGCAACATGGTTATAGAAGGGGAGGAATTCATAAGAATTTGTTTATCAAGAGAGATAAGAAGGATATCATTCTGGTACAAGTTTATGTAGATGATATCATCTTTGGAGCTACAAAACAGTCCATGGTGAAGGAGTTTGAGCAGCTAAGGCAACATGAATTTCAAATGAGTTCTATGGGTGAATTAACATTCTTTTTGGGGCTTCAAGTTAAACAGTCAAAGGAGGGAATTTTCATAAGTCAAGATAAGTATGTCTCTGACATTCTTAAGAAGTTCAATTTTGATGCTATGAAGCCAGTTACTACACCTATCAAATCTATCAACTCTTTGGGCAAGGATGAAGATGGTCAACCTGTTGAAGTCAAGTTGTACATATCTATGATTGGCTGTCTTATTTACTTAACTGCATCTAGGCCTGATATCATGTTTTATGTTTGTTTATGTGCAAGATATCAAGTCTCACCTAAGGTCTCCCATATGAATGAAGTGAAGTGAATTTTTAGTTATTTGAAACAACAAACTAAGTTGGGGTTGTGGTATCCAAAGGATTCACCTTTTCACTTGGAAGATTTTTCAGACAGTGATTATGCAGGTGATAACTATGATAGAAGATCAACCACTAGAGGATGCCAATATCTTGGAAGAAAATTAGTCTCATGGCAATGTAAGAAGCAAACTATTGCAGCAACATCATCCACTGAAGCAGAATATGTTGCTGCTGCAAGCTGTTGTGGACAAGTCTTGTGGATGCAGAATCAACTTTTGAATTATGGGCTTAACTTCAAGAATACTCCTATCAACATTGATAATGAGAGTACAATTTGTATTGTGAAGAATCCAGTTTATCACTCCAAGACCAAGCACATTCAGATTCGGCATCATTTTATCAGAGATTGCTATGAGCATAGGCTCATTGATGTTGTCAAGGTTCATACAGATGATAATGTAGTTGATTTACTCACCAAAGGATTTGATGTTTCAAGATTCAATCACTTGGTGGTGAGTATTGGGATGATTAATTAGTAAGCTACATTTAAGGGGAGGAATGATTAGTTAGTCAGAAAGTCCTATGCATTGCTTGAGGGGAGGCAATTCAATGCTTATTTGAAGTTTCTGCCATTGTGAAGAGAAGACTGGAAAAGTACTGCTTTTTAGTTATATGAACGTACTGCACTGAAAGTACTGCTTTGGAAAGTACTTCGCACGTGGAAAGCACTGCTTGTCTTATCAACGTACTGTTCCAATGGTAAAAAAGAGGGGTAAAATTCAAATAACGGTAACTTTGTTATTATGGGCTGTGATTTTTCAAATCTTACCTATAAATAACTACCCTCCGATTTTCCCTCTCATCTTTATACTTACAAATATTTTCCATATTTTTCTCTCTTTCACAATTACTATTCATCAAACCACTTTCTTTGTCAACAAACAATCAATGGCGAATCAAAATACTGTTTCTAAACACAACATGGTGGCTAATTTGGATAAAACTGAAGCTAATGTTGCATTCCATGACATTATTGATTTTCTCACTGGATCTCCAATTAGTTATGCACTTTTGGTAGAACCAGATGTTATTGAGCCATGGATTCAACAGTTTTGGGCGACTGCTAGAACTCACATGGAGAATGATGAGTCCTATATACAGGCTAAAGTTGTTGGAAGGATTGTGAGAGTTACTGAAGCCTCAATTCGAGAAGATCTCTTATTTGATGATGCAGAAGGGGTTGTACGGTTTGATAAACAGCTTCTTTGGGATACTTTAAGTGTCATTGTGTATGAAGGGTCTTTGACAGAAACAACATTCAAGAAACCCTTGTTTAGTCCACATTGGAAGTACTTGGTTCATGTCCTACTTCATTTTATCAGTTCTAAGAGTACTTCATAGGAGCAATTTGGATCTAATATAGCATCTGCTTTGGTGGGATTGGCTACAAATCGTATTTTCAATTTTTCAAGGCTAATTTTAGATGGTATGCTATCTCACATTTCTCATGGATCACGCTCGTTGATGTATCCAAGATTTATTCAAGTCTTCTTGAATAAACAACTTCATGATGTACCAAAGCCTTCGAGCTTATTACCTGTTGTGGTACAACCTGCCAAGATTTTCACTTTCATGGCTAGGAAGAGTGATTTGTTTACTGGAAGGAACACTCCCTTGACTACTTCAATGATGGAGATTGTGCAAGAAATTAGAGATAAGGCTACTACAAGTGAAGAAAGAGAAGGTACTGCATCAACTCAAGGTACTGCTTCTCAACATACTGTTTCTTCACAAGGTACTGCTGCACAAGTAAGTACTGCAACTTCACCTCCTACATCTCCACCCCATTCTACTCATGGAGATTCAGAACCAGAGGTAAACCCACCATCCTCTCCCAATGATTACACTTCAACAGATGGGCTTCAAACATCTGGAGGAGATGAGGGAGATGTGGCTTCAGAGGGACAAGTTCTGGATAACTATGCTTTGACAAGGGAGCTAGTAAGATTGAAGAAGGACTTTGAAGCTCAGGCTGCACAAATCAAAAAGTTGCGAATCAAATTTATAAGATTAAAAAATTTTGTCTGGCCATTGGTTCACTATCACAGATTATGGGTCAAGTCTCAAAGGAAGCAAGGAAGGCCAGTTAGGAAATTTAAGAAGTCTTCAAAGGGCAAAAAGGTTCAACAGCTATCTTCTATCCAATTGGGGAGGAATCTGGAGCAAGATAATTTGGAAGAAGATGCTAAGTTTCATGTAGATAAGGAAGATGAACCTCAAAGTACTGACGCACAAGTAAATATTGAAAGTACTTAGCCTAAAGGAACTGGAGTTCAAAGTACTGATGTTCAAGGTGCTGCTGATCAAGGTACTGCTACTCTTCAAGGAACACATAGACAAGAGCTGATTACACCAAGGACTCTTAATTTTGAAGAAGAAGCTGGTCCTTCTACTATTCTACAAGAAGAGGAAGCTGATACACCCAAAGTAGTTCATACTGCAAGTGATGATGAGACAGTTGCACAAATTTTGAAAAATCTATCAAGACCAAGGGGTGTTAGTATTCCAGGAGTTACTGAAGAACAACCTAAAGCTTCTCAACCAGTTTTAGATCCTAAAGACAAAGGCAAAGGCAAACTGGTGGAAACAAAGAAGAAGAAAAAGCTGACCTTAGCAGAGAAAAGAGCTATTGAAGTGGCTAAGAATGAAGCAGCTGCTAGGGAGCTACAAGCTAAATTTGATGCTGAGATTGCTCAACCAGTAAAGGAATCTGAAGCTGTTATACCTAGAAGACCAATCAGTAAAGCTAAAGAAAGAAATGCCATGATGGCTTATCTAAAGGGTCAAGGGTATACTGGATTACAAAAGCTAAACTACTTAGAGATGAAATATTTATATAATGCTGTCAGAGAAGCCTATCAGAAGCAAGTTGAGAGTATTATTTCTTTCAAGGATGATAAGCAAAAAGAGGATGTAAGTAAAAAAAGCTTAAAAAGAAAAAGAACAACTGAAGTTGAACAGCCATCAAAGAAGATTGAGTTAAAATCAGATACAGTTGATGAGCTGAGAAATTACATAAGAGTTGTCAACTTTGAGAATCCTAAATCCAAAGATGCTGCAGTAAAGAAGACTAAGATAACTACATTCGAAGTAGTAGAATCAAAAGATGGAAACTATCTGATGTTCCATAGGGAGGATGAAAGTTTTAGAGTATTCAATTTGCTATGGGATATACTGCACATAATAGATAGAGCAGATCTGTTTCAACTATATCAGTTAGTACAAGAATACTTTGAACATATTCCATCAACTGGAGTTGGCTTAGTATTACTAGGAGATCTGACAACTATCTTTGAAACTGAGGAAACAAGTACTGATGAACTCTGGCAAAACCAAGAAAATTGGGAGATTACAAGCTGGAGATTCTTTGAAGAATCAGGAGTGCATGCTTTGGAATTGGAAGATGGAACTATGATCCATATGTTAGCTGAAAGAAGGATGTTGGATCATGGAATGGAAGTCGAAGAAGAGAATGAAACAACTCTAATGGTCATTGAACTATATATCAAATGGACAACGGCTGAGGATGAAGCATAAGTACTGGTATGATGTTTAATTGTATAATTTTTTGAAAGATAAGTACTTTATTCAAAGTACTACTGGACGAACAGTACTTTAACCAAAGTACTGCTTTCAGCACAAACCAGTAAATGTTTTTGAAAGAAAAACTTTTGTTAAGTAAAAAAATATTTTGAAACAAAAGTTAAAAGCAACAAAATGGTTTTTGAGATGGTTACAACAATAGGTTATCAGTCCACCATGTCTAACAAAAGGATTGGCTAATCCATGAGCAAATGGCTCTAGTAAAGATATCTCAAATCCGTTATATAGTTGACAACTTGCTAATAAGTTGTATGGTAATCAACTCACCATATCAGCAAATGTAAAGAGTTGGCTAGCCCACAAGAAAAATGGCTTGTGTTAAAGGCTGTGGAAAAACCATTTATATGGTAATTAGTTCACCATGGTTGCAAGAACTAACTAGTCCAAAAGGGTACAGCTTTTGGTAAAGACAAATCAAATCTGTTGATAGCTGATGATTTGCTAAAAATCATATTGTTATCAATGTACCATGGTCTTACACACCTAAACATTTGGCTACTCCAGAGTTAATGGCTTTGGTAAAAAGACATCAAAATCCATTAAATTTCAATGATTCACCTCTCATTGGAGTTTACACACCTAGAAGTGATGAGAATAGACTGAAACTTAATGAATTAATGTACAAAATTTCCATATGTTGCTGAGTTGCTGAAAAGATGGAGCTTGCTGATTGTTGCTGTAAAGAATTACTAATAAAGACTACTTTGATGATGATGTTACAAGCACAGGGAATACAAAGACAAAACTTTGAAGATAAAGACACAATCTTTCCTTGAAGACAAAGACATTAAAGATAAATATAAAAAGGAACTTGAAATCAAGCAAGTAGAATTCAAGTTAGGGGAGGATTGTTGGGATATAGAAAGTCAAAGTGCTGAAGAGTCAAAGTACTGAAGTCAAAGTACTGCTAAAGAAGAAAGTCAAAGTACTGCTCGTTCATCAAAGTACTGTATGATTAAAGGACTACTATGCAAAATCGTTAAGGATCATTATGTAATTCTATAATGTTCTTAGATTAGTTTAGTATTACTTGTCGTACAAGTTGATCTGCGCAAAACCGTCAAGTCTAAACAGACTTAAAACAGCTCAGACACAAATACAATGAAGATCAGGGAATACAGGGGATTCCCGGGTCGTTAAGTCCCAAGGAGACTCAATGGTGTGCAAACACTGATTCAGACGGTAGAATGATCACTAATGATAGCGATCAGAAAGGATTGATGGATGAATATACTACTGAAAAAGATTATAAATAAAAGCGACTTAAATGCAAATTAAGAAAATTAAAAAGATAAAAGATATTAAATAAACGCTATCACTATTTTTAAAGTGATGAACGTTTAAAACCTAAAACTTACGTTTAAATTAAAAATTACGTAAACGTATAAATAAAAACGTGAAACTTACACAAGATAAATCCTAAAAATATGAAAAATACATTTTTACAATCCTAATGATAAAAGAAAATTTATAGAAAAAGAAAATTATTTTTATAACTATTTAATTAATTATTATTAATTAAAAACTAATTTAAACTATTTAATAATACTCAAAAATAAAAGAAAATATGAAATAAGACTAGAAAAATAAAATTAAGATTTAGAAAAATCTAAAATATGATAAAACTAATTTTGAAACTGAAAATATATTTTTTAGACTTTTTATGTATTTATTATTAATTTAAAACTATTTAAAACTAATTTAAATTATTAAAAATACCAAATAAAAGGAGAAAAATAGGGAAAAATACTTTTTAAGCTTTTTACATTTATCTAAACTTAAGAAAAATGAAAAATTATTTTTTTTGAGACTTTTCTTAATTAATTGTATTTAAAGCTAATTAAAAATACTTAAAAACTAGTTTAAATTAATAAAAATAGCAAATGAACTTGGAAAAATATGAAAATTTCAGGAAAAGTCCTAAATAATATGAGGAAGCAAGGAAAATTAGAAAAACAGGGGCTTGTGTGTGAGAAACAGAAGCTGAAGTGAAATAGCTTATGAAATAAGCACTAGGATAAGCCAAAATAAGGACCAACAAGCACCAACTGAAAACAGGGACTATAATAAGCTAAAAGGACCAAAGTGTAACAAGAAACAACTAGACCTAACCACTGATTATCAAGATGCAAAGATTTGATGACTTAAGCTAACAAGCCAAAACAGTGGCTGTGGTGTCTACTTAAAGCTACTGCACAAGCTTCAATATAAGCTAAAACTGAAAAAGAAAAATTGGAATCTAATCTAGACCTGGTTGAGAGTAAGTGTACCAAAAAGCAAACCAAGAAAAGCTCTAATAAAACCTGTGCCTTAGCTGCAAAACCTGAGAAAAACTCAGCATTCACTGAGTTTGGAGCAGGGCATTATGGGCCTGAAAGATGAGCTTATATGGAGCTTTTATAAAATTTGTAAAAATCAAATAAAATGATGAAAAGTAAGAGCACCAGCTGAAGTTTTCAAATCAACAAATTTCATAGAAATTGGATTAGAAATGAGTGCACTAAAAATCCACTTCAGTTGGCCAAAATCTGAATTTTTGCCATTTTGACTTTTGACAAAAATATGAAAGGTTGACTTTTTTTAAGTTTGATCTTGATTTAAAGACTGAAAATGATATATTGAGATGAAATGAAGTTAACAAAAGCAAAGTTTATGAAAGTTAAACACAAAAACAAGATTTGGACTTGATTAAATTCCAACAGTGGGCTGCAAGATCACATGAAAGGAAATATTGACTTCTGAGCTTAAAAGGCACAAGGAAATGAGTCAAGTGAGTCTCAAATTACTAAACAAACATGAAGCAACAAGCTATAACAACTGAACAACACTTTAAGACAGATAAACTAGTAAATCCAAACACACCTATAAATATTGATAAGAACTCAAAACTGAGATAGAAACTTATCCAACTTATACAGACAATCAAAATAAGTTAAACTAACCTACTTACAATTAAAGAAGCAGATTTTAACAGTGTATAACTACAGATACACAAACAACCATGACAAGCTAATTGACTTGAGATTTTGAAAAGGAAAAACTCACTCACATGAGTTCCAGCTATCTGCAGGCCAAAACAAACCAAAACCTAAGCTAACCTAAACTATTTAAACCCAAAATCCACCTCTGCCTCATCCTTTTCATCACCATTCCCATTGTTGAGTCAAAGTTGACTTCTGTTGACTTTTTCACAAAATTACTTGAACTTTGAATATAAGCTTATACAAAGCTATTATAAGCTAATATGAACTTGTTTGATATCAAATACAAGCTACTGAGAGCTTTATCATAAGAAATTGAAAATGAAATTTTCAACAGTGACAGGAAACATGAAATTTATCTCAAACTTGGATTGAAAACTTCAAAAGCTTAATACAATGATTAGTTAACTTGAATTTGATACATGAAAACTGAAATTACACTATTTTAACTAAAACTAAAACATTTAATTTAAAAACGACATTAAGGTAAATAAAATAACTAGCTACTCTTTATTCTTCCCTCCATTTCCTCTTTTATACACCCAAGTGGTCTTCCCTCATGTTTCTGACTTGATCCCATCAAATCCCAGCCATTGGATCACTCTCAAATGCCATATGTCAAATTTGGCGCCAAAAGGTTTTATTTAACTGTTGGGGTAGAGTAAATGAGAAGAGGATCATTTAATGGCTTTTGTTTTGTTTTGAGGAGGAGGGGACATGGGGAGGAAAATGTTGAGGAGGGGGGATGGTGTGGTTGAGTATTGCAGACATTGGTTGGGAGGAAGGAGCAAAAGGCGGGATTGTGTTTATTTGACTGGAATGGGTGGGTTTGTTGACTGGGTTAAAGGGTTTGGATAGTGTACCGGGTACAAGTGTTTTGGGCCATGGTGTAGTTTGGGCTTGGTTGTAACAATTAGGTCCGGTTTGGTTTGTTAAGTATTAATACATAGGGACCAATTGTGTAACATTTGGAAATCCAAGGACCAAACATGATAATTATGAAGAGTAGTCAAAAGGTTGTTGTTGCCAACTTTAAATAATCCAAGGGTTAAGTTTTGACATTTTTTTAAATTCCCAAGGACTAATTTTGAACATTTTGGATTTTCAGGGACTAAACTGTAATTTTCTCTAAACTTTTAGATTTTTCACCAAAGGACTAAATATGACAATTTATGATTTTAAAAGGACCTTTGGAGATTTTTCTTTTGAAATTTTGACTCAGGGACTATTTTTGACAATTTTTGAAACTTGGGGGACTAAAACTGCAATTTTTGCAAATTTGATATGTTTTTCATCTGATTTTGATATTTTTGCATTTAAAACACATAAAACACTGATTTGTGATATTTTGATCATTTTGATGTGTTTCTGAGTGTTTTCAGATGAATTTGCAGTTTATTTTGTATAAAAATGATGAGTATTTACACACTCATCAACAAGGTTTGTAATTGTAAACCGACTAGGGTTATCCTTAAGCCTATAAAAGGACCCCTATGTTGGCATTAGAGAATACGTGTTTTTTAGAGAGTACAACTGCATACGTTTTTAGAGAGTACGATATTAGAGTTTTAGAGTTGTTAAAGAATCTGTATAACAAGCAGGTTTTAAGTATTAATAAAATCGTTGAAGTTAAAGTAAATTCTTCTTAGCTTTGTTAAGTAAATTTCGCATACTTAATAAAGTTAGTTCAGTGTTTCATTGTTAGTGACTTAGGATTTATCCGAGGTTATTAAACCCTTACAAGCTATATAAGTTAGTTTTGTTAGAGTACATCGATCCAACAGGGTTGTAATCAACTGTCAACGTTTGTTGTAAACCATTAAATGTTGTCTAATCAAATGGTTGTTTGTAAAAAACATTCCAAGTTACACATAGTGTTTGTTTCAAATCATCAGTATCACAACACGTATATACAAAAGAAGTGCTTAAAGAAAGCCTACATGTTGTGGTGAAGCAAAGACTTATACAAAGTTGCATAAGTGCCTAATGAAATGGCTGTTAGGAATATACCAAGTTGCACTACACATACATGCATAAGAAGTTGTCTTTTGATATCCTAAAAATTCCTCCAGGTAGAAGTGCTTAAACAACTCGTACAGTTTTTGGTTACATTTGTTTGAACAACAAAAGTCTAAACCCAAATAGAAGCCATACCCAAAGAGTTGAAATGCTTCTTTATCCATCATTTGTATGAACAGCCACCTTATACTTCCAAAAGTACTCCACCATATGCTCTCGATACGCCAAAGCAACTTGAAGAGGATCATTAACCTTCATGCTTAAGTTGTTACCCAACCTGTGCAAAAAAATACAGATCCAAATTCCACAATCGCCGTATAGATCAGCTTGTTTAGGGACATCATCCGCAACTCGAAAGGTGATCTTATAATCAGAAACAAATATTGATTTGGCTTGAAGAACTTTACACAACTTTAGATACTGTGGTAGCATTCCCTCAAAAGTGGCTCTCATTTTTATATTCTCACTTCTCGTCTCAGGTTCTGGCGTACCTAGTGAGTCGTAAACAGTTACAACTCCTGTACGAATTTGTAACTCGGCGAGAAACTAGTGGCACTCGAGTACGTTCACAGGAAAGTATACCTAAATCTGAACAAATAAACTTTGTTGTAATTCAAAACATTTTGAACATGTATATCACTCAAGTATCTAGAAGAAAGTATGGTCTTTATATACAAACCTTCTCAACACTAGACCATGGCAATGGATAGTGTTCACCAGTGGCGAAGTAGGCACGCATAGACCCATCAAGGAGAGAAGACGAGAAGAATGGTCCAGCCATAGCCCAATCGGCATTGGTCGGCCTGAACTGCCACATTAGATCAACCCAAAGATCAAGATGCTGCAAATTGTTTTATAAAATACATACTGTTAAGCTTATTCAAATGAAAAATATTTTTTTATGAAAATTAATATAAGATATAATAGTTTAACTAGCTGTTAAGTACCTCATCTCCAAGCCATCCTTTTTTATTACCCCTTCCATACCCCAACAAAGCTAACCAAAATTTTCAATGAACAATGATGTCGCGTTGACCCCAAGGAAAGTTATGCGATGACTTAAATTTTTTTTATAAACATATCCATACACACTGGTTTAGTAATCTTGTTCCTCATGTGTATCCTCAACAACAACAACAACAACAACAACTCCATCAACAACAACAATTCTATCAACAACAACAACAACTTCAACAACAATTTCCTCAATGAGCAATTCAACCACAAATGATTCAACCACCACCTAGTCTTCAAGTACAACCTTACACAAACTTTCAAAATCAGCATCCATCCAGGAATACTATGAAGGAACCGTCTTGGTTTGCAAAGATGTGTGAAGCTTTAAGTAGCCAACAATCCATTCATGAGGCTGGATCACTTGATAGACCTCCAATGCTCACTCCCGGAAACTACGATCAATGGGTGATAAGGTTCTTTAGGTTTTGTGATCTAAAGAAGCCACATGGAAAGTTTCTGAAGAAGGTCATCCTTGAAGGTCCTTTTCAGAAGCCTACAGTCACTGTACCCGGAGATCCAAATGCTAATCCACCAAGAGGTGATGTTACCAACGTTGTCAGTCTTAGTGAACTCACTACTAATCAACTTCTACACATGGAAGCTGGTGAACTTGCAATGCAATATATCCTTTTGGGGTTACCCAATCCGATACTTCGTAGTGTGGATGCTCAGAAGACTGCTAAAGCAATGTGGGAGCATATTCATCTTCTCATGGAAGGCACAAAACTTAATCAAGAAGACATGGAATCCAAAATCTACTTAGCATATGAACACTTCTTGATTGAACCAGGGGAGATATTAGAGTCATATCATCATCGATTCTCAGACATCATCAATGACTTGGAAAAACATAACATCATTATGCCAAGAATTGCAGTCAACACTAAGTTCCTGAGTAGTCTTGGTCCTGATTGGGAAAAGTATGTCATTTTCATCCGTCAAGCGAAGAATCTTCATCATGCTACATACAGATTGTTGTACGACTATTTGAAGCCCCACCAAAAGGAAGTTGACAGAGAAAGGTTTATCCGTGGACTCCCTGTTTCGCCTTCACTTCCAGATAATCAATCTCTTGCATTGTAGGCTCAAACGTGTTATCCTCAATTCCCTACTTTGCAAACTGTTTTCACAAATCCTCCATAACCAACTGCTACAATTACACCATATGATCCGTCACAGCACCAATCTCAAGAAACTCAATTGGTTCCATACAACAACAACAATGATCAAGCACTTTACAGTGAATCTAATGAGGATACAGAAGCTTTCGATGCATTGCAACAAGGGTTTGTTATGATTGCTAGAGCCTTCAGCCGATACTCAAACAAATCCAACAATCGCATTCGTACGTCATCTAACACAAGGAATCAGGCTGTTGTTAAAAATGGACGTGTTGAAGTTCAGAATCATGGTAATGTTCGTCAGATGGGCAGTGGTCAAGGATTTAATGTTATGGGAAGGAATAACATGGGTGCTCCACAACAACGAGCTCAAGTGGTTGATCAGGGAAATGCTCAGACAGGGATTAATGGTCTTCGTTGTTATAACTGTAATGAGAAGGTTCATCTGGCTAATGTATGCCCTAAGCCGAGGACAAGAGGCAGCGCTTATCACAAAGAGGCTTTACTCTTGGCTCTTAAGGATGAAGCTGGTGGCACTCTTACCAACAAGGAACAGAGCTTTGTGGCAAATGTTGATTCTGATGATGACATGGAGGACTTGCAGGCTAATGCAGCTGTGATGCTAATGGCTAACATGTACGAACTCCACATGAGTGATACAGGCCCAGTGTATGACACTGACGGCTTGTCTCAGGTACCAGATCAAACTATATTCATTACTGATCTGATATGTCCGCCAACATCTGCATCCGACGAGGATCAGAGTGTTCAACATGAGCCATCCACATCTCATTTCGATGATAATCAAATAGATCCCGTAGTTATATTTGACGATCAAGATGACCTTATGGTTAACACTTAAAATCAAGTTGACTCCGTGGTTATACTTGAGGATCTGACTAATGATCATGTTGAGGCTCACGTTGAACAAGCTAAACTTTTGTCTAATCTAGATATTGAGCTCATGACCTTACTTAAAGACCAAAAATCTCAAATGGAAACATGCCGTGACATCAATCAGCAATTAAAGGATAAAAATGCACTGTAAACTAAGGATAACGAATGCTTAAAGTATCAACTCAACATTTTTCAAACACAAGAAAAACGTGAAAAGGGTTTTGAAGTCGCTTTTGCTAAATCCTACCAAAACGAAAAATCTTTGGAACAACAGATACGTGATCTAGTTGCATCTAAGAATGCTTTGTTATCTCAAATAGAACAACTGAAATATGATCATAAACAACAACTTAACGCTCTCACTTTGGAAACTCAAAAAGCCAAGTCTGAGTTGTTAACTTGTCAAAAAAAGTTCTGTGAGTACAAAAAGCATTCAAAGAAACGAATAGATAACTATCTTGAAGAAATTGTCAATTTACAAAACAAAATCAAAGAGTTTTGAAATATTGTTTATAAACATGGTGAGTCAATCATAACTATTCAAAAGTTTACCTTTAAACCAAATACAAATGGATATGGACCGAATCTTGCTGATTACAAACCAAAGTTTTCAAATAGAGCATTCAAACCAACTCCTCAAGTTTACAGAGCAGAACATAGAATTGATGATTCCATTATGAGTGTTGTTGAATATAATCGTCAAGAGGAATTAGATGCAGAAGACGAGAGTCGGTCAAAATTAGAAAATGTTGTTTATAACAAACCATTTAACTATTCAAAGGCCATAACTTTCGTCGCACAACAAGATAATTCTAACGCACCTTGGGTTATCACGCCTATTTCTGAGTCTTCTAATGTTGGTTCCCAACCCAATACTGCACAAATTAATGGTACTTTACCTTCACTCAGTGAAGTAAAAACTATACCCGAAAAATGTCAAATTCTTAAATATTTTGAAACATTCATTTCGGACATCAAACTTTTGGAACGTGAAATTGAAATCAATTCTGAAATTAAAGTTGAACATTTTCAATCGCCTCATGTGAGAGAACAAAGAGATATTTTTCAGAAAAGAATTTTACCTCATGTCCGGAATTTGAAAATGTGTGCAATATATTGGGAAAGGGATTTTCACAAGGAACTTGGACTTATGAAAAGAGTTTTCGAGCAAACAGAAACATCGATTTCAAATACCAAACAAAAAAAAATGTTAAGAAAAGATATTGATCGACTCTTCGAAGATGTAATTTGTGGTGATACCATTAATGTTGTGTTATTACATTCTGTTGCATCTGCATTTGATTATATCTCTGCTAATCCTGTTGATTCTGTTGAAAATGTTGAGAATACCGATAATGTGTCACAAATCAAATCTTTAAAAGTTGAAAATGAACGTTTGTTAAACGAGCTTTCAAATGCAAAACGTCGTCTTCAATAGTGTCAAAAATATTATCAAAATCGTGAACTCGCATTGCAAAACAAAATCAATCAGTTGCACACAAAAACTCTTAATCCAAAACTTGAGCAACTGGATGATGAAAACGTGTCTTTGAAGTGTCAAATTTCAAAATATGAACAAGAAATTTCAAAAGTTAAAAAGGAATATGGTGTCATACTCCCTCCATCCCAAAATAATTGTCCTCTTTTGACTTTTTAAAGTCTTTCTTTATCAACTTTAATCTATAATATTATTGTTTGTGTTATATAATACTTAATAAAAATTATACTAATGAAAAATACATTCAAAACCCAATCTATTCATATATTTTACATCAACTATTATATAACACAAATGAAAATATTTAGATTTAAAGTTGGAAAAAATTGACTTCAAAAAGTCAAAAGAGGATAATTATTTTGGGACGGAGGTAGTATTTGATTTACTAAAAAAGACTCGTGCTCAAGCGTCAATAGATGTTGATGATCATCTTGTTTATACCAAAGATGTTTTACGACGAGATGGAAAAACACGTTCTGAAAATCTAGATTTGTTACACACTATCCATGATATAAAAGCAGAGTTGGTAAAACTTAAACAAGATAGGGATAGTAAAACGGCAGTAACTGCACCTAGACAGCCTCAAATTGACTCTAGAACATCTAATGACAAACCACAAGAAACTAATGTGCTTCCCTCTACTGAAACAGGAATAGTTGCCTCTTTTCCCAACGCCTGCACTTCATAGTCTAGGAGCAATACAAGGAAGAATAGGAAGTTGCAACGTAAGAAAAGAACAATAAAGACCTCTGAAGTAGAAGAACACCCTAGGATTTTTAATAAGACTCAAGTTGCACCCACTTTAGATATTGCGTCTGACAAATGTAATGAAAAACGTGATGTAACGAATGCTGAATCTTTAAGTCCTTTAAATGTTAAGTTTGAAGCTTCTTGTCTTGGTTGTCATAAAAGCATGTTTTCTGGTTGTCATGATAAATGTGTTGCTAAGGCTATCTTGAATCGTAAGCGAACTAATAAAAAACGGAATACCTGTAGGCCCACTAATGCTTCTAAGTCTGTGCTAGGTAAACCACCTTCTAGTGTTCCGGCTACAATCATTGATATACCCATAGTACCCCCTACACCTCCTAGGAAGAACTTATCACCTAGTGCATTTACTAAGACCAAAGCTAAGACTAGTTGGAGATGGCAGAAATGGTTACATAATAAACTTGGATTTAAATGGATACCTAAAATCATTAACATGTGTGTTTCTACTGTAACTGCTTCGGAATCCTCTAACTCTTCGGGTTCCACATCTACTTCTATTCCATCTGTGTCGTCTGTGTGTAATGTAGGTGATACAGATCATCCTCTGGATTGTTGGTAGCGGATGTTCCCGACACATGACAGGAAATCTCAAACTTTGTTGCAAAGTTCACTGGCACTGTCAGATTCGGGAACGATCACTTCGCAGCTATCATGGGCTATGGAGATTACATCAATGGCAACATCGAAATTAGCAGGGTTTATTATGTGGAAGGTCTCGGTCACAATCTCTTCTCAGTTGGTCAATTTTGTGATGGAGATTTGGAAGTTGCTTTTCGGGAGAAAACTTGTTTCATTCGTGATCTAGAAGGAAACGATCTTATGTCTGGTGCCCGCACATCCAGTCTTTATACGATCTTAATGCAAGACATGATTGCTTCATCTCCCATCTGTCTACTTTCAAAGGCAACATCTACAAAATCTTGGCTATGGCACCGTCGTCTCTCACATCTAAACTTTCAAACAATAACCAATCTTGCACGATACAAACTTGTTGAAGGTCTCCCAAGTTTCGGTATTCTAAAAATCACCTTTGCTCAGCTTGTGAACAAGGGAAAAGCACTCGTGCTCAATTTCCTTCAAAGATGGAACACAACTCTCAACATGTGCTTCATCTTCTTCACATGGATTTGTGTGGCCCGATGCGTGTTCAGACAATTAACGGAAAATGCTACATCTTGGTAATTGTGGATGACTACTCAAGATGGACTTGGTTTTATTTTTTTCGAAGCAAAGATCAAGCTCCACAGATGATCATCACCTTTCTCACGAAAATTCAAGTTCAGCTCTGGAACACAGTCCGACAAATCAGAACAGACAAAGTAACTGAATTTGTGAACCAAACTCTTTGTGCATATTATGAGAAAGTGGGAATTGAGCATCAAACATCAATTTCACGAACACCAGAACAAAACGGAGTTGTTGAAAGACGAAACCGTACGTTAGTGGAAGCTGCAAGAACGATGTTGATAAATGCAAAACTTCCAGATTACTTGTGGGCTGAAGCCGTGTCAACTGCATGCTACACTCAGAATCGTTCAATGATTACCAAACGCCACAACAAAACACCTTATGAGCTTATCAACAACCGTAAACCGAATCTCAAACACTTTCATGTATTTGGATCCCTTTGTTACCCGAATAATGATCATGATGACTTTGGTAAGCTCAAAGCCAAAGCTGACATTGGAGTCTTTGTTGGATATTGTGAAAACTCTAAGGGTTATCGGATCTGGAATCGTCGTACAAGAGAGATTATGGAAACGATTCATGCAAATTTCGATGAGCTTACTGAGATGGCTTCTGAGCATAACAGCTTGGAACCCGGACATAACCGTCTAAACTTCCCTCAAACCCCATCATCAGCTAAACCAAGTTTACAACTTACTCGACGTCAAATGGAAAAACTATTTGCTCCTCTGTTTAATGATGATCTTGTTGAACGTGCTCCAGATGTATCAAATGTTTCCGCTGCTCAACCTGATATTAATCCAATCCCTGATACACCTGCAACAACAACTACTATTGAGGAAGCACCACCAATTGATTCTACAACAACAGTCGAACAATCCGCATCCAATGATGCTGAACCAGCTGATGATCTTCTGAACAATGAAGTACCCCCACCTGCAGATTATGATCCAAATGCGTTCTTCAATCCGTTTGCTAATGAAACTGCCACACCTGATGTTGCGGAATCATCTACAAGCCATTTGAATCCTCCTAATCTGCAGCATGTATATCAACATCAACCCTCCACACATCGTTGGACGAAAGACCATGCTCTTTTGAACATTATTGGCAACCCTAATCAACCAGTCATAACTAGACAATGCCTTCAGAATGACGGTGAACATTGCATTTATGCACTCACCATCTGCCAAGCTGAAACCAAAAACATTAAGGATGCTATGACATATGACAACTGGATTGAATCCATGCAAGAAAAACTCAATCAGTTTAAATGTCTTGAAGTATGGGAACTGGTTGAAAAACCAACTGGAGTCTATGTTATTGGTCTCAAATGGATTTGGAAAAACAAGCTAGATGCTGAAGGTACAGTTATCCGAAATAAGTCACGTCTGGTGGCTAATGGTTATAGACAGGAGGAAGGGATTGATTACGAGGAATCATTCGCACCGGTTGCTAGGCTTGAGGCTGTTCGGATCTTTCTGGCATTCGCGGCTCACATGAACATAACGGTCTTTCAGATGGACGTCAAAACTGCTTTTCAGAATGGAAAACTGAAAGAAACGGTCTATGTTAGTCAGCCAGAAGGATTTGTTGATCCAGAGTTCCCTACTCACGTCTATAAACTGAACAAGGCTCTCTACGGTCTCAAACAAGCCCCTCGGGCGTGGTATGATAAGTTATCATCCTTTCTTATCGCTAATAATTTATGGGTACTGAATACCAACTGGCAGATCTTCTCACCAAAGCCTTAGCTCCTGCTAGGTTTACTGATTTGGTCCACTGGATTGGTATGCGGTGTTTGACTCCAGAAGAACTGGATGAACTTTTAAAACAATCTTAAAACCAGTCAAACACCAAAACCTCTTTTGTAAATATTTTTCAAAAACAAAATATAAAATTTACAAAATTCAAAAATTTTCTCCTATTTAAATTTCTTTATACATGGCAAGTACATATCTTCCGTCAATACTTTACTCTTTCAAATTTCAGTATCTTTTCGTTCAAGTGTTGAGGGGGAGAAAGTAAATATTTTCTTTTTCATAAAACCTTGTACTTGCATGTTACCTTATTCCGGTTATATCTTTGATAATGGTGGTCACATTTCTGGTTTATTGACACTCCCCGGACTCAAATTTGTAAAATTTCATTATTTCTTAAGTCGAGGGGGAGTGTCGTCAAGTTTCTTTCCAAATATCATACTTTGCGTAACCAAAATGGAAGTTATGGGCTAAGGATGAAAATGGTTGAGGTGGAGGGACTAAAGTTGTCAAAAGTCTAAACTATTTTTTTCAAAACCTCTCCACCAAATTATCTTTCACATTTATTACATTCATTTACTAACTCAACCACCAATCCCACGCCTAAAATTAAACCTTCAATTCCGTGTTTCTAACCTCAAATCTGTAAGTGTTTAATTGTTCTTGGTGTTAAAATAAACATAGGTTTTGATTTATTCGTAAAACCAACGGTTAGATTTTTCACTAGGCATGATTTCATGTTCTACGCATATGTGTATGAACATGTAATCATGTTTGGGTGTTTGGTGTTGAAATGAGTGTGTTTAAACGTTGCTACAATCATTCTAAAGCTATTTCTAACCACCAAATCCACCCAGAAACACAAATTAATCATTTTCAAATTTAGGGTTCATACGTTTGAATTGGGGGTTTTCTTGTAAGTGTGTTTCTGTGAAATTAATTGGTTATAGGATTTTTGTGATATGCTTAGATGACCTAATCCACTCTTGAATTATTCCCAGAAACATGAATTTTGTGAAAATTAAGAACTAGGGTTTATACTCGTATGAATTGGGTACTTTTGATTCAAGAGGTTTTAGATGTTAAAACTTGTTGCAACACTATCATATAGCCTCTAAGTCATCCCAGAATCAATTTGGTGTCATTTCCATGGTTAAATGTCTTACTCGTAAAATTGAAGCCCTAGGTTTTAACTCTTACGCATAAGCAATATTTACGCGTAAACTGTTTAGGACTATGAGTTCATGTGAAAATTGGAAGAGATTGAATAAATATGTTAATGATGATGTTATGACTAATTTATCTCAGGTTTTATGCTTGCAAAATTCAGAATCAAGGTTAACTGGATTCCTACGCATAAGGATTACCTTACGCGTAGAAAGTTAATCGTAAGAGTAATCTTACGCGTAACCTTTACGCGTAAGGTTCTACATGGGACTACGCGTATCCTGTGAAGGATATGCGTAAACTTGAGTCTTATGCGTAAGGTTCACTCTTACGAGTAAACCTTATGCATAAGCTCCAACATACGCTTACGCGTAAGCCTTATGCTAAGGGCTCTTTTCCTACGCGTAACATTTCTTACGCGTAAGTTAAGTTCCTACGCATAAGCTTATGCCTACGCGTATGTTCTACTGTTTATGCATAAGCTTGCAGTTCCTACGCTTAAGCCTAATTTTTTAACCATAATTATGAATTTTTACGCGTACAAACTTTTAAATAAATAAATCATAACGTCACGAAACCAAAACGTCACTAATAAGCTAAAATGGTTATAATATTGTGTGAATAAGTGCAAATTTCGACTTCAAAATTCAAAATTAATCAACTCACAAAACTTATCACGACTACTTTGGACTATTGGACAAACAAGTGACGTTGGACTCGTAACATTCATCAACATAACATATTCTATAATTGGACAATAAAATCAACTGTTGACTAACGTAATGTCTTTCGATATGTTGGTTCTTTTGGCTCAATATCTTTCAGATCACAACATGGACGTCACAATGCAAAAAGTTGATGCACCGAATGTTCTCCCAATGGAAGACATCTTCCCCACCGGTTACCAAATGAAGATTGGAAAGAACAATCTCAGAGTCGATTTTGATAATTTCACATGTTCTGAGTCTTCTTGTCAAATTGCTGTGGATATTCTGAAGACTCATCCTTACAAGAATATGCTCACTAACTCTGCAACTGTGCCGGAGATTTATGTTCACCAATTCTGGCACACCATGCAGAAGGTCAAAGGTCAAGATGCTGTGACGGTAACACTCAACGACAAACAAGTCACCATTACTCCAGCAGACTTAAGGGCTATTCTCCTTCTTCCTACCATCCAGCCTGCTGATTACACTGCCACTCCTTCGGAAGAGGTCATTCTCTAGTTCATGGTCGACATTGGCTATGATGAAGCTGCTGGGATTCTCACAAAACACTCTTCAGTTGATCTCAAGAATATTCCTCAGCCATGGAGAACCCTCCACATCATGATTGCCAAATCCGTTTCTGGACGTGATAGTGGTCATGAGCATCCCAAGCTCATGGAACTACAAGTATTTTGGGGCATGGTCAACATGAAACACATCGAATTTGCAGCTCTGATCTGGGATGACATGATGTCTTATCTTAAAAATCCTGGCACCAAGATCCCTAATATTAGATACACAAAACTGTTGATCCAAAGGGTTCTAGGGAATAATCCATATATTCCCTTGAGACTTGATGACCCCAACTATCACTCCGTGTTGTTTGAGCCCATACTCAATGATGTCAGATTTAAGGACTCAGCAACAAAGAAACAAGGTGCGGTATTACCAGATTGCCTTCTTACTGCTGCTATCAAGGAACTTCAATCGTACAAACGTTATCTGGAAGCAGTTGCATCAGGCAAAGTGGGGTTCATTGATGAAAAGTCTTCTGGTACACCTGTTAGGAAGACAAGGAGAGGCAGTGCTGGAAGTATTGCAAGCACTAAGAGTACACGTAAGTATCCAAAGAGGACTCACATACTCAAAAAGAGAGTTCCATCAAAGGATGCCATCCCTAATCCCAAACCTGAACCAAAACTGATGGACGAAGACTCGGAGGACACTGAAACAGATGAAGAGGTTATCTACTCAGAATATGCAACAGATGATACACTAACAGTTGCAAAACCTCTAAGTCCCAAGTCTGATAAAGGGAAAACTCCAGTGCAAGAGCAGGAAGAAGAGAGCTCAGATGAAGAGCCACAGGATGAAGACAAAGATTACAGAAAGAAATTGAAGAATCTCAGACTTCAACATGTTGCTAAGGAGTTCAACTTACAACAAACTCGTGGCCCTGGAGGGTCAAGTGGTGGTGCACTAACCACACCAGTTTCCGATGTGGTTAATCAACCCGATAAGGGAACTAGTACCACCATCCACGAATCACAACAACAGCAACTAGAGGATGAGATAATTTTTGACGTTGAGGAACCTGATAAGAAGAAGGAGAAGACTGAGAAAATTACTGATGAAGATGTTGATGTTGCTGCTAAAGAAAAAGCAGAAGAAGAAGCTCTAGCAAAAGCAGATGAAGAAGCTAGGGTTAAGGCAGAAGAAAAGGCTAAAGCCGAAAAGGAAGCCGATGATTATCTTCTAGATAGTCTCGCACGTAGCAATGAACAAACTTCTAAGCCACCAAAGGACCCTGAGCCTCCTCATGACTCATCATCATCAGACTCATCTTCTCATTCATCTCCACCACCATCCAAAGCCACCACCAGATCCGCATCCAAATCGGTAAAGAAACCGACCGAGACTTGGGCATCACATGCAAAGACTAAGATTGTGAAAGCTGTCAAACAAGAAAGGAAGAAAAATGTAGTCAACAAGAAACTGAATCAACTTGCGGACATAATCAATCTTCTTCAGAATGTGATAAACAAGTTTTCGGATGAAAGGGAACAAATTCAATAATTTCTTAGTAGAGATATCCAAGGGGAAATGAACAGGACAATCAGAGAATATACTCAAAAGTTTCTTCTCGACACCATCCCTGGAGTGACAAGAGAGATGTTCACCAGACAACTCTATCCAAATCTCATGCAATTGGTCAAGCAAACAATGCAATCTACTCCGGTAGCAATGCAAATCAATCCAATTGAGCCTGCAGTTATCTCCGATGCAGAGTTGATCTCCAAGCTTGTGATACAAATGTATAAATGATCCGCAACATTTACTTCTGACGAAGCGAAACTATTTAAGGCATTGCTGGAATATCAAATCAAAACCTCATGCAAACAGGCAGCTGAAAGGGCTAAGCGTCCAAGAGACGATGATGATCAGGATAAGGATAAAGAGACAAAACGTAAGAAGAAACATGATGATTCATCTTCTATTCCTCCACCACCCCAAAGGACCTCTATTGGAATCACTCCTAAACCTTAATTCAAGTGTTAGTGATTCATATGTAATAGTTAGCTTAATATGGCCTTTATGTTTGTTATTAACCTAAGGCTTATGTAGAAGGCCCATAAGCCTTGGCCCAAACCTAATAAGGAAAGGATGGGAACTTGGTGTGTTGCCCTAGTTCCCTCCTATAAATACTATTGTAAACCTTCTATTGAAGGTTGGTTGTTCAATTCATTCACTTACACTCTAAGCATAACTTTTCTCTATCTTTATACGTGTGTGTGTGTTTGGTTATTTGTTCATCCGATCACTATCTTATCTCTATTTTTTATATTGATGCTTGTGTTGCATATATGGTGACCTAACAGTGGTATCATTCGCCAAATATTTGGGTGAACATCTTTTGTTTTTGAAGTTAGTTTTGTGGTTTACGCGTAAAACAGTTTCATACTTTGTCACGTTTAAAAACGTATTTTTTACACTTTTCAATCCAAGATTCTTGTACTTTCAACGTTTTAAGGTGTTAAAATATCTGTTTTTAGCAAAAGGTTTCAAACTTTACGTGTGGATCATTGTTTTTAAGCTTGGTTTTATACGTGGTTTCATTTCTACGCATAAGGTGTTTAGAAGTTTTGGATGATCAAGTTTCACACTTTTGTGTTATTTTGGTGATATTGAAGCTGTTTCATCACAAAAATCTGGTTTAGAAACATTATTGGGAAGAAATCATTTTTTGGTTGATTTTTACGCGTAGCAAAACCCTAAAGTTACGCGTAACTCATCCTTGGTTTGATCTTTAGTTTCGTGGTTTACTCAGTGTTTTTCTTGCTTGGATAATCCTGAAAACACTTCGACTTTGGATATCTTTTACACTGTGATAGTGTAAAGGATCTTTTGGGCAAAACCCTAATCTTACGCATAAGCTCAAACTTATGCGTAGAACTCATTACGCATAAGATTTTTCAAGCTTGTGATACAAATGTATAAACGATCCGCAACATTTACTTCTGATGAAGCGAAACTATTTGAGGCATTGCTGGAATATCAACTCAAAACCTCATGCAAACAGGCAGCTGAAAGGGCTAAGCGTCCAAGAGACGATGATGATCAGGATAAGGATAAAGAGACAAAACGTAAGAAGAAACATGATGATTCATCTTCTATTCCTCCACCACCCCAAAGGACCTCTATTGGAATCACTCCTAAACCTTAATTCAAGTGTTAGTGATTCATATGTAATAGTTAGCTTAATATGGCTTTTATGTTTGTTATTAACCTAAGGCTTATGTAGAAGGCCCATAAGCCTTGGCCCAAACCTAATAAGGAAAGGATGGGAACTTGGTGTGTTGCCCTAGTTCCCTCCTATAAATACTATTGTAAACCTTCTATTGAACGTTGGTTGTTCAATTCATTCACTTACACTCTACGCATAACTTTTCTCTATCTTTATACGTGTGTGTGTGTTTGGTTATTTGTTCATCCGATCACTATCTTATCTCTATTTTTTATATTGATGCTTGTGTTGCATATATGGTGACCTAACAGTGGTATCATTCGCCAAATATTTGGGTGAACATCTTTTGTTTTTGAAGTTAGTTTTGTGGTTTATGCGTAAAACCGTTTCATACTTTGTCACGTTTAAAAACGTATTTTTTACACTTTTCAATCCAAGATTCTTGTACTTTCAACGTTTTAAGGTGTTAAAATATCTGTTTTTAGCAAAAAGTTTCAAACTTTACGTGTGGATCATTGTTTTTAAGCTTGGTTTTATACGTGGTTTCATTTCTACGCATAAGGTGTTTAGAAGTTTTGGATGATCAAGTTTCACACTTTTGTGTTATTTTGGTGATATTGAAGCTGTTTCATCACAAAAATCTGGTTTAGAAAAATTATTGGGAAGAAATCATTTTTTGGTTGATTTTTACGCGTAGCAAAACCCTAAAGTTACGCGTAACTCATCCTTGGTTTGATCTTTAGTTTCGTGGTTTACTCGGTGTTTTTCTTGCTTGGATAATCCTGAAAACACTTCGACTTTGGATATCTTTTACACTGTGATAGTGTAAAGGATCTTTTGGGCAAAACCCTAATCTTACGCATAAGCTCAAACTTATGCGTAGAACTCATTACGCATAAGATTTTTCAAGCTTGTGATACAAATGTATAAACGATCCGCAACATTTACTTCTGACGAAGCGAAACTATTTGAGGCATTGCTGGAATATCAACTCAAAACCTCATGCAAATAGGCAGCTGAAAGGGCTAAGCATCCAAAAGACGATGATGATCAGGATAAGGATAAAGAGACAAAACGTAAGAAGAAACATGCTGATTCATCTTCTATTCCTCCACCACCCCAAAGGACCTCTATTGGAATCACTCCTAAACCTTAATTCAAGTGTTAGTGATTCATATGTAATAGTTAGCTTAATATGGCCTTTATGTTTGTTATTAAGCTAAGGCTTATATAGAAGGCCCATAAGCCTTGGCCCAATCCTAATAAGGAAAGGATGGGAACTTGGTGTGTTGCCCTAGTTCCCTCCTATAAATACTCTTGTAAACCTTCTATTGAACGTTGGTTGTTCAATTCATTCACTTACACTCTACGCATAACTTTTCTCTATCTTTATACGCGTGTGTGTGTTTGGTTATTTGTTCATCCGATCACTATCTTATCTCTATTTCTTATATTAATGCTTGTGTTGCATATATGGTGACCTAACAGTGGTATCATTCGCCAAATAGTTGGGTGAACATCTTTTGTTTTTGAAGTTAGTTTTGTGGTTTACGCGTAAAACAGTTTCATACTTTGTCACGTTTAAAAACGTATTTTTTACACTTTTCAATCCAAGATTCTTGTACGTTCAACGTTTTAAGGTGTTAAAATATCTGTTTTTAGCAAAAAGTTTTAAACTTTACGTGTGGATCATTGTTTTTAAGCTTGGTTTTATACGTGGTTTCATTTCTACGCATAAGGTGTTTAGAAGTTTTGGATCATCAAGTTTCACACTTTTGTGTTATTTTGGTGATATTGAAGCTGTTTCATCACAAAAATCTGGTTTAGAAACATTATTGGGAAGAAATCATTTTTTGGTTGATTTTTACGCGTAGCAAAACCCTAAAGTTACGCGTAACTCATCCTTGGTTTGATCTTTAGTTTCGTGGTTTACTCAGTGTTTTTCTTGCTTGGATAATCCTGAAAACACTTCGACTTTGGATATCTTTTACACTGTGATAGTGTAAAGGATCTTTTGGGCAAAACCCTAATCTTACGCATAAGCTCAAACTTATGCGTAGAACTCATTACGCATAAGATTTTTCAAGCTTGTGATACAAATGTATAAACGATCCGCAACATTTACTTCTGACGAAGCGAAACTATTTGAGGCATTGCTGGAATATCAACTCAAAACCTCATGCAAACAGGCAGCTGAAAGGGCTAAGCGTCCAAGAGACGATGATGATCAGGATAAGGATAAAGAGACAAAACGTAAGAAGAAACATGATGATTCATCTTCTATTCCTCCACCACCCCAAAGGACCTCTATTGGAATCACTCCTAAACCTTAATTCAAGTGTTAGTGATTCATATGTAATAGTTAGCTTAATATGGCCTTTATGTTTGTTATTAAGCTAAGGCTTATGTAGAAGGCCCATAAGCCTTGGCCCAAACCTAATAAGGAAAGGATGGGAACTTGGTGTGTTGCCCTAGTTCCCTCCTATAAATACTATTGTAAACCTTCTATTGAACGTTGGTTGTTCAATTCATTCACTTACACTCTACGCATAACTTTTCTCTATCTTTATACGTGTGTGTGTGTTTGGTTATTTGTTCATCCGATCACTATCTTATCTCTATTTTTTATATTGATGCTTGTGTTGCATATATGGTGACCTAACAGTGGTATCATTCGCCAAATATTTGGGTGAACATCTTTTGTTTTTGAAGTTAGTTTTGTGGTTTACGCGTAAAACCGTTTCATACTTTGTCACGTTTAAAAACGTATTTTTTACACTTTTCAATCCAAGATTCTTGTACTTTCAACGTTTTAAGGTGTTAAAATATCTGTTTTTAGCAAAAAGTTTCAAACTTTACGTGTGGATCATTGTTTTTAAGCTTGGTTTTATACGTGGTTTCATTTCTACGCATAAGGTGTTTAGAAGTTTTGGATCATCAAGTTTCACACTTTTGTGTTATTTTGGTGATATTGAAGCTGTTTCATCACAAAAATCTGGTTTAGAAACATTATTGGGAAGAAATCATTTTTTGGCTGATTTTTACGCGTAGCAAAACCCTAAAGTTACGCGTAACTCATCCTTGGTTTGATCTTTAGTTTCGTGGTTTACTCGGTGTTTTTCTTGCTTGGATAATCCTGAAAACACTTCGACTTTGGATATCTTTTACACTGTGATAGTGTAAAGGATCTTTTGGGCAAAACCCTAATCTTACGCATAAGCTCAAACTTATGCGTAGAACTCATTACGCATAAGATTTTTCATGCTTGTGATACAAATGTATAAACGATCCGCAACATTTACTTCTGACGAAGCAAAACTATTTGAGGCATTGCTGGAATATCAACTCAAAACCTCATGCAAATAGGCAGCTGAAAGGGCTAAGCATCCAAAAGACGATGATGATCAGGATAAGGATAAAGAGACAAAACGTAAGAAGAAACATGCTGATTCATCTTCTATTCCTCCACCACCCCAAAGGACCTCTATTGGAATCACTCCTAAACCTTAATTCAAGTGTTAGTGATTCATATGTAATAGTTAGCTTAATATGGCCTTTATGTTTGTTATTAAGCTAAGGCTTATGTAGAAGGCCCATAAGCCTTGGCCCAATCCTAATAAGGAAAGGATGGGAACTTGGTGTGTTGCCCTAGTTCCCTCCTATAAATACTCTTGTAAACCTTCTATTGAACGTTGGTTGTTCAATTCATTCACTTACACTCTACGCATAACTTTTCTCTATCTTTATACGCGTGTGTGTGTTTGGTTATTTGTTCATCCGATCACTATCTTATCTCTATTTCTTATATTAATGCTTGTGTTGCATATATGGTGACCTAACAGTGGTATCATTCGCCAAATAGTTGGGTGAACATCTTTTGTTTTTGAAGTTAGTTTTGTGGTTTACGCGTAAAACAGTTTCATACTTTGTCACGTTTAAAAACGTATTTTTTACACTTTTCAATCCAAGATTCTTGTACGTTCAACGTTTTAAGGTGTTAAAATATCTGTTTTTAGCAAAAAGTTTTAAACTTTACGTGTGGATCATTGTTTTTAAGCTTGGTTTTATACGTGGTTTCATTTCTACGCATAAGGTGTTTAGAAGTTTTGGATCATCAAGTTTCACACTTTTGTGTTATTTTGGTGATATTGAAGCTGTTTCATCACAAAAATCTGGTTTAGAAACATCATTGGGAAGAAATCATTTTTTGGTTGATTTTTACGCGTAGCAAACCCTAAAGTTACGCGTAACTCATCCTTGGTTTGATCTTCAGTTTCGTGGTTTACTCAGTGTTTTTCTTGCTTGGATAAGCCTGAAAACACTTCGACTTTGGATATCTTTTACACTGTGATAGTGTAAAGGATCTTTTGGGCAAAACCCTAATCTTACGCATAAGCTCAAACTTATGCTTAGAACTCATTACGCATAAGATTTTTCTTACGCCTAAGCTCTGTCTTATGCATAAGCTAATCCTACGCCTAAGTTTTCTACGCTTAACTTTCAGTTTACGCATAACTTTAATGTTTCTCAATTCTTACGCGTAAGCTACTCCTACGCGTAAATATCACTTTTACGCGTAAGTTTGGTGTTTTTACGCCTAAGTGTTGCTTTGCCTAAACTTGGTTTTATCTACGCCTAAGGATACTTCATCAACAACGTTTCATTCGACTACAAAGATCCATTTAACAACACAAGTTTTCAACATGTCTCAACCACCATACTATAACTACTTTCCTTACACTTATAATCAACAACAACAACAACAACTAAGTCCACAACATCAACAATTCATTCAACAACAACAAATTTATCAAAAACAATTTAACCAACGACATTATCCACAACACGGAGCAATTCCACCTAAAATGGTTCAACCACCACCTAGTCTTCAAGTACAACCTTACACAAATGATTACAATCAACATCCATCTAGGAATACTATGAATGAACCGACTTGGTTTGCAAAGATGTGTGAAGCTTTAAGTAGCCAGCAATCCATTCATGAGGCAGGATCACTTGATAGACCTCCAATGCTCACTCCCGGTAACTACGATCAATGGGTGATTAGGTTCTTTAGGTTTTGTGATCTAAAAAAACCACATGGAAAGTTCTTAAAGAAGGTTATCTTGGAAGGTCCATTTCAGATGCCTATTGTTGTTACACCCGGAGATCCAAATGATGTTCCACCAAGAGATGATCTCACAAACATTGCAACTATCGCTGACCTTGCTGGTTATGAACTTCTACACTACGAAGCTGATGAACTAGCAATGCAATATATCCTTTTAGGATTACCAAACCCAATTCTTCGAAGTGTTGATGCTCAAAAGACAGCATAAGCAATGTGGGAACATATTCATCTTCTCATGGAAGGGACTGCACTCAATCAAGAGTGTAAAACCCTAAAAATCGTGAACGCGTTAAATGACCTTAATACCCCTCAATAAAAAAATCCGTAAAAATAAAACGAGCTCGTTAATTTCGTTGGGTATTTAATTTAAAATGTTTACTAAAGACATTGAAAATTTAATTTACATTTTTAATTCAAAATGTATATGACACATAAAAGGTTACATAGATAATACATTAGACTTTTATTTAATAAATGAAACAAGTAATATTAGAAGGTAAATAAGTGTATGATTTGGTCTCCATTTCTCCTCTTTGATCGGCTCATTTAACACGCCTAGGCTCCCAAATAATTTCCTGATTTGTCTCATCTTTATTTCTTATATTCCTTAGCCTCATTCAAAGAGTTTCACACAAAAAGAAAACCCTAGCCTCCTAATACAACTTCACGGCAAAATAATTCCTCCTTCATCTCCACTTTTTTGTCGACACATACCAGTCCAAGAAGAGGCTTCGGAGTGCTTGTAAAACAGCTATCGTTACGTATTTGTACGGGGTTTTCCTTGGTTGTTTGGGTCGTGTATTGCTGCTGTTGTAGCCGTGGTTAAAGGGCACAAAGAGGGGTACCTTGGTTCTGTTTTTGTCCATTGTTTTCTCGTCTCATTGCACTCTTCAAAGGTACAATAATATCTCGTTTGCTCCTCGCGTTTTCTGATTTCTGGACGTGGGTTTTAAGCCTTCACATGCATATATTTTGCTCATAAAACTATGTTATAATCATGTTCAAAACCTAAGATGTAAAAACTTGATGTTATGCTATTTTAAAACCATGAAACAAGCCTTCATTGTGTCGACATGAACCTTACAAATCTGATTATATTTATAGAATCTGGTCGTGGACCTATGACCCCTTTTGTGCACTTTTAAAACATAAGATCATGTCCATTTGTATGCAAAAGTAAGGGACTTATAAATCTGTTATGGTGCTATGTTAAAATCATGAAGCCAACCTATATTTTGTCGACACATGCACCTTTATAAATCTGCTTTTGGTCCTATAAAATCTGATTGTGTGGCCCTTTTCTGGTCGTGGGTTTTGATACCATGCACACAAAATTTTTGAGTTCTAAAACTTGTACATTGAAAGCTAAACCTAAGACTAATGTAACATGATATCTAAACATTTAAAAGCAGGCCTTGAACCTTGATATACATGGCGTTAAAGAGGTTAAAATCTGGTCCTATATGTATGTTTATAAACCTCTCATTGTAACCTTTTTTTTTATGGTCTTTAAAACGTGCGCAAATGGGACTTGAATGAAGCGTACATTTAGTAATATTAATGTGAAACGAAAAATGGTATAAGGGGCTGTTTTAAAGGGTTAAAAAGGGTGTATAAATCTGTTTTGGGTTAAGGTTTATGTCACGGTGAGGTTAAGGTTCATATAACGATTTACGTATTTTGTATTAAACATGATTAAAAGGTAAATAACGTATATAGTATTCGTAAAATGGATCTAAGGTTCGTTGATATTATTACATGTTGTTTTTGTTGTCTCGACCTAAAATACTTAATCACATTAACTCATATAATCTTGTGTTAATCGATGCTAATACGGAAACTTATACTTATTATACGTGTACATGTACGAATTTCGTAGAATTAATGTCATATGCATAATTATTGAAATTAAAGGGTTGATTTGCAAATATAATGACTAAAGGGGCTAAAAGAGTAAAATGGGTAAAATGGCATATTTACACTTAAGACCCTACACTTTGTAATAATTACACTTTAGACCCTAAACTTGTGTAAATCGGCATAAATGATCTTTAAAGTACATAAATTACTTATTTATCTTAATGTGTCTTTAAATGCTTCATGAACGGCTAAACTTTCTAAATACGGAAACCTGCTAATTATGGAAACTTACTAAATATAGAAACCTGCTATATATGGAAAGTTACTATAAGTGGAAAACTGCTAAAAATGGAAAGCCATCTAAAAATGAGTAATTGATCTTAATGAGCGATATTTAATTCATAGGTTCCGGACGGCGGGATTGATTCATCGTGTGACCTTACCTTCCTATTTCGCTTGCTTCGATTGAGGTACAGATATTCTGACCTTTCTCATAAGGTTTCTCATGATCTCTTTGCATCTTTGACCTCTTGCCAATTGGATATTGAACCTTTGCCCTTCTATTGAAGTATTGATATTGAATCTTTGCTATTGACCCCTTTTGCTATTGAACCTTTGATGTTGATCCTTTGCTATTGGACCTTTGATAATTGAACCATTGATATTGGATTATTGATATTGATTTGTGAACTGCTAATATTGGACCTTTGATATTGATTGACCTCTATACTGTACACTTTGACCTGTCAGTTGATACCCGAGCCATTAACTAGGCATGGGGGTTCCATGTCCGTGTCATTGATGCACCAATGGCATGACTTTAGTGTGGTTGAGTGATGTTCCACACCGTCCCTATTTTGTATTGATTATGCGCGCTTCAGATATATTGTATGGCCACTATTGTTTTGCAGGGGCGTATGGATGCATCCTAGATTTGATTTGATTTGAATTTGATATGATATGATTTATTTTGGTGATGCGGTGAGTGTGTGCAATACACCCCCTCACATTTTGGGAGCTAGCTACTCCACTGGTTACTGTGGTCTCCCCTCATATTGGTTTGGTATTCCGAGGTCACCCCTCCGAATACAATGGTTACTATTGGTTACTTGGCTGCTATTGCCACTATTGATATGGTTTGTTTTGTTGGCTCGGGATAGATTCTGACAACCCTTACACTTTTGATATACCTATATTGTACCTTCTGGATTCCCCACTGCACCATATTCTGAATTGACTGTCCTTTATCCAATACCCTTATATGACTCACTCTTCTACCAAGATATATATGTTCCATTGCTTTGATCTGTTACACTCTCATTCCGTTACTTCAGACTATCGTTCCATTCACGTACCGGGTTATTATATGTTTATTAGATTTGATTATGCTATTCATGTCTTATGTGGCTATTGATTTCCCTACTACGATGTGACTAATATGCGGTTATCTGATTTGCCTGTTTACATCTGATGATATGTGATCTCGCTGTTATGTGACCTCTGAATTGTCTGGTGGCCATGCCAATGTGTAATCGATAGTTTTGTCTGTTTATTTTGTGTACTTGTTCAGATAATTTCGTGGACTATGATTATCTGATAGTTTCCTTATCTGCTTGTTGTTGACATGCCATGTTTGCATTTCGGTTTATGCTACGGTTTAATTGGGTAAATGGTTCAGCTTGTGACGTCTGGCTTGTTAATTTATTTAGTTGCCTTGCTATGTTTTTAATTCATTTATTATATCTTTATACTGTATTCCTACTTATTACATGTGACTGCCATGTGTTGACTGCTGTTAGTACTTCCACTGTTATGATGCTGGTTATGTTTTCAACTAAGGGTTTTGACCTGTGTGAATTGCCATGCTCACTTATTAATTAATTGCTTCCGCTTTCATGTAGATATCTGTTTGGCTCGTATGTCTTCTGATTTCCTTAATTGAATGTATGATGTATATGTTGTGTGGATATAATGTCTGCTATGCTTGCTTATGTTTCAGTACTTGTATGCCTGGTTTGTATGTGCTTGTATGCTTGTCTTGATGATTTGCTTGGCTTTGTTCTCCTTGTTTTATGTGCTTTGGATATCTATATAATTGTGTTCTGCAGGATCCTCATTGACTCATTGTCCTCATTTCGCTGCGACTTTGTTATCCGTTTCCTTTGTTTCATTTCGTATTTCAGATTTTATTTAGCTTTCGTTTTGTTATATCTGTTCACTGGGCTTTTTAAGCTCAGCCGCATTTCTTTTCCTGCGGCAGGTTTTAGGTTTGAAGATGGGCTTTGATGGGCTGAGAGTTGGATTATCTGAGTGGACCGACCCTAGTTACCTTATTATTTGGACTTATTTTGGCGGCTTTTGTTTTGAGATTTCATTTTATCTTAGACATTTTGGGTTTTGTAATTTTCCGTGTAAATCATTGTTTAAATGACTTGATACTTTATTCTTAAGACTTTCGCTTTTAATTGTATGTTCTGATATGACACCAGAATGTGACGCTTCTACCCTTGTCGGGTTGGGGTGTTACAATTATGGTTTCAGAGCCCAGGTTTCGTCTTGTTGACCTTAGGATTGACCTGTGAGGATTGGGTAGACATTAGGCTTCCGTCTGTTCTGATATATTCCGATTCATTTTGATTGTCGTTCAGTTTTGACTTCGATAATCTTTTGTCTTCACTGTTTTGCTCTTCTTCTCTTCGCATTTGATTTTATTATTTTGTCTTCGCACATCCGTTTGTCGATCGTTAGATGGAGACTACCCATGGAGCCGAAGACGATGGTGCCGAACCTGCGTTGCTGCAACAGTCTCTGAGCTGGAGAGGTTTGTGAAGCAGAAGCCACACCCGATTGCCGTGCTGTTGGAGACATTAGGATGCTGCTGGAGGAAGCTGGACGGATCAACCAAAGACGCAAAAGACGGAGACAAGCTTCAACCGGTGTCTGAGATGGTTCATCTACTTCATGTGATCTGGGTGCGACTTGTGTTACTCAGATTCGTTTGTCATGCGTTTTGAGGCGGTTTGATATTTTGTTAAGTGATTTTGATCAGTATTGCTTTTCCTTGATTCGTTCAGAACTCGGTTTGAATCGTGAAGTTTTATCGTTTAGCAATTTGGTGATATCTCAGCTTTTCTTTTGGATCGTCAGTAATGAGTTATGAGGAACCGTTTTATGCTAGTTGATGGCCTTCTCTCTTTTGTGGTATGGTAAGTTGTTTTGATGTGGTATATGTTGTATGTATGTGATCTGGTCTGCTTTGGTATGTTACTTGGTATATGTATGTGATATGTTTTGTGTGATTTTGGCTATGTGGTTTGTCATGACCCGGGACAGAATATGGTGACAATAAGAGCTTGTTATGTGATGCAAGTATTATGACGCCTGATCAACGTGATAATACCGAGATCATATAATTTGAACTTATTGGAACCATACTACGTTTTGGGAAATGCCTGGGATTGGTACGTGAATGGAATATGACTCATATCCGTTATTTGTCACTCCTCATGTTTGATTTGGAATTCTGTACCTCTTTGTGAGATTCTCACCGACATCAGTTACGTATAAGATTTGTAAGCTTTGGAACTGAGATTGTTGTGACCTGTGTGAAACTATGGATTGCTACGTCTTCCTTAAACTCGTACGTCTCTGTATACCCCTGCGACTTCAATTTTCGAGGACGAAAATTTTTCTTTTAGAGGGGAAGAGTTGTAAAACCCTAAAAATCGTGAACGCGTTAAATGACCTTAATACCCCTCAATAAAAAAATCCGTAAAAATAAAACGAGCTCGTTAATTTCGTTGGGTATTTAATTTAAAATGTTTACTCAAGACATTGAAAATTTAATTTACATTTTTAATTCAAAATGTATATGACACATAAAAGGTTACATAGATAATACATTAGACTTTTATTTAATAAATGAAACAAGTAATATTGGAAGGTAAATAAGTGTATGATTTGGTCTCCCTTTCTCCTCTTTGATCGGCTCATTTAACACGCCTAGGCTCCCAAATAATTTCCTGATTTGTCTCATCTTTATTTCTTATATTCCTTAGCCTCATTCAAAGAGTTTCACACAAAAAGAAAACCCTAGCCTCCTAATACAACTTCACGGCAAAATAATTCCTCCTTCATCTCCACTTTTCTGTCGACACATACCAGTCCAAGAAGAGGCTTCGGAGTGCTTGTAAAACAGCTATCGTTACGTATTTGTACGGGGTTTTCCTTGGTTGTTTGGGTCGTGTATTGCTGCTGTTGTAGCCGTGGTTAAAGGGCACAAAGAGGGGTACCTTGGTTCTGTTTTTGTCCATTGTTTTCTCGTCTCATTGCACGCTTCAAAGGTACAATAATATCTCGTTTGCTCCTCGCGTTTTCTGATTTCTGGACGTGGGTTTTAAGCCTTCACATGCATATATTTTGCTCATAAAACTATGTTATAATCATGTTCAAAACCTAAGATGTAAAAACTTGATGTTATGCTATTTTAAAACCATGAAACAAGCCTTCATTGTGTCGACATGAACCTTACAAATCTGATTATATTTATAGAATCTGGTCGTGGGCCTATGACCCCTTTTGTGCACTTTTAAAACATAAGATCATGTCCATTTGTATGCAAAAGTAAGGGACTTATAAATCTGTTATGGTGCTATGTTAAAATCATGAAGCCAACCTATATTTTGTCGACACATGCACCTTTATAAATCTGCTTTTGGTCCTATAAAATCTGATTGTGTGGCCCTTTTCTGGTCGTGGGTTTTGATACCATGCACACAAAATTTTTGAGTTCTAAAACTTGTACATTGAAAGCTAAACCTAAGACTAATGTAACATGATATCTAAACATTTAAAAGCAGGCCTTGAACCTTGATATACATGGCATTAAAGAGGTTAAAATATGGTCCTATATGTATGTTTATAAACCTCTCATTGTAACCTTTTTTTATGGTCTTTAAAACGTGTGCAAATGGGACTTGAATGAAGCGTACATTTAGTAATATTAATGTGAAACGAAAAATGGTATAAGGGGCTGTTTTAAAGGGTTAAAAAGGGTGTATAAATCTGTTTTGGGTTAAGGTTTATGTCACGGTGAGGTTAAGGTTCATATAACGATTTACGTATTTTGTATTAAACATGATTAAAAGGTAAATAACGTATATAGTATTCGTAAAATGGATCTAAGGTTCGTTGATATTATTACATGTTGTTTTTGTTGTCTCGACCTAAAATACTTAATCACATTAACTCATATAATCTTGTGTTAATCGATGCTAATACGGAAACTTATACTTATTATACATGTACATGTACGAATTTCGTAGAATTAATGTCATATGCATAATTATTGAAATTAAAGGGTTGATTTGCAAATATAATGACTAAAGGGGCTAAAAGAGTAAAATGGGTAAAATGGCATATTTACAGTTAAGACCCTACACTTTGTAATTATTACACTTTAGACCCTAAACTTGTGTAAATCGGCATAAATGATCTTTAAAGTACATAAATTACTTATTTATCTTAATGTGTCTTTAAATGCTTCATGAACGGCTAAACTTTCTAAATACGGAAACCTGCTAATTATGGAAACTTACTAAATATAGAAACCTGCTATATATGGAAAGTTACTAAAAGTGGAAAACTGCTAAAAATGGAAAGCCGTATAAAAATGAGTAATTGATCTTAATGAGCGATATTTAATTCATAGGTTCCGGACGGCGGGATTGATTCATCGTGTGAACTTACCTTCCTATTTCGCTTGCTTCGATTGAGGTACAGATATTCTGACCTTTCTCATAAGGTTTCTCATGATCTCTTTGCATCTTTGACCTCTTGCCAATTGGATATTGAACCTTTGCCCTGCTATTGAAGTATTGATATTGAATCTTTGTTATTGACCCCTTTTGCTATTGAACCTTTGATGTTGATCCTTTGCTATTGGACCTTTGATAATTGAACCATTGATATTGGATTATTGATATTGATTTGTGAACTGCTAATATTGGACCTTTGATATTGATTGACCTCTATACTGTACACTTTGACATGTCAGTTGATACCCGAGCCATTAACTAGGCATGGGGGTTCCATGTCCGTGTCATTGATGCACCAATGGCATGACTTTAGTGTGGTTGAGTGATGTTCCACACCGTCCCTATTTTGTATTGATTATGCGCGCTTCAGATATATTGTATGGCCACTATTGTTTTGCAGGGGCGTATGGATGCATCCTAGATTTGATTTGATTTGAATTTGATATGATATGATTTGTTTTGGTGATGCGGTGAGTGTGTGAAATACACCCCCTCACATTTTGGGAGCTAGCTACTCCACTGGTTACTGAGGTCTCCCCTCATATTGGTTTGGTATTCCGAGGTCACCCCTCCGAATACAATGGTTACTATTGGTTACTTGGCTGCTATTACCACTATTGATATGGTTTGTTTTGTTGGCTCGGGATAGATTCTGACAACCCTTACACTTTTGATATACCTATATTGTACCTTCTGGATTCCCCACTGCACCATATTCTGAATTGACTGTCCTTTATCCAATACCCTTATATGACTCACTCTTCTACCAAGATATATATGTTCCATTGCTTTGATCTGTTACACTCTCATTCCGTTACTTCAGACTATCGTTCCATTCACGTACCGGGTTATTATATGTTTATTAGATTTGATTATGCTATTCATGTCTTATGTGGCTATTGATTTCCCTACTACGATGTGACTAATATGCGGTTATCTGATTTGCCTGTTTACATCTGATGATATGTGATCTCGCTGTTATGTGACCTCTGAATTGTCTGGTGGCCATGCCAATGTGTAATCGATAGTTTTGTCTGTTTATTTTGTGTACTTGTTCAGATAATTTCGTGGACTATGATTATCTGATAATTTCCTTATCTGCTTGTTGTTGACATGCCATGTTTGCATTTCGGTTTATGCTACGGTTTAATTGGGTAAATGGTTCAGCTTGTGACGTCTGGCTTGTTAATTTATTTAGTTGCCTTGCTATGTTTTTAATTCATTTATTATATCTTTATACTGTATTCCTACTTATTACATGTGACTGCCATGTGTTGACTGCTGTTAGTACTTCCACTGTTATGATGCTGGTTATGTTTTCAACTAAGGGTTTTGACCTGTGTGAATTGCCATGCTCACTTATTAATTAATTGCTTCCGCTTTCCTGTACATATCTGTTTGGCTCGTATGTCTTCTGATTTCCTTAATTGAATGTATGCTGTATATGTTGTGTGGATATAACGTCTGCTATGCTTGCTTATGTTTCAGTACTTGTATGCCTGGTTTGTATGTGATTGTATGCTTGTCTTGATGATTTGCTTGGCTTTGTTCTCCTTGTTTTATGTGCTTTGGATATCTATATAATTGTGTTCTGCAGGATCCTCATTGACTCATTGTCCTCATTTCGCTGCGACTTTGTTATCCGTTTCCTTTGTTTCATTTCGTATTTCAGATTTTATTTAGCTTTCGTTTTGTTATATCTGTTCACTGGGCTTTTTAAGCTCAGCCGCATTTCTTTTCCTGCGGCAGGTTTTAGGTTTGAAGATGGGCTTTGATGGGCTGAGAGTTGGATTATCTGAGTGGACCGACCCTAGTTACCTTATTATTTGGACTTATTTTGGCGGCTTTTGTTTTGAGATTTCATTTTATCTTAGACATTTTAGGTTTTGTAATTTTCCGTGTAAATCATTGTTTAAATGACTTGATACTTTATTCTTAAGACTTCCGCTTTTAATTGTATGTTCTGATATGACACCAGAATGTGACGCTTCTACCCTTGTCGGGTTGGGGTGTTACAAAGAGGATATGGAATCCAAAATTTACTTGGCTTATGAACACTTCATGATTGAACCTGGAGAGACACTAGAGTCTTATCATCATCGATTCTCAGACATCATCAATGATTTGGATAAACACAACATCATCATGCCAAGAATTGTAGTCAATACAAAGTTCCTAAGTAGTCTTGGTCCTGAATGGGAGAAGTATGTCATTTTCATCCGTCAAGCGAAGAATCTTCATCATGCTTCTTACGGATTATTGTACGACTATTTGAAACCACATCAAAAAGAAGTTGACAGAGAAAGGGTTATCCGTGGACAAACTGCTACACCATAACTTCCGGACAATCAACAACTTGCTTTGTGGCCTCAAACTAGTTATCCTCCTCAACCCGCTCCTCAACCCGTTCCTCAACCAACTACATCAATTACACCATATGATCAATCACAGCAACAATCTCAACAAACTCAATTGGTTCCATACAACAACAACAATGATCAAGCACTTTACAGTGAAGCTAATGAGGACTCCGAAGCTTTCGATGCATTGCAACAAGGATTTGTTATGATTGCTAAAGCCTTCGGCCGGTATACAAACAAATCCAACAATCGCATTCGCTCCTCATCAAACACAAGGAATCAGGCTGTTGTGAACAATGGACGTGTTGAAGTTTAGAATCATGGTTATGGTCGTCAGATGGGAGGTGGTCAAGGGTTTAATGCTATGGGAAGGAATAACATGGGTGCTCCACAACAACAGAGAGCTCAAGTGGTTGAACAGGATAATGCTCAGAATGAGATAAATGGTCTTCGCTGCTACAACTGTAATGAGAAGGGACACCTGGCTAATGCATGCCCAAAGTCGAGGACTAGGGGCAGTGCTTATCACAAGGAAGCTTTACTTTTAGCTCTTAAGGATGAAGCTGGTGGAACTCTCACAAACAAAGAACAGAGCTTTATGGCAGATGCAGACTCAGATGAGGATATGGAGGACTTGCATGCTAATGCAGCATTGATGTTGATAGCACAAATGCAAGCTCTACACATGAGTGACACAGGCCCAGTGTATGACACTGACGGCTTGTCTCAGGTACCGGACCAAAATACACTCATTCCTGATCTGATATCTCTGCCACTTTCTCCATCCGACAAGGATCAGAGTGTTCAACATGAGTCATCCACATCTCATTCCGATGATTATCAAATATATCACGTAGTCATATTTGACGATCAAGATAACCTTATGGTTAATATTGATAATCAAGTTGACTCCGTGGTTATATTTGAGGATCTAAATAAGGATCTAAATAATGATCATTGATAAGGTTTTAAAAGGTACCTTTTTAAGGGGTCATTTAAGCCCTTATTCGATCACTTCTGTATCCGTTATTGCTTAATATCGTTCCTTTTCACTTTTTAGGTCTCTTGAAGGCAAAATGCTGGAATGATGCTTATTTGGACGAAAAGGCGCGAATATACGAAGAAAATGGCCAAAGTCAGAATCGAGACACTCAAAGCTGCTGAAACATAAGGCGACGGCGTCACTGCATATCTGCGACGCCGTCGGGAAGGAATTTTGCGACGGCTCAGAGGCAAAATTGCATGTTTTCAAGGGACGACGTCAGGTTCTAAAGGAATAGGCCGTCGCTACTCAGACGGCCTAGATGCAGCCAAGACGGCGTCAGAGCTGAAGGGGACGGCGTCACAGTCATAAGGTGACGCCGTCGAAAGGTTTACGTGGCCAAGACGAAACCCTAATGACGGCGACACGACGGCGTCACGAAACATAAGGTGACGCCGTCGCAGATGTAATCTTATATATAGAATCCGAATTTTTCAGTTTTTAGGTGTAGTCTTTTGGAGTAAAAACCTAAAACCGAACCAAGGCTTTCTTGTGCAGTATTTTAGGGTTCTAAACCCTATTATACATCAAGATAAGTATTTACTTCATTAATTTAATTATGTCTTTGATTATTTGTGTGTATGCTTGCATGTTCTCCATGTCCGGCTAATTTATTTGTGTGTTTGCTTAGGGAATATGAAACTTAATTATTGAATATTGATTGGTTGATACTTATCTTAGTTGACTAATGATCTAGAGTGCGCTAGATTATTCGTTGTGTACTTAATGCTTGACATTTCTTTGTGAACTTTAGAATATAATTATCTAGGTAATTGTAGGATAAAGTATTCAAGGTCAACCGTAGAGTAGGCGTCTATAAATCACTAGAGGATTTGTAAACAAGACCCTTTGGTAATTTCAAAGAGTTAGGGAAATAAGCACGCCCTATAGCCTTAGAATCACAATGCAACTAGGAATAAGGACGTGACAAATCAACCATCAATAGGAGATAATTAAGGAGTAGTAAAACCTAAGTAAACACATCTTTAAACTATCATACGAGTACACATCAATTAGACATAGACTATCACAACCTTAGCTTAGATAATTAGATAATAGTAGAGTAATCGGTAGCAATACCAACCCCCCAAATCCAATACCCGAGATTCGTACCTTTTCAATTTCTAAAAAAACATAAAAAGATAAAAAATAATCTTCCTCAACCTCAACCTTAGCGTAGTTACTTCTCACTAGCATTCCTATTCCCCTAGAGAACGATATCAATACCCGTGGCTTACCCTAATTACTACACTACAACGATTAGGTTCACTGCCTAGGGTGTTATAAAACTTGCTCGAATAAAACTTGCTCGAAGAAAAGGAAGTTTCCTTGACCCCGAACGACGCGTGTAGCGTTATCAAGTTTTTGGCGCCGCTGCCGGGGAATAGAATAGCTAGTTAGTAGTCCACCTCGTTTAGGTTTCCTTACTTGATGCCTATCAAGTAACTTTTTTCTCATTTTTAGCTTCCTCGTAGTCTATCCCCCTTCTTTGTGCCTTTGTTCGTAAAACTTTTCCATTGACTCTTCCGTTCACCATCATGGAGAACGCGAATCCACCAAAACTTTCACCCAATCAACAAAATCCACTACATAATCTACCTTTTCCACTCCAAAATGAGATCCTGAGGTTCCAGCAACATCATGATGAATCCTTTCCTGAGGCTTGGACTCGCATTAAATATTTATTGCAAAAAGTCCTTTATCATGGTATTGACTTACTGTTTCCACTATAATTCTTTTACACTCGTATCGCCCACGAAACCCAAAGGAGACTTGACTATGTAACGGATGGGGATATTTGGGGACGTGGTGCTCAAGTTGCATGGGAAACCTTTGAGATTCACGCCCAATTTAGAAGTGGAACATGGGACCCAAAAAACGAATCTTTAGACCTATTTTCAATTTGGAAACTTCGGTCGAAAAGGTTGTTCAGGAAGGAGATGATTAGAGTTGAGGTACCAAGGTGCATGTCATGGTTAGGCGCTACCACAATACAAAATGAATACATAGGTGATCTTGATAAGATGGAGGATAGAGTAGAAAATCCAACCCCATCGGATAACCCACAAGTCTTACCATCACTTGAGGAACACACATCGCCTATAACTTACCCGGATGAAGTAGAAGAGACTATAGGAACCCCAATTAGAGAACCTTTGGACCAAACGCCATTAGAGAATGTAGGTTTAGATGCTTGTTGTCATGACCTCTCTCTTAGTCCTAGGGAAGTTCCATATTTTGATGAACCGGAGCCTCACTTAAAAACCTTACCCAATTTTCCGTCTTTAGATGTGAATCTTGGAATTGAATTAGGCCCCAATCCACCCATCAAAATAGATAGTCCGGGTAGTTGCTTGATAAAGGTGGTAGATTCTAGGCCATGTAGAGTAGAAGCCGATATAGGAGTAACCCATGACCTTACACACTTATATCACCCATTCATGGTTGATAACAAGAAACACTATGGGTTTAAACCGGGTTTATTAGGTCAAGATGGATCCTTAACCAGGAATCTTTTGAAGTTGATAGAAGATGATCCATTTTTAGGAGGGAGATTTGATTCACCCGCTACACCAATAGACTTAGGTAAGGTTATAATGAATGGAGCACACTCCTTTGAGCATATAAATCACCCATCACCCTCTCCTCACGTAGCAAATTTCTACCTTAAGGGTGTGCATCGCTACTATCACCCGCATTTAAACTTAAGTGTAGGGAAAACTTCCCCTTTATCTGTTAAATAAGGGTAGAGTCAGGCTCGTGACTCGAACAAAAACAAGCGCTTCTTGGGAGGCAACCCATGTGTTTTTCCTTTTTCATTTTTATTTGTGTGTCATATATCTCTTATTGATTGTTTATTCTCATGTTTGAATTTGTAAAAATGCTTTATTTTGTTTTTAACCTCGTCTTAATTACATATAAAGGTATTTTACATAAAGGATAAGTGTAGGGAGGAT
>BPTQ01000002.1:152380486-152542139 GCA_019973895.1 Chrysanthemum seticuspe | reverse complement strand
ATGAGATACATTAGACAATACTGTAGAGACAAATCCGTTTTCCATGAACCAAAGAGAGTGCTGACGGTTTACAATGAAAAACGGAGTATGTATAAACAATATAGTGAAGATGTACACATAGAACCGAGTACAGTACTAGTGAAACTTTACGTGAGAAAACGGATAATTAGGTAATATTTGAGCAGTACACTAATAAATAGACATTCTAATATGAAGTAACTATATAGAGTTAATACTTTCAACAGTATATAAACTTTAGATACGGTGAGTTAGAAAGAGACATACACAAAACCCCTGAGGAAGACTCAATGATGAAGATACAGTATTCCCACGAAACAATTTGGCAGTCGTGGAGAGAAACCAAGTACCTTTTGCCTAAACAGAGATGTCATAACAGATTGCATAGAGTATGTTGACTAACAAGTCGAATTAGGAGATCCTAAGTATTGTGAGAATGAGATCAATTTTGCACTAAACCTCTTGAACATTTAATAACCCCTCGACCCGTAAGACTAATTCTCAACATGAAAGTGAACAATGTTTGCTAACTTGTAAAGACAAGTCGCCATCACTAGAGCCACAGACAAGTCGCCAATAGTTTAGCTCTCTAAGTCGCTATGCTAATTCGCTAACTTGTAAAGACAAGTCGCCATGAACAGTAACTAAACCAAGTCGCTACAAATCAGTTAACTAAGTCGCTAAGGTTACTAATTCGCTAACTTGTGAAGACAAGTCGCCATGAACAGTACCACAACCAAGTCGCTACAAATTTGTTAACTAAGTCGCTAATGTTACCTATTCGCTAACTTGTAAAGACAAGTCGCTGACTACTAACTCGCTAACCAAGTCGCTAGAATAAAATAAGCTTATTCGCTACAGAAACATAGTCGCTAATATGAGCGCTAACTCGCCATGAAGAACACTCAAACTAAGTCGCTACCAAGAACAAGTTAAATCGCCAGCAAGAACACTCCTAACATAAACCCAACAGTCCAATCCGCTTAACCATACATCATCAGATCACGGAGTTAAAATATCAAGCAATCAATATATTCCAAACAATTTGAACACGTTCAATCATTATAATAGCAACACAAACACGATTACATGACAAATCGAACCTAGGTGGGAGTCAAATAGTCACAAATCACGAGCTCGAAAGGATCTGGAAATAAGGACAAGTTAGAAGCTTAACACAAATGCTTAAGAGAACAAAGATAAGAGGGAATCGAGGCAAACTTCTTGCTAAGTCGCTAGGATGAGCAAAATGACGAAGAGAAGAAAAACGAGAGAGAGAAAAAAACTTGTTTGGGAAAAAATGGTAACTCGCTAAGTGGTAATTCGCTAGGGGTATACAAACAATATTAGGCAGTATGACACAATTGGTCCTTGTGGTTTTAACATGAGATGAGGTAAGTCGCTAGTGCAACATAACTTTCACTATATGACAAGTTTGGTCCCTATGGTATTGATGAACGAGTGGTAAGTTGCTAACACGGATTATAGACAAAGTCTCTAGCATTGATTATCACACTGATCACCATGAATCAATTAAACATTTAGACACATAAGCATTTAAAGCTAAGTTAGGCACTTAATACGAAGGCACACAAGGAAAATCACATGAGCAAGATACAACCACAACCTATAACTGAGAGAAACACCATAACCAGATATTACAAAAGCATAACCAGTTAGTCACACAAGCAGGAAACAACCACTACATACAAATAAGCAAACATCATAACCAGCACAGAAGCCAATGGCATATAAAACTAATCTCCCCCTCAATCAATGTCATCAAAGATCATTGATTGATATTAACCAATCCCATTATCAAACCAATAATATATCATTTGTTCGAACTTCATCTATGATCCCGTGCCATTATTGAATGACATTTCTAGGACCGTAGATGTTATCGATAACAAGGAATATATTCTTTATTAGTTTGAGGAAAATGATAAAATTTTGAATATAAAGAAATGACATAAAATTGTGTAAAAATTTTAAAATTGGTGTAAAAATAAAATATTTTAAATTTTTAAATTTTTTTTTTTTTTTTTTTTTATACACAAATATATAAAAGAGCGAGTCCTGATTCAAGATGAATAGGAGTCAAAGTAAGAAGTACATCAACTCTGGCAAGCTATAGCTCCTGAATGAGCTATGTTCATATCTGAGGGGAACCAAGTCATGAAGTTCCTGATTGAGTTGAGCATTGTACCTGAAAAAGACTGAGAGCACATTGTACTTGAAGCACATGTAGACTTGTACATAGAAGGGTTAGTGACATGTTTAGTCTCACATTTGGATGCATCACAGTATAATCCAGACGTATCATTAATGGGGATCCTATTAGGTTCTACATTCTTGAAAAGTTTACCTGTGGTAATCCACTTGAGGCATGATCTAGGAGTGTACGTTCGTTTAAGTCCTGTAAACTTAAATAATCTGCCAGTGGGAATCCATTTGAAACCACAGTTTGTTGAGCTAAGTGAGTGCACAGCCTTGTTTTGACTATTTGTCCCATTGTGATCAGAGAATTTCTTTGGGGATTGATAGATGATGTTTTGCATGAGACCTAGTTAAACTTATTGCATTTCTGATCTGTGAGTGTTGACCATTAGTCCTATTTTTGGGATTCATCATATCTGAACTAGGCAATGAAGTGACTGGTTTTGACAAAACAAACTTATTATCAACTTGGGATGTAAGCTTAGATTTCAATGGTTTAGCTCTTTCAGACCTAAAGGCATTAGGTTGTTTAATAACTGTTCGTTTCAAATGATTCTGAACATTTGACTTTCCCAAAGTTGAAGGTTTTGCAAACTTAGTGTTCATCCTATTTCCAGCATACTTCCTGAGCTCATTTTTTAGGGCAACAATATTGAAGCTCTTATCCTGAATTTGTGCTTTGAGGTCATCAATATCTTTCATCAAGAGGTCAGATTGATTGACTAACTTAGAGTTTGTTTCCTCAAGGTTCTTTCTTAAATGCTCATTTTCTCTTAGAAGGTTGGACACACATAGAGCTAGTTCAGAATTTCTAGATTCTAGTGCATCACTCATCTCATGACAGTCATATTTCTGGGCTTCTGAAAGAAGTAATTTCAGATTGCCTATGGTCGAATCTTTGTCCTGAATCTGGGATTTTAACTGATTAATTTCAAAAAATTCTCTAAATTCTGGAAGTTCCTGATTAGTACACGGTTTTTTTGCATAAAACATTTCATCCTTTTGTTGTATTTCAATTTGCAATGAGATACAGTGTTTTTCAAGAATTGAAAATTTGTATGAAAGCTCATCATATACCCTTTTTTCAATCATGTTACTTGCATTAGATTCAGGCAAAACAAAGACTGATTCCACATTGTTATGTTCAGAGTAAGAGTCATGTACCTTTTTATGAGAACTTGTGTGATCGGATAAGTGTACCTTATTGATTGATACCTTTTCTGACTCTGAGACTTTGAGATCAGTGCTGTTCTCTTCATCCTTTTCCATCACAACTGAGATTCTGCAATCAGTGTCTTCTGCTGGTTCAACTGGAATGAAGCATGACACGTCATCATTGCTCCATGGACACTCTTGGCACTCATTCAATTCCTTCAGCTTGTTATTCTCTTTAGCAGCTTCCTTGATGTATGTTTCCATATTACTCATAAGTTGAATAAATGAGTTTCTGAACTCATGAATTTCCATTCCCGTGTGCTTCTTGAAAGACATTCCAGTCATGATATTATCAAAATCTGAGGAGTATTCTTCCCGGGTAAGTGGCTGAAATTGGTTGAAGATGGTTTGGAGAGCAGCACGAGAATCATCAGTTGAGAGCTTTTCTTTGGTAATTTGAAACCTCAGTCGTTCTAAGTTAAGCAAAACAGTTCTTGTTAAAGTGGGAAAATCCTGACGAAGGATGGCACAACTTGTTCGATCCATGGTTGTAGATAAGAGTAATTTGAGAAGCTGACTGAGATGTTGAAACGGCTCACTAGTGCATTCCATGTCCTTAGCATCGTTTGCAGACATTAAGTGTGACTTATTTGAGTTGTTTTGATTAATCGATGCTGAATCATTAAGTGTATGGCATTCCGATAAGCATTCTGTTTCACTATTTTGTGTTGTGTCATAGAGAGCAAGTACTTTGGTGATTAAAGGATCCGTGATGACAGACATTGTGTTATTATGAATTACTCCCCAAGTCTCTAGAGATTTAGAACCAACTCGCTACCAACTAAATGGCAATAATCCCAAGTTGTTAGATCAACATCCAAGTCGCTAACAGGTAATGCACCAAGTCGCTAACACTTAATTCGCTACACCACTAAGTCGCTAGACAAATGCAAGTCGCTAAGTAGTAACTCGCTAAGACTCAAGTCGCTAGCAAAAATTTTGGCAGCAATTCGCTACTTAAATCGCTAAAGATACAAGTCGCTAAAGAGCAACTCGCTACAGACCAAGTCGCTACCACCAAGTCGCTACCCGTAGTGGAGAGTCCACTACTTGTACTGTAAATCGCTAGATCTAACTCGCTAAGTCTAAGACTGTAACTCGCTACAAATTTGTAAAGCAAGTCGCTACGAAGAAAGTAATCCGTGAGCTAAGTCGCTAGCAAGAAAAAACCATATAAACATCACTTTTCAATCCAAAAACAACCCAACCAAGATGATTCAAGCTTACCAAATGAAAACCTAAACACTTGTGATGATTCTAAACATAAAATTACTAACAAAAATCAAACTTTAACACAAGAAATCAACCAAATGATGCAAAAACCACTAAACTTTTTCAAACTCAAAAACCACCTAAAAACCACTAGAAATCCAAAGATGTGCAAGATATGATCTAACCATGGCTCTTGATACCAATTGTAGGATATTGGATTTCACATACACATCACAACATTAACATAATGAGCACATAGATGGTTTTTAGAGAGAGAAAGAGTGGGATATTCTAGTAAGAGAAACTTGTAGAATATTAGATTACCAAAGAACATCCAACCCTCTACCTTGCAAGGTAGAGGGTATTTATAGGTTACAAACTAAACGACCTCCTGACGGCCTGTGGATCAGGGATACAGTGGGTAAAGACCCGTCCTTCCTCCACGGTGTTGCACTAAACTATTTTACGCTACTGACTAACTAAATAACTACATAAAATAAGTAACTAACGATAAGTCTACGAGCTAACTTATGCTAGATAATAGTTGGGGTGACCGACTCTTCAATACTGGAATTTCTAATTCCTAACAAGGAATGAGTTTATTCTTGGAGCCTTGAAGATTTGCAATTCGCCTTGCGAAGAAGTGGGCGAGATTGTATGGTTGTTGTGTTAGCAAACAGTACAACATATGAGCACAACAAGCGGGAAGAATATCTCGATTTCCCCTAAGACTCCAAACATTTTCACGTAGAATGAGAGCGACAGGCTTGTACTCTTCTCGGATATCCCATGTATGGATAATGTTTGGATTGGAGTAATATGGTCGAGGTTTGCATATCATGCGCGTTAAATCTTCCGGAGAGGGTATGTGTGAACAATATGGACTATTTTCTTCACGAAAGTTGAAGAGAGAATCAAGAGACCAATCTTCGGTGAAGGAACATTGTCCATGGTTTGGAATTCGGAGGATGTGAGCAAGATGCCCAAGGCTTAAAGTGAATTTTTGGTTTTTGATATAAAACCAAAGAGATAGAGAGCGATCCTCGTTACGAACGAGTTCCACTTGACGGAAGAATTCCATTATGAACCTTGGACATATCTTCTCGTTGATTTCAAGAAGACATTCTAGTCCTATGGCTCGGAAGGAGGTATTGATACCTTCTTCGAATTGTAGAGAGGTGTCTACAATACGTCCTTCATGGAAGTGACGGTTTTCGAGATTATTGAACCCACGGACATGATTGCCAGGTGTGTTGGGCTCAAGGGAGATGTTCGGGGTGTAGACGCTAGTGAGTGAAAAATCAAACTCGTATTCATGCGTCATAGTTGAACCTATAGAGGTGAAGGGTTAATAGGAGGTGATGTTTATGATCAACCTATAAAAATCTAACGTTTTTACTAGATTTTATTAACAATGGTATTTAACACTTAACTAACTCATGGTTTTGAAATTCTAGTGGATTATTATTTTTAGAAAGATAGTGGTTATTAATCTTTGCAAGAAAACTGTCTTCCAGTAGGACGGATCCCACGGTTCCTTTACAAAAGGGATCCGGCTAGTATATCTTCCGGGATCCGTGGATCTGTAGTAACAGAAACAGATTTGATAAAAACATAGGTTTTACAGTTTTTATACCACGAAATATGTTTTATCCTACATTTTCTTTTAGCATGCATACGTGACTTCTAATGTATCACGAAGGAATATAACACATATAAAACAAAAGAAATGATAAACATATTATGATAAGAATAATATAGATAAACTAGATTATTAATAATATTGCATTTCAATACTTAGGATGATACAAAGGATTGGGTATATAACCCCAATATAGATCAACAACACAAAGTAAATGTCTCTGTATGTGAACTTCATCATAGGGAACACAAGTGCGATGAGTGTTAGGGCGATGAGCACGAGTGCGATGTAAACCATGTTGATGACGGATCTTCTTGGTTTTGGATGAAATGAGGAGGAAGATGAAAAAAAAATTAAATGAGAGGGAATTTTTGAAATTAGAAAATTTGAAAAAGTGAAGTTTGATTTAGAAGGGTCGATGGTGGGAGTATAAATAGGGGAATTTTTGAAATTTATGCTTTGTTTTATTATTGGATTTAAGAAGAAATAAAACATAAGTTATATATACGAGAAATATAACACGTATGTGAAAGAAAGGCTTCCTAATGAAGCTACATGTAAATCATGTGTAAACACAAAAATCTACTCAAATAAATTCCTAACAAATAACACTTATTTACTAAACTAATATCATTTAGATATAAGTGGAAAGTCATACCTCGAGTGCACTTAGGAATGTCTTTACAAATGACAAATGTCACTTAGACAATTCCCGCTCCTTTGCGTTTAAGATACTTTCTTAAAGAAGGTATTCTTGTTACCAAGCGTCTCCTAAAGCTTGGTGGGTATGAGCTTTGACTAATCAATATCACAAAGAAGATTAGTGCATTTAAATGAAAAGATATAAAAAGATGTTGTTATCAACTCAACATCCAAACATATAGTTTTTGAAAAATATGGTGTTTGTTTTTATAAAAAACCTTCTTTGTAGTTTTCAATTAACTATGGATCGTATCAAGTTTTTAAAGTATAATATACTTCAAGAAACTTGGTAACGAAGCTCTGATGCCAATTGTGGAAAACTAGAAGGGGGGGTTGAATAGTTTTACCAATTAAAACTTCCTTTTAAACTATTTAGATCGACTTATGTCAATCTATTTGGTTGTGTGTGTTGGATGTTGATAAACAAGCATATAAAGATATGTAATGAAAAGATAAGAGTAAGAAGCACAAAACCACAACGCGAGTATTTATAGTGGTTCGGCTACAAGGACACCTTCCTTGCCCTACTCCACTCCCCGAGTCACCTACTCGAGAGTTTGTAATCACTACACCAATCTCCTTATGGCGGAGAAGCCTTCACAACGTCGCTTAACCTTTTTCCGGTACAAAGCTAAATACTGAGTTCTTTCACACTAAGGCGAACCACACCTAATACAATGTCGCCTACCCTTTATACGGTGCTAGGCTAACCACCGAGTTCTTTCACACCTTAGGTAAACTACACCTTCACAATGTCGCCTACCCTTTATTAGGTACTAGGCTAAGCACCTAGTTCCATTGCAATGGAGGAACTACTACCACACTACACCAACGACTAATCCCAAAGGAGATCTACTCCTTTACAACATCATCAAGGACATCAATATCCTTGGGTCTAATGCTAGTCTATCTAGTACATCGAAACACACCATATCGAATGTACATCTAAGGCACCTTTCACTAATGCCTTTGATTAGATCTATAAGACACCTTTCACTAATGTCTTTGATTAGATCTACAAGACACCTTTCACTAATGTCTTGTGTCTTCACTTCTAAGCACCTTTCACTAATGCTTCTTGTCTTGACTTCTAAGCACCTACCACAAGTGCTTATCCTATAGACGATAGATACCCTTCACTAATATCTTCGTCTTGACACTTGAGACATCTTTCACTAATGTCTTTTAACACTACGCTTCTTTGAAGAAAGAAAGAGATCATCAACAAGAGGACTTCAATAGCCTTGATGATGAGGAAGCTTGGCAACTCATGGACTTGAGCTTGCTCGACTTCAAAGGTGGTGATCTTCCCTTTAAGAGGAACCTAAAAGATCACACAAAAACAAAACTACAAACATAGATCTCTTGGATCTAAGGTTAGTGAGATTTAACTCAGGGGAGAAAGTATGTTAGAGAGGGGTGAGATATAATGAAGAAATGGCTCACTATTTATAGAGGAAAAACCAACCCCCGGATCCCACGGATCCCTTCCACTTGGGATCCGGCTAGCACAAAGCTAGGGATCCGTGGTCCGCTCCTCTTTGCCCATGGGTATTTTTGGTTATGGGTCATGGGTCATGGGTTATGGGTCAAAACCATTTGCTAGTATTTACCCATTTAGTATATACTTGTATTTACCCAATTTAGTATACTTAGTTTAAGTATATGTTTAACCCAATATGTAAACACTAGTTGTTTTACATATGTATCTAAATCATAAAATCACTTATACTTGTTTTAGTGTTTTATGTGAAAGCGTAAGTGTGTTAGAAAACTATTAGTTCAAACCAATTACGTATTTTATTTGTTTCCTTAAAATGATCTTACTTTTGTTATCGACAAAACATTAGAAGATCGTGAAATCTAAATAAACGTTTTTACAGCTTATTTGTATTAACAATAACCAACCTTGCTCGACACAAACTAGTTGAAGTTCTCCCGAGATTCCGGTATTCTAAAGATCACCTTTGATCTGCTTGTGAACAAGGGAAAAGCACTCGTGCTCATTTTCCTTCAAAGGTGGAACACAGCTCTCAGCATGTGCTTCATCTTCTTCACATGGATTTGTGTGGCCCGATGCGCGTGCAAACGATTAATGGCAAATGCTACATCTTCGTAATTGTTGATGACTACTCACGATGGACTTGGGTCTACTTTCTTCGAAGCAAAGATCAAGCTCCACAGATGATCATCACCTTTCTCACGAAAATTCAAGTTCAGCTCTGGAATAATGTCCGCCAAATAAGAACAGACAAAGGAACTGAATTTGTGAACCAAACTCTTCAAGAATTTTATGAGAAATTGGGAATTGAGCATCAGAAATCTATTGCACGTACACCAGAACAAAACGGAGTTGTTGAAAGACGAAACCGTACGTTAGTGGAAGCTGCAAGAACAATGTTAATCAATGCTAAACTTCCAGATTACTTATGGGCATAAGCTGTATCAACTGCATGCTATACTCAAAATCGTTCAATGATTACAAAACGCCACAACAAAACACCTTTTGAGCTTATCCAAAACCATAAACCGAATCTCAAACACTTTCAAGTATTCGGATCCCTTCGCTATCCGAATAATGATCGTGATGACTTTGGTAAGCTCAAAGCCAAAGCTGACATTGGAGTCTTTATTGGATACTGTGAGAACTCTAAAGGTTACCGGATCTGGAATCGTCGTACAAAGAAGGTTATGGAAATGATTCATGCTAATTTTGATGAGCTTACAGAAATTGCTTCTGAGTATAACAGCTTGGAACCCGGTCACAACCGTTTAAACTTCCCTCAAACCCCATCATCAGCTGAACCAAGCCCCCAACTTACTCGTCAACAAATGGAAAAGCTATTTGCTCTGCTGTTTAGTGATGACATTGATGAACGTGCTCCATGTGTATCCAATGTTTACGCTGCTCAACCTGATCATATACCTATACCTGATACACCTGCTACAACAACTACTGTTGAAGAAGCACCACCAGTTGACTCTACAACAACAGTTGAACAAACTGCTTCGAATGACGCTGAACCAGCTGATGATGTTCTTAATGAAGTACCCCCAACTGCAGATTTTGATCCAAATGCTTTCTTTAACCCGTTTGCTAATGAAACTGTTGCACCTGATGTTGCGGAATCATCTACAAGCCATTTGAATCCTCAAAATCTGCACAATGTATACCAACATCAACCCTCTACACATCGTTGGACAAAAGACCATCCTCTAGATAATATTATTGGTAACCCGAATCAACCAGTCGTTACGAGACAACGTCTTCACATAGATGGTGAACATTGCATTTATGCACTCACTGTCTGCCAATCTGAGCCTAAAAACATTAAAGACGCAATGACAAAAGACAACTGGATTGAATCCATGCAAGAAGAACTCAACCAATTCAAACGTCTTGAAGTATGGGAACTGGTTGAAAGACCAACATGAGTCTACGTCATTGGTCTCAAATGGATTTGGAAGAACAAATTGGATGCTGAAGGGAACGTAATCATAAACAAGTCACGTCTGGTGGCTAAGGTTAATAGACAGGAAGAGGGTATTGACTTTGAAGAATTATTCGCTCCGGTTGCTCGTCTTGAGGCTGTTCGGATCTTTCTCGCGTTCGCGGCTCATATGAATATAACGGTCTTTCAGATGGACGTCAAAACTGCTTTTCTGAATGGTCAACTGAAAGAAATGGTTTATGTCAGCCAACCAGAAGGATTCGTTGATCCCGAGTTCCCGAACCATGTCTACAAACTGAACAAAGCTCTGTATGGTCTCAAACAAGCTCCTCGGGCGTGGTACGATAAGTTGTCATCTTTCCTCATTGCCAATAATTTCACCAAAGGTTTGGTCGACCCAACTCTTTTCATACAATATCACGGGGCACATATTTTAATTGTTCAAATTTACGTGGATGACATCATTTTTGGGTCAACACATAAAAAGTACTCAATCGCTTTTGCAAAACTAATGAAGAAACATTTTGAAATGTCCATGATGGGTGAACTTACGTTCTTTCTAGGACTGCAAGTTCATCAATCACCCCGTGGTATTTTCTTGAGTCAGTCCAAATATGCCCTTGAATTGTTAAACAAATTTGGAATGCAAAACTTTGGCACCTATGCCACACCAATGGCTCATACCAAGAAGCTAGACGCTGATTTACATGGGAAATTGGTGGACCTTACCAAATACCGTAGTATTATTCGGTCTCTCATGTATCTAACAGCTAGCGGGCCTGATATTGTGTTTTCCGTATATCTTTGCTCCCGTTATCAGTCAAGACCAACTGAAACTCACCTCTCAGAGGCTAAAAGAATCCTCCGATACATCAAGGGAACCATTAATTTGGGGATCTGGTATTCGAAGGATTCTGGTTTTGAACTAATAGCTTTTTCAGACGCTGATCACGCAGGATGCTTAGATTCACGAAAAAGTACTTCAGGAGCATTATAATTTCTTGGTGATAAACTGGTGTCATGGCAATCGAAGAAGCAGGATTGTACATCGCTGTCCTCAACCGAAGCAGAATATGTAGCCATGTCGGCGTGTTGTGCTCAAGTCATTTGGATGAGAATACAACTCAAAGACTATGGTTACGTATTCGACAGAATCCCGATGTACTGCGACAATCGGAGTGCTATTGTGATCTCGTGCAACTCAGTTCAACATTCGAAATCAAAGCACATCAATCTTCGATATCATTTCATCAAGGACCACGTGGAACAGGATACTGTTGAATTATACTTTGTGGGTACAGAATACCAATTGGTAGATCTTCTCACCAAAGCCTTAGCTCCTGCTAGGTTTAATGAGTTGGTCCACCGGATTGGTATGTGGTGTTTGACTCAAGAGGAACTGGATGAACTCTTAAAACATTCTTAAAACCAGTCAAACACCAAAACTTCTTTTGTAAATATTTTTTTCAAAAATAAAATACAAAAATATAAAATTTGATAAAACAACAAAAATATTCTTCTATCTATATTTCTTTTAACATGGCAAGTACAAATCTTCCGTCAACACTCTTATCTTTCAAAATTCAGTATTTTTTCGATCAAGTATTGAGGGGGAGAAAGCAAATATTTTTCGGTTTCATAAAACCTTGTACTTGCATGTTACCTCATCCCGGTTGTTTCTTTAATAATGGTGGTCACATTTCTGGTTTACTGACACTCCTCGGACTAAAATTTATAAAATTTCATTATTTCTTTAGTCGAGGGGGAGTGTTGTCAAGTTTTTTTTCCAAATATTCTCGTTTGGTAACCAAATTAGAAGTTATGGGCGTTGGATGTAAATGGTTAAGGTGGAGGGACCGAAATTGTCAAAAGCTTAAAGTAATTTTTTAACAAAACCCCCACCTAATTTTCTCATATCATTAACTCTTCTCATTTATTACCTCAACAACCTTCATCCTATGCCTATCATACAATCTTCAAATCCGTTTTATTGATCATCATTTTGTAAGTGGTTTCAAAATCTAAACGTGTTTACAAACAATGGTTTTGATTTATTTGCAAATCCAACGGCTAAATCCTGTGTTCGGATGATTTTCTTGTTCTACGCGTTAGCATAAGAACACAAGATCATCAAGTGTGTGTTTGCTATGATATAATGGTGTTAAAATGTTCAAAACTATGTGCCAAAACCATTTTTATCAAACCAATCCACCCAATTCCACGAATTGATTGATTTTGAAAACTAGGGTTTATGCGTGAAATTGGGTACTTTCATATGTGAGTGTCTCTGGTTAAAAAGATTGTTGTGTGATGTTGTTTACAAAATGAATTGACCATATCTATGTTTAGAATCAACCCAGAAACACTAACTGCTAGTTAATTAGAAATTAGGGTTTATGTTCTTGATATTGGGGTATTTTTGATTCGTTTAGAGTTTGATGTTAAAACTTGGACTGAACAACTCACTTGGCTTCTTAGACTTACCAGAACATGTTTAGTGCATTTCCCATGGTTTAATTGCTTACTCGTAATTCTTAAGCTTTAGGGTTTAGGTTACGCGTAACATGTGTTCTACGTATAACTGTTTGATTGAGTATTCGTGTTTAAAACTGATAAGGATTGAATGTATGTGTTAATGTTAGTGTTATGATGAATTTATTTCAGGTTTCTAAGCGTGAACAAATCTGAATCAAGGTTACTTGAACATCTACGCATAAGGATCACCTTACGCGTAGCATGTTATGTGTAAGAGAAATATTACGCGTAACATTTACGCGTAAGGGTCTACATTGGGTACTAAGCGTATCCTGTGAAGGATATGCGTAAACAGTAACATCTACGCATAAGGTTGACTCTTACGAGTAAGCCTTACGCGTAAGGTTCAATATACGCTTACGCGTAAGCTCTACGCATAAGGTCCTCTTTTCCTACGCGTAATATTTTTTACGCGTAAGTCAAGAACCTACGCATAAGCTTATGCTTACGCGTATACCACTCCTGTTTACGCATAAGCTTGCCATTTCTACGCCTAAGCCTAGTTCTAACCTTAATTATGAATTGTTACGCGTGCAAACTTGTAAATAAATAAATCATAACGCCATGAAACCAATAATGTCACTAATAAGCTTAAACGCTTAATAAGTTGTGAAAAATAAGTGAAAACATGGACTTTAAAACTTAAAGTTAATCAACTCACGAAACTTATCACGACGTCATTAGACTATTGGACAAACAAGTGATATTGGACTCGTAACAATCATCAACATATCACATTCAAATAATTAGACAATAAAACCATTTGTTGACTAATGTAATGTCTTTCGATATGTTGGTTCTTTTGGCTAAATATCTTTCAGATCACGACATGGACGCTCAAATGCAAAACGTGGACGCACCAAACATTCTCACCGTTGAAGATATCTTCCCTCATGGTTATCCGATGAAGATAGGAAAGAATAACCTTCGTGTTGATTTTGATACTCTCACCTGCTCAGAGTCTTCTTGCTTAATAGTTGTGGACATTCTGAAGAACCACCCTTATCAGAACATGCTCTCCAATTCTGCTACAGTGCCGAAGATCTACATTCACCAGTTCTGGAATACAATGCAAAAGATCAAAGGTCAAAATGCTGTGACGGTGACACTCAACCACAAACAAGTCACCATCACACCAGCAGACTTAAGGGTTGTTCTTCTCATTCCTGTCATCGAGCCAACCGAATACAATGCCACACCAACTGAAGAGGCTGTTCTGCAATTCATGATCGACATTGGTTATGACGAAGCTACAGGAGTAATCACAAAGCATTCATATGTGGATCTTAAGAATATTCTTCAGCCATGGAGAACCCTCTACATCATCATCACCAAATCAGTTTATGGACGTGATAGTGGTTACGAGCATCCCAAGCTCGTGGAACTACAGATCTTTTGGGCTTTGGTCAACATGAAACACAGTGAAGTTGAAGCTCTGATATGGGACGACATGATGTCATTCCTCAAAAAGCTTGGCACAAAAATCCCATACATCAGATATACAAAACTGTTGATCCAAAGAGCTCTAGGGTATAATCCTGATATCCCCAAGAGACTCAATGACCCCAAAAATCACTCCATGTTGTATGAGCCTACACTCACAGTCAGATTTAAGGAATCTACAACAAAGAAACAGGGTGCAGTGTTGCCAGATCACCTTCTAACCGATGAAGTCAAACAACTCTATTCATACAAAAGGTATCTGGTAGCAGTTAATGAAGGAAAAGTAGGCTTTCTTGATGAAAAATCTTCTAGTACACCTACTAGGAAAACCAGGAGAGGCAGTACAGGGAGTGTTACAAGCACTGAGAGCCAGAGAAAGTTTCCTACGAGAGAACACACTCTCAAAGGGAAAATTCCCTCTAAGGAAGTCATTCCTATTCCCGAGCCTAAACCGCAACAAAAGCTAGTGGATGAAAGCTCTGAGGAAACCGAATCAGACGAAGAGGTCACCTACTCTGAAACTGCAACCGATGTCACTCCAATAGTAGCTAAACCTCCCAGTCCAGTAGCTGATAAAGGAAAAGACAAAACTCTTGTGCTCGAGCATGATAAGGAAAGTTCTGAAGAAGAACCAGTTGATGAGGAAAGAGAATATCAAAAGAAGTTGAAGAACCTCAGACAAAAATACTTTGCCGATGAATTCATAAAAGATCAAACTCGTGGCCCTGGAGGATCCAGTGGTGGTACTCAAGCCACACCAGTTTCTGATGCGGTTAATCAACCCGATAAGGGAACTGGTACTACCACCACCCACGAACAACAACAAAGGCAGATAGAGGATTCCATAAACTATGACATAGAGGAACCAGACATGGAAAAGACTGAGACAACTCCTGGTGATGATACTAAGACTGATGAAACGGCTAAGTCTGGACATGATGAAGATCTTGATTATGATACTTATCTTCTAGACAGTCCCGCACGCTCCAAGGAGGAAACTTCTGAGCCACCAAAGGACCCTGAATCACCTCACGTCTCCTCATCATCGGATTCGTCTTCTCACTCTTCTCTACCACCATCCAAAGGCACAACCAAATCCACATCCAAGTCAGTGAAGAAACCTACTGACTCTTGGATATCTCGGGCAAAGACAAGGATTGTTAAAGCTGTCAAGCAGGTCAGGAAGAAAGATGTGACCAATAAAAAGTTAGATATACTCGCTGACAACATCAAACATCTTCATAACGAGATAGACAAGATGACAAATGAAAAGGAGTATATTCAGAAGTTCATGCAACGTGATGTCCAAGGGGAACTGAACGAAATGATTAGGGGCTATACTCAAAAGTTCCTACTCGACACCGTTCCTGGTGTGACAAGAGAAATGTTCAACAGACAACTCTATCCGAATCTGATGCATTTGGCCAAGCAAACTATAAGATCAACACCTATGACCGTAACAATCACCCTACTGATCCTATAGTGTTCTCTGATGCTGAATTAGTTTCCAGGCTGGTAACTCAAATGTCTAAACGATCTGCAACATTTGCTTCTTACGAAGGTAAATTGTTTGAAGCATTGCTGGAATACCAACTCAAATCAGCATGCAGAGAAGAAGCTCAAAGGCCTAAATGTCCAAGAGACGATGAAGATAAGGATAAAGATAAAGATAACGAGCCTAAACACCCGAAGAAAACTGTTGAATCATCCTCCATTCACCTCCACCCCTAAGGACTCCAGCTCAACAACGATCTCCTCCACCTTCTTCCACTGACAAACCTCAGGACTCTGAGTTGCCACCCCAGACAGAGAAAACCGGTGATCATTTTGAATATACTGGTGGTGACGATGAGGAAGTCTCTGAGCCCCAACAACAACCCACCTCTCCCGCTTCGACTACAAAACTAGAATCCTCATCTAGGCCAAAGAAAAAGAAGAAGAAGACGCCTAAGGCTGACGTCGTATCTTGGCTAGACGAACATGACACCGAATATGACTGGTTTTCTAAACTTGTTGATGCTACTCCCGCCTTAACTGATGATCCAGATATGGTAGAAGGTCATACATTGGAGCATGCTAAACTTCTTCAAGAAAAGTTTCGGGTGAAGAAGATGACCAAGTCAGAGTTAAAACGCATCAAAAATGAAGCTTTTCAATTGCTCAAAGACAGCTCAGAAAGTGCTATCGAAGTTGAATACCATCTTGATAACATAGCACGAGCCATGTCTAACAACATCGATTGGCTCAACCCTGAAGCGAACATTGACTTCACCAGACAAGACAAAGCTCCATACTACACCGACTGGTCTAAACCTCTACCAACGATTGGCCAACCAGATCAACCTAAGATTCCATTTCGCTACTTCTTCAACAATGACTTGGAATTTCTTCAACACGGTAGCGATGATTCAAAGAAATACGCTACATCACTTACACTTCCATTCCCGGCAGCCATATACTCCAACTGCATAGCCATCGAAGAAAAGGCTACCCACATGTTTTCCAACAGCGTGGAACGGTATGACATTGATGCAATGTACGGGATTCACCATTGGCCGGAACGCCAACGAATCTACTACAAAAGCTGCCAGGTTTGAAAGTCTCAACATGAAGTGTACAGTGATAAAGGGATCATTGCTGTTAAGCATGTCACTCTGTCGTCTAAATGGGATTACACCTTCCTCAAGACTATCGTGGTCAAAAGACAAGACGAAAGGGACTATGAATTCTGTGAAGCGGACTTTCAGAACTTGTCTCTCAATGACATTGAAGATTTGTATCTTGCCAAGGTACAGGGAAGAATGAGACAATTCTCGACTGAAATTCAACGTGAATACATCAAGTCCTTGCTCATCTTCATCAGAAGCATAGTGATCCAGGAACGTGTAGAAGATTTACAACTTGCCGTTGAATCGTATCAAACACGTATCAACTTTACCAGACCTCAGCTAGAACTTCCTGACATCAACCATCTTCTACAATTCACTCTCATCAGCAAACCATTTGGAGTAGTTTACCGTAGTGAACTACATCGCAACTACTTGATGGCATGTAGAGATCTTCATAAGTTTGGAGATCACACACTGAAGAAAGTCAGGGACGGGTTAGCTTATCGTTAAAGGAGATACATGAAGGCATCAGGTCGAAGAAGAGATGGAATTCTCAGGAAAAACGGGATGTGAAGAGGATCATCACTCGGATCGATGAAAGGTTGTACAGAAGGGACCAGTTCAGAAATCTGGAGAGCTTCGTAGGTGGTCGTTCTAGGATTACTCTCACAGGCTATCAACGCCCAGTTCGCATTCCTGGTGATATTACTGGACTACCTGGTACCCCTTAAACTATTTAAATTTCATATTAATTTGGATGTGTGATTATTCAATGACAATGGCTTGTGCACACATCATAGTGTACAACCCGTTCTTGTAATGAAAGGACCCTGTGGTACGCTTCAGTACCACAATCCTTATAAAAGGAGCAAAAGCTTCTTACTTTTAAGTAAAACCTATCTAACCTTTCATTTTAAAAGGTTTTGCTCAAAAGGACAAGTACTTTCCGTTATGATTTTCAAAACCTCAACCGTTTATATCACTTGTTGAGGGGGAGTATTTGATTAAAAACTTTGTTCACAAATTGTTCTTCGTGTAATCTTCCCACAAAACTCAAAATGGTCATATTTATTCTCAACATTTCTTCAAAAATACCATATTTATATGCCATTTTTTAGGGGGAGAAAATTATTGTGATAAGAAATATGTTGATTTGCTATTTGAATCTTCGTGTGATAAGACTTAACCCATGAATTGACGAACTCTGAATTGTCATAAATCAAAAAGATTTTTCTTCCTAGACTTATCCGAGTAGATTGTACCTATTCAAGAAGCTCTTGATAGACATGAACTTTGACGGGTTTGACAACCTTTCGAGGTTTGTCCACACCTTCAAGGTAGTTATCAGAGCTAGTTGTCACCTAAAAACTGACAATGTAACTCTTTAACTATGCAACGTAACCGTGTCTCGCGGGGGATTGTCTATCTTGAGTCGATCAATTCAAAATTGCACGCTCTTCTCTCACCGTGCAGATTTCTGTCTAAACACTTAAGAACGTGTGGAGGGGGAGTATTTCTGCATAAAGATAAAACTCTCACAGTGGTACAAAATGTTTTTCATTCACAAACACTTTGAGAGATTTTCAAGAAAATGGTTTTATGGCAACATAGGTTATTCATGGAGTTATAAGGTGACTAAGGTTAGGAATAACCATCCTATGATCCGCCAGAGCCAGAGGGATCTACCCAAGGACATCACAAATAGTTAGTACTTAGAAGTCCTTAGGTATGATTACAAAAAGGAGAAAATGAGAATCGGAGAAAGAAGGAGTTGAAGAATTAAAAAGAAAAGCAAAGAAAAGGGTGAAAAGAAATAGCCCTCCAGATTATTCAACTTACGGCAGACACCGGGTTCAATTCATATGCTACTGGTTGTCACTTGATGACACCGGTATTGAAGATTAAAAGTCGTCATGGACCCAGTGACTCATGCACTAAACCTTCTTAACCACTCAAGTTTCTCTCAACAGGAGCTTGTTTCATTATCACAGGGAACCCTAAGTAAACTATCGGCTTTCTCTTAGAGATTGTTGGTATTGAAGAAGGAGACCCTCTCCCCAGTCTTCGCTCAGGAAAAACCAAAGTGCACTATTGAGTCTAGAGCCACGAGATTCATCAAAAGATCTCTTAGGTACACTTGACAATTCATCGCTTGCAGTTCAACAAAAAGAACACAAGTGATATATTATCGTGTCCTTCACAGATCTTAGCAATCTGTCGAGAACATTTATGAGAGGTTCACATATGTGATCCTCAGTGATTAAATGGAAACTCCTGCTAGGGTCAACATTTAACAGCCCTGACAGCAGGTCACTTCGGTAACTCCCCGTGGATTACACTTAGTGTGTCTCAAACGGTCTACAGTCGTGAGGTGATGCTTCGGTGTACCTTAGCGACTCATCTGAACTGTAGGTGTACTTCGGTACATCGTGTTATCTCACTTGTGGGACTCCAGTTCAGGAACGGCCTTTGTGAGAATTAGAGATGTGTTTTCACACTATGCTGTTAAATCCCTCGAAATTCAAACTTGTAAGTGTCGGAATCCGCTTATTACTAACCGTGTGTATGTTTTCTTCTTATGGAGGCTCTGGAGCGGACTGGTCGTGCAGATTCTTCACATGCTCATACCAACATCATCACTAATGCAAGTTCTCTCAAAAGGCAACACAAAAGTCAGAATGATTCTTCGTCAAATCAAAGAATCTACAAAGTTTAAAGACTAAGAAAACTTCATCAGTACTGTAATCCAACGTTAAAGAGCGTGTGAGCATGTTGAAGAAAGATGTGGAGACACTGGAGCAACGGAGCAGACCTGATGCAGACAACGACAACATACTATCACTACCATCACAAAGAACAAAGATCACAGAACAAAGATAATGATGACGTCAAATCATAACTTTTCAAAGGAAACAATTTCTCTACACTGGGGAGATTGTTCAAATCAAGGCACTTCTTCTCACAAGAAAGAAGAAAGTCATAAGATGTCAAAGCTACTATTACATCAGCACCTACAACGTTTATCACTCCTTCATTCATCACCAACACTTAGGGGGAGATTGTTGGAATCACTCCTAAACCTTAATTCAAGTGTTAGTGATTCATATGTAATAGTTAGCTTAATATGGCCTTTATGTTTGTTATTAAGCTAATGCTTATGTAGAAGGCCCATAAGCCTTGGCCCAAGCCTAATAAGGAAAGGATGGGAACTTGGTGTGTTGCCCTAGTTCCCTCCTATAAATACTCTTGTAAACCTTCTATTAAAGGTTGGTTCTTCAATTCATTCACTTACACTCTACGCATAACTTTTCTCTATCTTTATACGTGTGTGTGTGTGTGTTTGGTTATTTGTTCATACGATCACTATCTTATCTCTATTTCTTATATTGATGCTTGTGTTGCGTATATGGTGACCTAACAACCTCCACCTAAAGAAGATCTCCATAGCGTTCTCCTACAAAAGACAAACCTCAGGACTCTGAGTCACCACCACAAACAGAGAAAACCGGTGATCACTTTGAATTCACTGGTGGTGACGATGAAGAGATTCCAGAGCCCCAAAAACAACCTACTTCTTCTACATCAACAAAGAAACCAACATCATCAACAAAGCCTAAGAAGAAGAAAAGGACCAATGTTGTGTCATGGCTAGATGAAGATGACACCAAAGAATATGACTGGTTCTCTAAACTTGTTGATGCTACACCTCAGTTACCGGAAGGTCAAGAACCGGTAGATGGTCGCACAATGGAGAATATGAAGCTTATACAAGAAAAGTTCAAAGTGAAGAAAATGACTAAAGCAGAGTTGAGTCGAATCAAGAACGACGCCTTTCAACTACTTAAGGACAGCTCAGACAGTGCCATTGAAGTCGAATATCATCTCGACAACATAGCACGAGCCATGTCTAACAACATTGATTGGCTCAACCCTGAATCAAACATCGACTTCACCAGACCAGACAAAGCTCCATTCTACACTGACTGGACCAGACCACTACCTACCATTGGCCGACCGGATCAACCTAAGATTCCCTACCGCTATTTCTTCAACAACGACTTGGAATTCCTTCTACACGGTAGCGATGTCACCACGAAATACGCTACATCACTTACCTTCCCTTTCCCGACAGCAATATACTCCAACAGCATAGCTATCGAGGAAGATGCTACACACATGTTTGCTGACAAAGTGGAAAAGTATGACCTCGATGCACTATATGGGATTCATCATTGGCCAGAACGACGTAGAATCTACTACAAAAGCTGCCAGGTTCTACAGTCAAAAAAGGAAGTGTTCAGTGAAAAACGGATCGTTGGTATTCAGCATGTTACCCTGTCATCAAAGTGGGACTACACATTCCTAAAGAAAATAGTGGTCAAACGACAAGACAAAGAGGAATATGACTTTTGTGAAGCGGATTTTCCGAGATTGTCACTAAATGACATTGAAGATGTGTATCTTGCAAAGGTACAAGGACGAATGCGACAATTCTCTACAAATATCCAACGCGAGTACATCAAGTCATTGTTAATCTTCATCAGAAGCATCGTGATCCAAGAATGTGTAGAAGATATTCAACTTTCCGTGGAATCATACCAGAAGCGTGTTAATCTCACAAAACCACATCTAGACCTTCCCGACATAAACCAACTTGCTCATTACACCCCTATCAGGAAACCATTTGGTGTAGTCTACCATAGTGAACTACACCACAATTGCTTCATGGCATGCAAAGAGCTTCATAAGTTTGGGGATCACACATTGAAGAAGGTTCGGGACGGGTTAGCATACAGGTTAAAGGAGATCCATGACGGCATAGGATCACCGAAGAGATGGAATTCGAGGGATAGGAGGGATTTGAAGAAGAACATCACTCGGATTGATGAAAGGTTGTTCAGACGGGATCAGATAAGAACGTTGGAGAGTTTCGTAGGTTGTCGTCCAAGCATATCTCTCACAGGCTACCAACGTCCAGAACGCATTCCTGGAATTATTGACGGACTTCCTGGTACCCCTGATTCTCCTTGATCTGTTTCCTTATCATTATTTGGATGTGTGATTTATACTTAACTATGGCTTGTGCACACATAACAATGTACAACCCGTAATTGTAATGAAAGGACCCTGTGGTACGCGTCAGTGCCACAATCCTATATAAGGAGCGAAAGCTTCTTACTTTTGAGTAAAACTAATCAAAACTTTCAATTTTCAAAGTTTTGCTCAAAAGAACAAGTACTTCCCCTTATGTTTTTCAAAACCTCAAAAGTTAATATCACTTGTTGAGGGGGAGTATTTGCTTAAAAACTTTGTTCACAAAATTGTTCTTCGTGGTAATCTTCCCATAAAACTCGAAATGGACATATTCGATATCAAAATTTTGTCAAAAATAACATTTATATGCCATTTTTTAGGGGGAGAAAAATTATGTGATAAGAAATATGTTGTGAATTGCTAATGAATCGTCGTCCTAAAGACTTAACCAATGAATTGACGAGATCTTAAATGTTAGTAACTCGAAAAGACTTGTCCGGGACGGGTAATAATTTCAAGCTAGTTCGCTAGTGATGTAAACGTGTCTCGCAAAGGACTTGTCCTAGTAGAATGTACCATTCGAGAACCCCTTGGTAGACATGAACTTTGACGGGTTTGACAACCTTTCAAGGTTTGTCCACACCTTCAAGGTAGTTATTAGAGCTAGTTGTCACCTAAAAGCTGACAATGTAACTCTTTAACTATACAACGTAATCGTGTCTCGCAGGGAATTGTCTATCTTGAGTTGATCAATTCAAAAGTGCGCGCTCTTCTCTCACCGTGCAAATTTCTGTCAAAAATACTTAAGCACGTGAGGAGGGAGAGTATTTATGCAAAATACTAAACTCTCACAGTGGTACAAAATGCTTTTACTCATAACCACTTTGAGAGATTTTCATGAAATTGGTTTGATGGCAACATAGGTTAGTCATGGTGTTATAAGGTGACTAAGGTTAGGAATAAGCGTCCTATGATCCGACAGAGCCGGAGGGATCTACCCAAGGACACCACCAATAGTTAGAATTTAGAAGCCCTTAGGTATGATAATAAAAAGGAGAAAATGAGAATCGGAGAAAGAAGGAGTTGAAGAATTAAAAAGAAAAGTAAAGAAAAGGGTGAAAAGAAATAGCCCTTCAGATTTTTCAACTTAGGGCAGACACCGGGTTCAATTCATATGCTATTGGTTGTCACTTGATGACACCGGTATTGAAGATTAATGTCGTCATGGACCCAGTGACGCATGCACTAAACCTTCTTAGCCACTCAAACTTCTCTCAACAAAAGCTTGTTTCATTCTCACAGGGAACCCTACGTAAACTATCGGCTTTCTCTTATAGATTGCTGATATTGAAGAAGGAGACCCTCTCCCTAGTCTTCGCTCAGGAAAACCAAAGCGCATTATTGAGTCTAGAGCTACAAGATTCATCAAAAGATCTCTTAGGTACACTTGACATTTCATCACTTGTCGTTCAACATTAAGGACGCAAGTGATACATTATCGAGTCCTACACAGATCTTAGTAATCTGTCGAGAACATTTATGAGAGGTTCACACATGTGATCTTCAGTGATTGAATGGAAACTCCTGTCAGGGTCAACATCAAATAGCCCTGACAGCAGGTCACTTCGGTAACTCCTTGTGGGTTACGCTTAGTGTGTCTCAAACGGTCTACAGTCATGGGGTGATGCTTCGGTGTACCTCAGCGACTCACCTGAACTGTAGGTGTACGTCGGTACATCGCGTTATCTCACTTGTGGGACTCCAGTTCAGGAACAGCCTTTGTGAGAATTAGAGACGTGTTTTCACACTATGCTGTTGACACAATCGAAGTTCAAACTTGTAAGCGATGGATTATTTCTAACCCATGTTTTATGTTTTCTTCTTATGGATGCTTACGGGAAGAAAAGATCGTGCAAATTCTTCACATGCTCATACCAACAACAACATTAATTGAAGTTCTCTCAAAAGGCAACACAAATTCAGAATGATTCTTCGTCAAAGTCAAAGAATCTAAAAAGTTTAAAGACTAAGAGAACTACATTAGTACTGAAATTCAACGTTAAAGAGCGTGTGAGCATGTTGGAGAAAGACGTGGAGACACTGGAGCAACGAAGCGGACTTCATGCAGACTAACATACTATCACTACCACCACAAAGAACAAATGATCAAAGAACAAAGATAATGAAGACGTCAAAGCTGAAAAACTTCAAAGTAAACAAGATCCCTACACTGGGGAGATTGTTGGAATCAAGACACTTCTTCTCACAAGAAAGAAGAATGTCAGAAGACGTCAAAGCAACTATTACATCAGCACCTACAACATTTTTCACTCTAATCATTAATCACCAACACTTAGAGGGAGATTGTTGGAATCACTCCTAAACTTGATTACAAGTGTTAGTAATTAATATGTAATAGTTAGCTTAATTAGGCTTTTGTGTTAGTAATTATGGCAAGGCTTATGTAGAAACCCAATAAGGAAAGGAAGGGGACTAGTGTGTTGCCCTAGTTCCTTCCCCTATAAATAGTCTTGTAAACCTTCACTTGAAGGTTGGTTGTTCACTTTTCTATTTCACTCTAAGCATAAACCTTTTATTGTTCATACGTGTGTTTGGTTAAGTGTTCATCCGATCTCTCTTTACCTCATTTCTTCATATTGATGCTTGTGTTACAAACATGGTGACCTAACATATCGCAACCTTCAGGACGTGACAGATCCTGAAAAATTTTAAAAACCAGATTAATGAATATTACAGAATGTCTTTACGCTGTCTGTTTGTAAAAATAGTTCTGCTATACCTCTACCTATGTTTCCAACTGATTCTCTTCACCACATGGGGAATTAATCCCTTTTTTCAGTCTTTTGGAATGCCTTTTCGGCAATTGTGGAGTCGTGGGAGGGAGGTTCACATATGGGTCCTGCAAACACTTGCCTACCTGCTTTGACCTTTTTGAGTCAACATCTTCTTTCAAAACAGGAGTACTCTTTTGGGTAACTTTGGCCTTACTACTTTTCTTTTTTGTTGGGCCATCATAAGGTGACAGTAGAGCCTTACTTGCATTTCTCTTCCTTTTAGCACGCATGAAAACATCCTGTATGCAAAGTTCAGCATTGAAATAACATCGACATTTGAACTTTAATAGTAAGTTTAAAAAATAATGTAGTTGTACCTCAGAAGCTGTAGTCAAAGGCTTATTGGCTCGTCCTTCAGTTTGTGAAACAGCTTGTGTGTTTTTCTCAGATTATGAAACATGGCCTTTCTTGCTTTCTCAGGATCACGATCAATTTTGTCAAATACCGCCTTGCTTGCGGTCTCATTTGCCACCACTAACACACCCTCGCTTACTTTCTCATTAACGTTGCCATCAACATTGTTAGGTTCATTATGAATAACCAACTCCCCCAATTTCTCATTAACATTCCCATCGCCATCCTTATTCTCTTCAACATGATTCGTATGATCATCCCCCATCTCTATCATTTGTAACACTCCTACACTTACTTTCTGACCATCATGAGAATCTATATCAGTTGCATTGCAATCAACAATGTTATTTTGATTACCTTGAACCCCCTCTACAGATTTCTCATCAACATTTAACACTCCTTCACTTACTTTCTCACGATCATGAGAATCTATCTGAGTAACATTGCAACCAACAATGTTATTTTCATTACCTTGAATCCCCTCTACAGATTTATCATCAACATTAAACACACCTTCAATTACTTGCTCAACATCATGAGTATGTACCTCAGTAACATTGCAATCAACAATGTTATTTTCATTACCTTGAACCGCCCCTCCAGATTTATCATCAACATTAAACACACCTTCACTTTCTTTCTCAACATCAAGAGCATGTATCTCAGTAGCATTGCAATCAACAATATTATTTTGATTATCTTGAAACGCCTCTCCAGGTTTCTCATCAACATTTAACACTACCTCACTTGCTTTCTGACCATCATGAGAATCTATTTCAGTAGCATTGCAATCACCATTGTTATTTTGATTACCTTGAACCGCCTGTCCAGATTTCTCATCAACATTTACCACTACCTCACTTGTTGTTTCGCCATCTTCTTTGTTTTCAGCAGTCTTTTGTTCATCTTCCTTCGGCTCTTGAATATGTAACCCATGCTCGTTGAATTTCACAGATCCATAAACAGAGTAATCATCATCAAAGTTATTGCCCTGTAATTATACAAGAAAAACACAACTATAATAGATGACCAAATGTAGCAAACATTTGTAGATAGTGCAAGTGAAATTTTTATATACGTACTTCAACAGCCGATTGAGAAAATTGTTGATTCAAATTAGGTAAATTCATATGACTGGGATCATCATCTGGCATGTGATCAACTACCGCGAATGCTTCAACTGGAGGACATAAATCCTCAAGCTGCGACATGGAGGATGGATAAGTGGTAGGGTCTAGATAATTAAGCCTAACTTGTTCGTTATCAGCAATAACACATGTGGATTTCTCGCATGATTCATCAGGTTCTAGGCTTAAGGTCTGTAGTTAACAAAGCAGATTTAGGTATGTAACAAAATAACGATAAACAAAAGTAATATTACGGAGAACATAACCTTTTTATCATCAGCCGCATGAACATCATGAGCATGAACATCAAACAAAATAGGGCTATCATTCCGAGTTTCATTATGAATTGGACTTGAAGTCTGAATTTCCATGGCATTTTTGGCAAAACAATCTTCATCAGATTTGTCATGCATATGAGTTGAAGTCTGAAATTTAAAATATACAATCAAGTATACTACTAAAGAAACGAGACCTAAATGATTAACAAATATTAAAGGACATTACCATGCCATCTTTGGAAGCTAAAGATTCATCAACACATTGCCTTATTTGCGATTGTTCATGAATAACCAGTGAATTCTGTACATAAATATATACAATCCATTAGTTGGTGAAAAAAATATTGCTATCTAATGATGTTGATTAAAAATGAATGTAAAGAGCATCTTCACCTTTGGACGTTGTATCTTTAGAGCTTCCTCAACAACGGCAATTCTATTTTTAATATCATTAAGGACCTCCACATTGGCTCCGGGTTTATCGATCATAAATACAATTGCCTTCAATGCCGCAGACTCGGCATTTATGTCGGTTTGATTGGAACTTTGATATTTAGCAGTTACTGGCACATCTTTATCAGCTAATGCCACCTCTTTATCAGTTACTGCGACCTCTTTATGAACTGCAACTTCATGTACCTACGAAGCAAGATCGAAACAGAATGTGCATTGGTCAATTTTCAACATGAATAGTCGTATAAACGATGTAGTTGATACGGATGAAAATGAAATGATACAAAATGTGCAATTTACCTCATTAGTGGCATCATCCGCAGGTAATTGTTTTTCTACACGATCCAACTCTGTAAAATAAGCATTACTAGGTGCAAACCATGGTTGTAACCTTTCTGCATTAGTTGGAACAAGATCCAATACTGGATTCGAACCCTAGTAAACAAATAATTATAAAGTCAAAAACAAATATAAAGAAGTCGTTACTTATTTGACAAAAAAAAACAAATGGAAATGCTTACCGGACCAAAAAGTCTACTATAATCACGTTTGGCGAATGTTTTACCCTTTGACCAAGAAAGACAACGTGGTATCTTTGTCGGGTCTTTGGTCCACCATGAACTGCTATTGGGATAACGCTCAAGAATCCATATCTAAAATGAACGAAAACAATCAAAGTAATGTACAATGAAAAGCAGTATAACAAATTTGTATCAAAAAATAGTTAACAAAAACTGATATGTTCATATAATGTCTACAAATCTAACCTTAAAAGCCAAGAGAAAGCCACAAATATTATATGTTGCAGCTTTAGAAGGGTTTTCTTCCGATTTGTCTTTGTAGTAAGCGTGGTAATGACGGGGTACCACATTGGCTAAATTTTTGTAAAAACGTCTTCACAAGAACTCTCCCCATGGATAGGCATTCCATGCCCCAAAATCCTCAACTAATTCCAACAAATGATTGTCAACGATGTACCAAGGTCCACGACCTATGAACACGACCTCAGTGACTATCAACAGACATACTCTTACCGCATCCTCATTTGATAACTTTGAAAATAGTGTATCGTTCTCAAACAACTGTAAAAGCTCACTCCCTTTTAGAGTAACCTTTCTTAGAAATTGTTTTTCAGGAAAGACACGCAAACCAAAAGGACTGCGCTCAATTTCTACAGTGGCAGGCAAAGGACCAAAACGAAATCCGGTCATCAATAGAAACTCTCCACGACCGAATTGCAATAAATTATTCCCAATTCTATACAAAATGGGGGGACAAGAATCAAGCAGTAGGTGGATATATACCTGGTGTTGTAAAACAAAATTCACCAAATGATTGTCATTGCCTTGTTTAGGAATATCTAACCATGGCGCAAAAACAGTTGCACTAAACAACCTCATTCGATCTGGATTGCGTAACAACTTAGACTTAATATTTGAAAGCAACTTAACCTGGGAACGAACCGTTACCTTAGCATTAAAATATCCGACGAAGTTTGCCATTTGGGACTTTAATTGACTAATTAATTAGGGTTTGAGTTAAGGTTTCAGTTAGGGTTCGAGTATATTAAAGGTTTAGGATTTTGATTTCACTTTTTGATTTGTGCTTTGGGGTAGTAAAGTGTTGGTGTGTGTGTTTGTGTGTGTGTGTAAATATTTTAAAAAGTTTATAATTATAATTTTGAAAAGTTATGTAAAAAAGTACAAAAAAGTACAAAAGTATAAAGTAAAAAAATCGTTAATATTATTTTGCTAAGTCGCTCCATTGGGAATGCGCTAAAAGTAAAAAAAAAGAAAAATATTTTAGTAAGTTTGATTTTTTTTACTAAAGGACAAAAATTAATTTCGCTAGAATCTTAAAAAGTCGCTCAGTATAGGTCGCTTTAAAAGTATAGCTGCTAAAAGTCAGAAAACAATCATTGGGTTCACAAATGTCAAGGGACACTTGGCACTCTGAGATTAAAAGTAGAAAAGTCGCAAGTCTCAAAGTATATTTGAAGAATACGCCAACTTTGTGCCTAGAAGGTGTTGCCACCTTAAGCGGAAGGTGCATTGCCATAATTGCCCCTTATATTTAAAGATACATCACTAATAAAAAGACTTCGTGTTTTTCTATATTATGTTCACGTACAATATGCGAAAACGAATATAAACTCCGTACGTGCATGTGGTCTAAAATTAATTCTAACTATATAAAAAGTGACATTATATCGTTGCTGATGTTATTATTCTTTTTAAGATTATAAATTTATTATATTGATGCGGTTGTGGTTGTGACTTCGAATTATGGGAGCGACAAAAACCCCGGATGCTGGTGGGGGAGTGAATGCAGTCCATCGTGAAAGCACGGAGAGTGTGATCTTAAGCCTTATTTGATCCTCTTGGTATGCTTTTACTAATCGATAGACCTTTAATTTCTTCATACAACTTTGCAACCTACTAGCATATATTACAAGCACGTTGTCCATGAGAAAACCTTTCCACCTTCAACTTTGACTACTTCATACTTCAACCACGACCTTGTCACCCGAAACACGTCATTGGAAAAATATTCGCCTAACTACTTATATTTTATTCCATTACATTTTTAAAGCTGTTATTCTTAAAAATAATCATATTAATGTTTCATTTTTTTATTTTTTTTTTAAATTATTAATGAAATGATGTGAGGCATACCAATACATGAGACGACGAATTTTCAGTCTTTCTTGAAAAAGAAGTAATTGGCGCACATCAAAATTTTATTCGGACACTATACTGTATGCAGTAAACAATTGTACTTTAAGTATTATCTGCTTTAACTATTTGTAAAATGTATGTCTCAATAAATTTTTTGAGTATCCTAATCAGTTCCCTTCATGAAATGCCCCGTTTTCAAAGTCAAGATTACTTAATAATGCCCCGTATTCAAAGTCAAGATTACTTAATATGTGGCGTAGAATCATATACAAATCTTTCTTTATTTCAATTATTTCAAATTTTCAAAGTCTTTTTTGGAATGGCCCGTTATCAAGTCAAGATTACTTAAAATGCGGTGTAGATTCAAATTACAAATCTTCCTTTATTTCAATTATTTAAAGTGGCAAAGTTATTTTCTCTAATGAATAGTGACAACTAAGAACCCATTATAGCAAACTCATCATACACTTTACTTTCTTTTATGGGTGATACCCTCGGGGTTTTTGTTGAAGCTGATATAACATAAGCCATGATCGGCTTATATAACATAAGTCATAATTTTGTAGGGATAAATGTTTCTAAATGTATCCAAGTTACCACATTTTACTAAATTGTGTATCAATCTATTAATTCTCCTAAACAAAATTTACTAATCCTACTATTATATGCAAAGTTTAACATTTGTTTAGAGTTATTTACATAAATCGTCCTTGTGGCTAGGACCTAATTGCAACGGAAGTCCTTAAAGTTATTTGCATAAATCGTCCTTGGGGTTAGGCTGGTCAACGATCGTCAACGCCACGTGTCACCACCTGAGTGGTGCCACGTGTCACAGGGTCGGGTCGGGTCGGTTAGTAAGCGGGTCGGGTCGGGTCTTAAACGGGTCTGGTTGCCACGTGGACCAATGAGGTGGTGCCACGTGGCATTGGTATAATATACCAATTTTTTGGCTGGCCTAAGATTCGAACTCGGGACATTTGTGTGGGAAGCCAAGCTTTGCCCAACTGGGCTAAGCATAGCTTCAATAATATTTCCCTAAATCATATAGATAACCCTTCCTAAAAGTTAAGGCCCAATTCAATAATACTAAAATGTTCAATTTGGTTTTTGGCCTATCAATTTAAGGGGTTATATGGACTGTAAAAAATAAATAAATATACCGTTAGACTCGTTTTTTCGTGCTCGTTCCAATGGTATGCTCGGGGAGTTTTTTCGACTTTGTTTGAACCTCGAAAAATGCGAAAATCACCGTTTTTCCTTTGTTTTCGCATTTTTCGATGTCCAGACCAAGTTGAAAAAAATCCTCGAGCATACCATTGGAAAGAGCACGAAAAAACGAGTCCGACGGTATATTTATTTATTTTTTGACAGTCCATATAACCCCTTAAATTGATAGGCCAAAAACTAAATTGAACCTTTTATTATTTAAGAATTGGGCCCAATTGAGGAAGAGTTATTTATTTGATTTTGGGTTACATTACTGAAACTATGCTTAGCACAGCTGGGCTTAGTTTCGCTTGTGACTCAAACATCCCGGGTTTGAATCCCATGCGAGCCAAGCATAAGTATTAATACTCAGTGCCACGTGGCACCACCTCATTGGTCCACGTGGCAACCCGACCCGATCTGATGCCACGTGGCACCACTTAGGTGGTGACACGTGGCGACCCGACCCGTTGACCGACCCTAACGACAAGGACGATTTGTGCAAATAATTTTAATTGAAAGTAAGGACCTTCATTGCATATTGGTCCTAACCACAAGGGCGATGTATGTAAATAACTCTAAACAAATGTTAAACTTTGCATATAATAGTATGATTAGTAAAAACATTGCATTGTTTAGGAGGATTAATAGATTGATACACAACTTAGTAAAATGTGGTAACTTGGATACATTTAGAAACACTTATCCCTAATTTTGTAGCTTATTTTGACACTTACGGGTTTATATAACATTGTCAATATTATAAAAGCTCATAAGTGTCAAAATAAGCAACAAAATTATGGCTTATGTTATATAAACCGAACTCATATAAGCTAATAAGTCCATATATAAGTTGAAACAAACACCCCCTTTAGTACCCGCCTTCATCTTTATTACAAGTAATACCGCCCTTACTACCCAATTTATTGATAGGAAAAGACAATTTTCTATATATTTTGTTTTGTATTTTTCACTTTTAATATTTTTAACTTGTCAAACAAAAAAATTTATGTTCCACACTTTTTCAGCAGTTTAACCAACTTTATTAATAGGATAAGACAATTTTTATATAGTTTTCTGCTCATTATTTTTTTTTTTTTGTTACTACTTTGGCTTAACAAATTTTATATTTTCTGCCCCGTCTTTTTTATTTCGCAGTTTTGCATTATAAACAAACTTTAATAATATATATATATATATATATATATATATATATATATATATATATATATATATATATGGGGATATCTTGGCTACAATTTTTGTAGCCAACTAGCTACAATCATTCACAAAAAATACACAAGAAATTAATCTGGGGCCCGCAGTAATAACTCAGGACCCACAAAAAAAGTCAGGGACCCACAGTTTGAAGCACAATATTGTAGCCAATTAGCTACAAAAAATTGTAGCTAATATATTCCCTATATATATATATATATATATATATATATATATATATATATATAGTAGGGATCTAGTGAGAAGTAAATTAAAATTAAGAAGTGATGAGAAGTGACCAAAACCACGCATTTGAAATGCAACGACTTGCATTAGATGCATTTCTATTAATATAGATGCAACTTCTTGAGTTTCGAAAGTTAATTTGATATATAGATGGTCCATAATGATTTTCATGATTTCGGCACGTGTAGAGGAACAAAAAAACAAGAGAAATCATGAAATGCATCTAATATACGTATATGCATCTGATTAAAAGCTAAAAAACACTATATGGTGTGTTATAATGCATCTAAGATTATAGGGGTGCATCTAATTTAGGTCGGTGCATCTCGGATTTGCGGTTATAGTTCTTCTTATTCCTTCTTATTTTAAGTAATCTTCTTATTTGATCCTAACTCTATATATATATATATATATATATATATATATATATATAGAGTGAGGATCAGGTGCGGATTTTTTTAATTCGTGCGGATGTGCGGATGGATCTGGACTGCCCATTCCAGATCTGATCTTGACTTTTTGTAAAAAGTCAAGATCTGCGCTAATTTCACGGTAGCAATTGACCATGTAAACGATTTTTTTAATTTTTTCCCTTTTGAGGGATCGTTACTATTGTTATCTTCTTTCATTTTTTAATTTTTTCAGATTTTTCTGAGCAATTTTTGTTTTTTTGATTATGAGTTCTATCGTGATATTAACGATATTATGAGTCCTACTGTGATATTAACAATTTTACTTAATATCACTGCCTTTTTTATTACGATATTAAGAAAACTTACGGTGATATTAAAAAAATTAACTTTGATATTAAGAAAACATGTAAAAAGTAACTGAGATATTAACAATTTTACTTAAAAAGTTACTTTGATATTAGAAAAAAACTTAATATCACTGCTAGTTTAGAAACTACTGCTAGCCTTAGTGAAACTACTGCTAGCCTTAGTGAAACTACTGCTAGCCTTAGTGAAACTACTGCTAGCCTTAGTTAGTAGTGATATTTAGAAAGCTTGATAATTACGGTGATATTAACAAAATTCATGATATCATTGTACCTTTTAACCATGAAAATGATTTTTTTTCTGATTTTTTTTCAGCGATTCTTAATAAATTGTTGTCCTCTTTCTTTTTTTAATTTTTTCAGATTTTTTTGAATTAATTTTTTTTTAATGTTACTGTGATATTATCCGCACCATCCCTACTTAAAATGTAATCCGCACCCGATCCCTTCCCTATATATATATATATATATATATATATATATATATATATATATATATATATATATATATATATATATATATATATAGGGTAGGGTTAAAATGAAAAGTTTCTTATAATGAAAAGAATGAGAAGACATGTGGAGGTGACATGTGTCACCTTTGCCACATCACCATGCCATGTCATGTGACATGTGTCACCCCCCCACCCCCCCCCCCCCCCCCCCCCCCCGCAAAAAAAAATTTTTCCCGCCAAAAAAATTTTTTTTTGGGCAAAAAAAAAAAAAAAAATTCCCGCCAAAAATTTCCCGCCAAAATTTATTACTGCATCACAGTTATAAAAATACTGCATCACAATTATAATTGTGATGCAGTAATTTATAACCTTAATGCACTAAAATCATGATTACGATGCAGTAAATTTATAACCGTGATGCAGTAACTTATAACCTTTATGCACTAATAAGTTTTGGTGCATCTTTATTATAAGTTAATAATTCAGTGCATCAACTATGATGCACTAAAATCAATGTTATAACCTTAAATGCACTAAAATCATGATTGTGATGCAATAACTTTATAACTGTGATGCAATAATTTATAACCTTAATGCACTAAAATCATAATTGTGACCCAGTAACTTATAACCTTAATGCACTAATAAGTTTTGGTGCATCTTTATTATAAGTTGCTGCATCATAGTTAATAGTTAAGTGCATCAACTATGATGCACTAAAATCAATGTTATAACATTAATGCACTAAAATCATGATTGTGATGCAGTAACTTTATAACTGTGATGCAGTAACTTTATAACTGTGATGCAGTAATTTATAACCTTAATGCACTAAAATTATGATTTGTGATGCAGTAACTTTATAACTATGATGCAGTAAAAAAATTTGGCGGGAAATTTTTTGGCGGGAAAAAAAAATTTTGCCCCAAAAAAAAAATTTTTGGCGGGAAAAAAAAAATTTTTGGGGGGGGGGGTGGGGGGGTTGGGGGTGGGGTATGGTGATGTGGCATGATGATGTGGCAAAGGTGACACATATCACCTCCACATGCCTTCTCATTCTTTTCATTCTAAGAAACTTTTCATAATAACCCAAACCTCTATATATATATATATATATATATATATATATATATATATATATATATATTGTACCAATAACCGATCCCTTCTTTTATTTTTACTAAAAAGCATGTCCTTTTCATATTACTATTCTTTGCTATTTATATACTTTTTGGTCACCATATCATTATTATTATTGGACTAAAATACACTGCTGGCCCCTAAACTTGGCAAGGTGCATCGTTATGGGACAAAACCCGGCCTTTTCATCGCCATAGGTCCAAACCTTGGCCATTAAATGCCAGAATCGTCCATTGACCAGGATTGGGACAGTCAAACCGATTTCCTTCGAGGGTATTATAGACCATTCACTTTTTTTACCCAACCTAGTTAAAATGTAACCCAACCTTCAACCATATATGTATCGGCTACGACCAAGAATGAACCCTAAAATACAATCAACACACATTCTACCCAAAGCAAAAAGAAAAACAATAATGGCACAAAACGATAAGGGGAAGGCTTTGTTGAGTTCGTTGAGGAAAGTAGACTGCCCAATTGAAAAGGGTTTGGGTGTTAAGAAAGAGAAGAAAGAGGATGACATCTTGTTATGAAAGTTTAACGATTTGGGAGAAAGGATTAAAAATATGGAAATTTTGTTTAAATATCTTAAGGAAAGGAAGGAAAAGAAGGAAAACGACGATAGGGAGAGTTGTGGGTCTAGCTAAGTGTATGTTTAGATGATAGTAAATATTTGTAGTTCTTAAGAACATGAAATCGATGAATAAAATTTTGTGTTCTTATTTAAGTAATTGTGTTTGAAATCGTTTTGCATTTCTTAATAGGTTTGACTTACCCAAGTCATACCACAATAGTAAGTTACAATTTGTTGGCTTTCATAAGTTTGTTTGACTTTGGTAAGTCAAAATTCAAGATGTTACAATACACCATTGTCAATACATTGTTGTTTACTGCTAAAGCGTTTGCATTTTCAACCCGTGTTTGGAAACCACTGCCTCTAAATTGTTTGGTTTTGCTGTAACAACTTTTTCTGATAAAATGAGCTGTTTGGTTTAGCTGATACAAGCGGATGTTTGTTGATACATTATGATTTAGTGCTAAAGTATTTGCATTTTCACCACATCTTTTTAAACCATTGCCTTTGCTTTTGCTGATACAAGGGGGTGTTTGGTTTTACTGATTAAAGTTTTGCTGATACAAGGGCCTGTTTGGTTTTGCTAATACAAGGGCCTGTTTGGTTTTGCTGATATAAGGGGATGTTTGGTTTTGTTGATACTAATTACACTAAAATACACCCAATATCACAATACAAGAACATATTAAACAACACATAACCCAAATAATATTTTATCATTAATAAAGTCTGTTAAACATCATAACCAACTAGATCAAATCTAATTTACATACCCTTTTTAGCAACCTATATTCCCAAAACTATCACCCAAAAGACCGCCTTTATCTACCCCATGGAAAACCAAAAATTCAGGCATTATGTTCAGCCATTTTCTTAACAAACTCTTGGTTGAACCGAATACCTTCATCTGTTTGACCAACAATCTGTATGAGTTGGGCAAGTTGTTTTGTGTGCCTCGACTGAATTTTGGTCAGCGCATCCACACAGTCAAGCGCAATTCCACGAGGCCCCAGAGCTTGATTCTCTTCTATCAGCTCCCTACGCTTGATGATTCCTGTCTTCAGATGCTGAATGCACTGAAGAACTAGCTTCCTCAGAATCCCTTCTTGGGCAGCCTCTTCTTCAAACCAGATAGCCATATGATCATTCAAATTTGGCGAATCAGCAACCTCCATGAGTTCGTTTAAAATGGGGAAATTTGCCATTGGAAAATCGTTTGTGTGTGGAAAAAGTGGTAGATGAGTTTATCGTTTGGTGTGCACTAGTTAATAGCGTCTCCGGTAAGAGACGGTCAAGAGTCTTATAGTTACTTTTTTTTCACACTCGGTCCCTGAATTTGTCTTGGTTGCCGTTGTCATACTTAAAACTCCCGCCCAATAATCACTTTAGAATACACAATTGGTCCCTCAAGTTGCCAACTTACGTAAAACCATTAGAAGTTTGACTTTTTTAAGTCAAACTTCTAAAACATATCAAATTATCAATTCACTCCAAAACAAATATTGAGTAATGGTTTTGCAATATTGACTTTACAAAGTCAAATACCATTCTATATATTATTGAACATTCCACTAGCCATCCTTATCATCAAACTTCAAATACCGTTCTGCCTTTTGCACTTAATCTTCCAAAGGTTTTCAATCCTTCTGACATTACGACTCTCGTTCATAGTTAACCCATTCACCATTTTCAAGTATTGACTAACTAAAGTAAATTGGAAATGCAGTTTTACTTGCTACAATCAAATTAAAATGATAAATGAAAGTTTGACTTTCGAATGTCAAACTTTCATCACCTACAATACGCAAAAACAACAACATATGAACAATCTAATTTTAAGCAAACCATATAAACAATTAATGTACAAAATTACCAAAACTATTTTGCAACATTAATTGTCCAAGGGTATTCAACCCAAACTTAAACTACAACCAGTCAAAGAAATCTACCACGGCTGTGGGGGAAGCTCGGTGGAGTTTCAACAGCTTCCTAGCCAACTCCCAGTTGTTCCTGGTATTTTCATTCCCATCATGACTCCTATCGCTTTGCCTGATATTGATTGTCTTTAGCGACCGGGAACACGCAAGTATACACTTTATTAAAGTTATTTCATGCTTTGTTCTAGGAAAAGCTCGAAACACCACCGTCTGTAGCTGGCCATGGCTAAATGTGTTTGTGTCTACAACAGTGGAAAAATTTTGCAAAGGTAGATCACTAAGCGTGTTTGCAGCCTGAAAAATCAAATAGTGTTGAGATATGTTGGGATACAGAATGACAAAGTACTGCCAGAAGTCAAAGTACTGCTAAGTTAAAGTCAAAGTACTGCTTATTCATTGAAGTACTGCTAAGTTTAAAGTCGGTTGTATTAGATTAAAGATATAAAGTAATGTTTATCTAGAACTTTATAAGTATTGTTTACTTGACGTACAAGGATAAGAATTGTAAATCGTTTAGGGTTATCCTTGAGCCTATAAAAGGACCCCTAGATTGATATTAGATATATGTGACATTATTAGAGTTTTAGAGAAGTTCGATATTATTAGAGTTGTTAAAGAGTCTGCATAATAAGCAGAGTTAGAGTTATTAATAAAATTGTTCAAAGTTAAAGTTAGTCTTTTTAGCTTTGTTAAGTAAATTCCGCATACTTAATAGAGTTTGCTCAGTGTTTTCATTGTTAATAACTTAGGATTTATCCGAGGTTATTAAATCTTAACAAGCTATTTAAGTTAGTTTGATTATAGTACATCGATCCAACAAGTGGTATCAGAGCTTGTGTGGAAACTCTGACTAGGAAGAAATCCTTAAACCCTACAACAACAAAACCTAAAGATGTCGACTGAAGCTGTTCCACCACCATCAATCACCTCACTCAGAATTCCAATCATCAAGAAGGGAGAATACGACCTATGGTGTATGAAGATGAGGCAGTACATTGCTATTACAGACCATGCACTATGGAATGTAATTGTCAATGGTAATGAAGTAGTTCCAGAATCTGTGGAGATTCTTGGACAACCTAAACCACCCAAACCAGTCTTACCAGCAGCTACCATAAGGAATCAAGAGAAGGCTCTTAACATACTCTTATCTGCTATACCTGATGGACATCTACTAAAGTTTCATGATGCAAAAGATGCAAAGCAGCTCTGGGCTGCTCTCAAGACAAGATTTGGAGGGAATGAAGCTTCTAAGAAGATGCACAGAAATCTGTTCAAGCAACAGTTTGAAACTTTCACTGTTGGTGAAAGAGAGAGTCTTGATGCTGCATATGATAGATTTCAAAATCTCCTCAACATGTTGGAGTTATACAAGGCAGAAGTATCTGTTGAAGATGCCAATCTGAAGTTCTTAAGGAGTTTGCTATCTACATGGCATGTGATAGCTACAATGATCAGAGGACAACCTGGATTGGACACCATGGATTTTGATGATCTCTACAATCATCTGAAGGTGTATGAGCATGAGATGAATGGCCAATCAAGCTCAAAGTCTCACAGTATTGCATTTGTGTCATCTGAAAAGAGGGGCAGTACTTCTACTAAAAGTACTGCTTCTCCTTCTCAAAGTACTGTTGCTCAAAGTAGTGCTGTTTACACTACCTCCACTGCTCAGCAAGCCTCACCAACCATCCACTCAGACAAAGTTGTATGCTCTTTCTTTGCACAGCAAGCTTCTCTACCTGTCACTTATGAAGAAGATCTCTCACAGATTGAAGAGGATGCTCTTGAAGAAATTGATATCAGGTGGCAAGTTGCTATGATCACTACAAGGATCAAGAAGTATATGAAGAAGACAGGAAAAAGCATTGACTTCAAACCAAAACAGGGAATCACTTTTGACAAATCCAAAATTGAATGCTTCAATTGTCAAAAGACTGGACACTTTGCAAGGGAGTGCAGGTTTGCTAAATATCAAGCAAACAGGATAACTGAGAAACCAAAGCTAGAGCTAAAAGAAATCCCTATTACTGAAACAAAGGCTTTGGTTGCTCAAGAGAATTTATCAGAGGTTGACTGGAGTGAAGAGTTTGATGATGAACCAGTGACCTACTGTATAGTAGCAGTGGAAGAAGCAGTTGAAGATTCAGTGGAAGAATTGGACTGGAGCACTGCTATTGATGAGGAACCTGAACATGCTACTTTGGAATCCAGAGATTGTCTAGGAGGATTTAATTGGAGCTTGGAGAGTGAAGATGATCCTGTTCTACTTGCAATGGTGGCTACTTCACAAAGTTCACCCCATATCTCTGAGGTATGCTCAAATTGTCATGATTTTTATCAAAAATTACTTGGAAGTTATGTGATTCAAAGAGATAATTGTGTTAGGGCTAGGTCTGAGGTAGCTGGTTATCAAATAACTTTAGAGTCAATGGAAGCCAAAATATTAACACATGAAAATAATGAAATGGCTTGGGCTGAAAAGTATGAACAACAGGATTACCAGTTAAAACTAAGTGAATGGAAACTAAATTGTAAAATTGCTGAAATTGAGAAATTGACTAAGGAAAAAGATGATTTGTTAGCAAAGTTTGATGCCTGGAAAGAATCTGGTCTGTCACATGTTTCTTATGTTCAAAAACAGAGAAGAGCTTATATTAGAACTGGTTTAGGTTTTGGTATGGACTTTGATAACATAGAAGAGAATCAATCTGGTGATGACCTAGAGGATATAACCACTAGTGATGATGAACTCATTAATTATGTAGACACATATAGTAATGAGGAATCAGTTAGTGAACCACCTCCTGAATATAAGAAAGACAAGGGTTATCATGCTGTCCCACATCCCACTGGTAGTCATAAACCCATAAGACCTGATGTTTCTCGTTTTGTAGTAGACAGTCTAGAGTTTAGGAAAAAGCTAGTTGGTCAATCTTGGTCTGAAACCCCAAAAGAAACTGTTGAAAACAACGTTCGAAGTCAAGCAGTACCTTCAACTCAAAGTACTGCTCCACAAGCAGTACCTTCAGGAAAACCTTTTCAAAACAGTACTGCTAAACCTTTTTGGGATAACTTTGGTCAAAACAGGTTCAATCATTCACCTAGAAGGCAAAAGAGTTTTGGTCATAGACATAGAAGAAGTCACTTTGGGAGTATGGGTCAAAAACTGTGTTATGTGTGCTTTAGTCCTACTTATTTAATCAAGGATTGTGAACATCACTCAGAATACCTTAGAAAATTTCCAAAGCATAGGTCTGCTAATCAGAAACCTAGAGAGCACAAACCAGTCTGGAATAATTCAAATAGGGTCAATCACAGTAATTTCTCACCAGACCATAGGTATCCTCACCAGAGAAGACCTTTTTCTAAACCACCAGTACCTTCACAAGCAGTACCTTCCCAAAGTACTGCTCCATCAAAACAAGGTACTGCTAACACTTCTTGGAACAGGTATCCTAGGAGATCTCATTACTATCAACCTAGAAGGTATTACAATTCACATAGGGGATCTAGATCACAGGAACCAAGTGTTAAAACCTAATGGGTTAAGAGAGAAAGTACTGCTGAGGGCCAAATAGTACTTCTGTTAGAAACACACACAGACCTTGATAGATCTTAAGCACTCGGAGATCGTTAGTGTTGCCTATGTAATCACAAGCAAACTAATAGAAGATCTCTACAACTTGGTATTGTAGCGGAAAATAAATACAAGTTATAATAACTAAGAACACTTTTGATCCTCTATGGATCTTTGATTATAGAAACTCTATGTTTCGGATAGAATACAAGACTTGAGAAACTTGAGAAAAACTTATCTATTACAAACTAACATGGTTTCTTATATAGGCAAGAAACCCTAATGAGCGTTGACAAATTACGCTCCTAAAACTAACATAGACTAAGCATGCATCTAGACAAGCATGCAACTAATCATATTGTTTTGTTAATCATCGTGTTTATTCTGAGAGAGCTCTACATAAACGGCGCCAACCTATCTTTAATACGGCGCTGACTTTTACTCTATGCTGAGCTTTATCTCTCCTACGTGGTTCCCACTTTCAGCAGCAACACAATGTCTGCTTTAACACTTCTGCTGAAGTATAGCTTCGGCAGAATCCTTTCTTCTTCAGCAGAATCATTTCTTCTTCGGCAGAATCACTTCGGCAGAATCAGTAGATTACCTTAATTCCCAACAATCCTCCCCTAAACTGGAATTTGACTAGGTTAAGTTCCAGTTTCCTTGATAGATCGATAATGCTGTTGAGGATTGTAACATTTTCCTTGAGGATTGTACCATAATGTTGTTTGAGCAATGAGTGGACAAGATCTTGAGGATCAGCAACCAAGATTCAGAAGAAGAACATCTGGATGATGACTGAACTGTGAAACACCATATCTTTGCAGCAACATATGACATCTTGTACATCAAAACATATAAGTTCAATACTATTCTCATCACTTCCAGGTGTGTTAACTCCTGTGAGAGGTGAATTATTGAAATTAATGGATTTGATGTCTCTTTACCAATAGCCATCACTACTGGAGTAGCCACATGTTTGAGTTCGAAAACTATGGTACATTGATAACCATCTGATTTATTGGCAAACCAGCAACCATATAAACGGATTTGTTTTGTCTTTACCTGTAGCCGTTTGCTCAGGACTAGTCAATTCTTAGGATTGGTGAATTGAGCACCAAATATGGATTCAGTTGCCTTTACCACATGCCATATACAGGTGGGCTAGCCAATTCTTGGATTCCAAACAGGAATAGACCATGGTGAATTGATGACCATACAACCCTCAGCAGTTAAGCATGGGTGGTTGCAAAGCCTATGATTTTGAGCAAACCATTACAGCTATCAACAGATTTGATGTGTCTTTACCAAAGCTGTACCCTTTGGACTAGCCAACTCTTTGACATACACAAGGTACATCTGGTGAGTTAAAGACCATTAGAAGTGGACAACAAACAAACCTGCATAAAAGTTAGTTTTTTTTTTTTTTTTTTTTTTTTTTTTTTTTTTTTTTTTTTTTAACTAAGAACAGGTTTATAACACTGAAAAAGCTTAATAATCAATTGAAAAGGAAAATTAATGACCTAATTTTTATTAAATAAACGCTATCACTATTTTTAAAATGATGTTTTTGAGAGTTTTCTTTTTATGAAAGCCTTTTACTTCTTTGAAAAAAATTTAGACAAAAAATAGACAAATAACATAAACAAAGCAAACTAAAATGAACAAAACAAGGTAGTGCAGAGAGTACCAAGTGCCTGATATGGATGAAGAGGAGGCCTATTGCAGTTGTTGAAGTTGAGTCTTGATCAATCCCACCAGTGTTAAAGCTGACTGTCTTTCATTTCCCACAGGGTCTGGAGGAATTTCCAATTTCTGACTCAGCATCTTTTCCATTAGTCTTTTGGGCAAAGGATACTTTCTTTCAGAAAACATGTAGACAGTGATGCCACCCTTAGTCTCAAGCACATGCACTCGAGGGAGAGGATAGAATCTCCAGGATTCAAGCTTCCACCGATGTGAGTTTTCCCAAATGGAAGATGCTTTGCTATTGGGAATGTGAGAGTTTAACAGGGCTTGAAGATCTCCTGGTAAAAACATCCCAGAACCTTGTGGTTCCTTGTTGCAATAATGGGTGGTAACTTGAGTGAACAGAGAAAGTAAGTCTGCCCTGTCTACCAAGTGTAGAATTTCCTTCAGAAAGGTGAATTCCATTGAAGTGGAGTCCCTTCGAAGAAGAACATTCATCTGATCATCCTTTAATTTCCAGGCTATTACCTCATCTGAATTTCCATCAGGAAAATCAGCAGCAGACCCTTCTATTATGAAAGTGGAATCATCAGCTTCAAGATCCACAGGAGATCTGTTGGCCATTCTCTTCTTCCTCCCACCAGTCTTGTTATGGTCCCCAGATGGAGCATCTTTTGCGTGAACTTGTGTGGTAAGACTTGAAGAGGTATAGGGAGAGTTAGTTGAAACACCTTCACGTAGTGCATTCATCCTGTAAAGCATTTTTCTCGCCCTTTCTGTTTTTATGTCTGCAAGATCAGCTTCCTTAACCTTAGAAGCTTCCTGTGTGCAAATGATTGCCACTGATGAAGTGGGAGCTGATATACCAGATGCTTCAGGAGTATTGGAATGTGGTTCAGCAGATGGACTCTTGACAGTGGAGGAAGCAACTTCAGAAGTTGCTTCAGCAGGAATGACTGGAGCAGTCACCGTGGGGGGAGCATCATCTGTCTTGAGTCTTTTGGCTTCTTGAACAGCTTCATTCTCTGAAATCCTTTTTAAGTTGGAAGAATGTGCTAAAGATGATGATCTTTCCTTCATGATTTGGTTATACTTGCGATACAGGACATGATCAGGAAAGGCCTTGACTTGTTTCATTGTTAGGCCAGAGTTGGACATTGAGTATTGGTTTTTCACCACCCTTCTTATTTCATCTTTAGTGGGAGGTTTGTCTTTGGCCTTCTGAGCTTTGATGGCCCTCTTTTGTGCAATTGCTTCTTGCTTCCTTTGTCTTCCCTGAGCCATCATTCGCTCCACATAATTGTCACTTAGGAAATCTCCACCTAGTATACTTTGAGCTAGAGAAGGTCTTGAAATGACTTGCTGAGTTAGAATATCCCAGTGTTCAGCAGGCATCTGAACCCTCAGTGCATCTAGTTCTTTTCTTCTCTCAGGAGTTAAAGATGAGAATTCCTGTGTTTCAAGTTGTTTAGCCAATGCTACACTTTCCTTTGACTTCTCAAACTCAGCCAATCTACTTGCTTGACCCAGTCTTTCCTCCTCACTCACCAGGTTAGGACCAAGCTCATCTTCAGTGATGACATTTTTCCCTTTATCATCAGGCTGTCTAACACACTCTTCTTCAGTTAGATCAACTATAGGAATCTCTGTTGTAATACCTAGGTCAACATGTTGATGTAGAATATCAACAGGAGTGGTCAAGACAACAACATCAGGAAGATCTGCTGAAGGTGAAGGGCCTGATGGTTCTTGAACAGATGAAGATTGACCAAGATCTGGAGATGCATCCTCCATTTGCATATCAGCAGATGCAGCCTTATCAACCCCAGGTTCCTCTGAAGCTTCAGAAGAAACCTTATGAAGATCAGATCTCTTTCTTCTGGTGTACAGAACAGGTTTCTTCTTCTTTGATGAAGTGGCAGCTACTGATGAAGGGTCATTGAGAGAAACTTCAGCCAACATGTCCAGAGACCCAAAGGGAGGAACTTCTTGTTCTTCATCAGAGGAAACCACAAGTTTCCTTTTGGAAGACCCTTTTAGTTTGTGCTCTAAGACCTTAACCTGATTCTGCAGTTCTTCAAATTTACCCCCAAGAGACAATTTGGTCTCTGCAAGTTCCTTTTTCAGATTATTAACCTCTGCAGCATACCTGTTGACAAGAGCATACACAGATGAGAGTGAAATGGGGTCCTCAGCTCCACCAGCAGATTGCTCTGTGGTAATGGGAGCCTCATTGGACCTTTCAGTAGAAACATGGTCATGCTCAATGTGAGGAAGATCTTCATCGAGAGGATCCCTCACAGGACTTGGTGTGGGTGGTCTATTAAGATCTGACTCAACATGAGTATCAAGTGTGGGTGGAGGACTGGGACAGAGTGGCTGGTCTGGAGCAACATAAGTTGCTTCAACAGTAGAAGATGGGCCCTCATCAATGTTAACCAATGGATTACCATCAGTAGCAACAGGTGAGGTAGGAGGATTATGAGACACATTCTCCTCATTAGCAGCCTCATTACCTTGGGGCAACATGGCTGCTAGCAAGGGATGATGTTCCCCCTGAAAGTGGGTTCTCATGGTTGCAAACAATTTAGCAGTCAAAGAACCTATAGGATAAAAAGCTTGGGCTTGGGTAGAGGTGTCTAATATAATTTGTAAAAACCTTGGGTACATTAAAAATTTTCCCTTTGTCTTTTGAATATTTTCAACCATGTTTTCGAAAATATACTTAGAAAAATAGAAAGTTACCCCTTGAGAAAGACACACAATACCATATCCTAGTTTGGTAGAGAACTGGTCCCATCCTCCAGTCTTGTTGCTTATGCATTGAAGCAACGTGTGAACCAAGAACCTCCACTTCGGGCAAAGTTCCTTCTTCAACCACATATCAGTCCTTGTACCACGATAGCCAATAGCTCTTAGCCCAGTAAGCACATTTTCCTGACTAGAATGAAATGCTCCATCAGCATCTTCCAAGTGAAGCTTCCTCCTAATTAGGTCCTCTGTAACTATGTACTCTGTTTCATCAATCACAGCCCTAATCTCTGTCTCACTCCTCTTCTCAGCAGATGCCCAAAATTGAGTGATCAGAGATTCATATATCTCATTTGGAGAATGAGTTAGAGCATAACAAATCTTGGACCTTTTCAGGAATTCCACCATTGGTTCGTACAGGTCATATCCCTTGCCATTTCCCAGAAATGCAACTTTGTTGTGATCATGTTTAAATTCAAGAGCCATGAGGAATATGAGTGTTTAGAGTTAAGATTCTTGAAATGGTGAGTGTTTGTGAAAGTGGAATGAGAGGGAATTTGTTTGTTCTGAAGCGAGTGATGGTGGATGAAGTGTTTTTGCCCAAATTATAGTCAAAGAAAAATGAACCGTTTGGTTGACTTTTGCTGACGTGTATTGCATCTTTGACCCAACTCAAAATAACACTTCGGCAGAAACACATGATCAATCTGCTGAAGTTATAGCTTCAGCAGAATGCATCAAAGATAAGAATATCTTCGGTAAGTTTCTAGAATTACTGTGCCACCCACTTGCATTAAACTCATTGAACCTTGAATCCGTCTATAAAATGATCCCAATGTAACTCATCTTTTCACCAAGATCCCCAAATATTTACCACAAACCCTAGAAGTAAAATAACCCCAATTAACCAAATTGCACCATGAATACCCAACCTGAGATCATAGATCTCACTTCCTCATCTTCATCATCCTCTTCATCATCATCAAGTGGTGAATCAAACCCATGGTTCCATTACTTTCCTCAACCCTATCTAAGACCAAATAAATCGCCCTTTCTCCCTTCTTCAGAAGATGACAGTGTAGTGAATCCAAGTGAATCTGCTGATGATTCTGATGACTCCTATAAGGAGGGAACATCTTACTCCCAACCTCCAGCACCTCGATCTCAACAAAGACCTCGTGCCAGGAATCCGCCACTCCCCAAAGATAGAGAGGTGGTTCTTGGTCTCACTGCGCCATCTTTTGGTGCATGAACACACATCATATAGTAGAAGGGCTTAAGGAGGGTGGATCGATTGCATTTTGGTTGAAATGAATAGATGAAGCACAAAGGACACGATAGTTCTCTTCGTCATCCTGCGTGGTCATCGTCATCATCAATCATTTGCATCAATCCATCCTCCCATGTTGGTCCTTAGCATCTTCGTCGTGCTGGTCATGCATATCCAACCAGCCAGTTAGACTGAATGGGTGGTTACGCAAGACCTACAAAAGCAAAGCCAGCATCAAATGCATATCCAGCATTCCATTAGATTTCGGAATGAAAGATATACACTAGATTAGGCTTAGCTTAAGTGTACAGCTCGTATCTTGAGGATGCAAAATAGAAGGTTGACTTTATGTAAGCTGTAAGCTGTAAACTGTTTCTTGAATGAATGAATGAACAATTTGACTTCAATTTCTTTTCTTTCAGTATTATCTTCAGTAGAATCAAATTGTATGCTTCAGTATTTGTTATCAGAAGAAACAAGTAACACCCTTTCAGCTATCTTAACCATGTACTAATGAGCCACTCTTAATGAATTTGATCTTGATCATGGGATGTATATACTGCAATCCAGATAACGAACAGACAAAATGCAGTACAGACAACTGCAAAACAGACACTAAAACATACACAACAACAAAAACAAACAAACTAGAGAAATATTAGAAGTTAGTGTTAGAAAACAAACTAATATACAAAAATATACAGAGTTTGCACAAATCCTCCCCTGAGGCATATGCCTCCCCTGAGGCCTATGCCTCCCCTTAAACTATGCAGTCAAGGGTTCAGCATCCCAATATTGACCACGAGGTGTTGAAACCTTGGTCCATCAAACGCTTTTGTTAATAAGTCTGCCACATTATCATCAGTATGGATTTTAGCCACTTTTATCAAATGTTTTTCATAAGCATCTCTTATAAAGTGGTGCCTGATTTCAATGTGTTTCGTTCGACTGTGAAAAACTGGATTTTTGACTATGCAGATGGTACTTTGATTATCTATATGAATTGTAGTGTTCATAAAGTTGTACCCATAGTCCAGTAATTGGTTCTGAATCCAAAGGACTTGTCCACAGCAATTTGCAGCAGCAACGTACTCTGCTTCAGTAGTTGAGGTAGCCACAATGGTTTGTTTCTTGCATTGCCAAGAAATCAACCTTTTGCCTAGAAATTGGCAGCCTCCAGTTGTGGATCTTCTATCCAGATTTGCACCAGCATAATCACTGTCACTATATGCTTCCAACTTGAAAGGAGATTCTTTTGGGTACCAAAGGCCTAAAAGAGGTTGGCCTTTGAGGTACTTAAAGATCTTCTTGACAGCATTGAGATGGGAAGCAAGTGGAGTGACTTGATGTCGAGAACAAACACTCACAGCAAATGTAATATCAGGTCTTGAAGCTGTCAAATACATCAATGAACCAATCATGGACCTGTACAGATGAACATTCACAGGTAGATCTGGTTCATTATTTGCTTTAGCCTTTGGAGCTTCATAAGGTGTTGTGGCAGTCCTAACACCTTCCATACCAAACTTCTTCAAAATGTCCCTCACATATTTATCTTGACTGATAAAGATGCCATCTTGTTTCTGCTGAACTTGGAGACCCAAAAAGAAAGTAAGTTCTCCCATAGCACTCATTTGAAATTCACCCTTCATAAGTTCCTCGAATTCCCTGCACCAAACTTCGTTTGTGGAACCAAATATAATGTCGTCCACATACACTTGCACCAGAATGATGTCGGAGTAATTCTTCTTGAGGAACAGAGTTTTATCAATAGCACCTCTCCTATAGCCATGCTTCAGCAGGAATGATGAAAGCCGAGCATACCAAGCTCTGGGAGCTTGATGTAAGCCATAGAGAGCTTTAACAACTTTGTAAACATGATTTGGGTGATCTGGATCTTCAAATCCCTTGGGTTGAGAGACATAAACTTCCTCTTCAATCTCACCATACAGAAAAGCACCTTTGACATCCATTTGATACACCATGAAACCCATGTAAGAAGCATAAGCCAAGAAAATGCGAATAGCTTCTACTCTGGCAACAGGTGCAAACACTTCATCATAATCAATCCCTTCCTCTTGTCTGAAGCCTTGAGCTACTAATCTTGCTTTGTTTTTTATCATAACACCCCTAGCATCTCTCTTATTCTTCAAAACCCATTTTGTCCCAATGGCATATTTGCCATCAGGTAGTGGTACCAAGATCCAAACCTGCTGATTGTGAAATTGTTGCATCTCTTCTTGCATTGCTTCTAGCCAACTTGAATCATTAAGAGCTTGAGATACACTGGTTGGTTCCACTTGAGAGAGAAAACAAGCAAACAGACAATGTTTGAAGTCTGTGTGATTGTCTCTTTGTTGGTTGGAGACATAAGAGAGAAAAGCAATCTGTCCAAATTGAGGACTTGTGATAGCCCTTCGAGTTCTAACAGGTGCCAGAAGATCACCTATGATGTTGGATTGAGGATGAGCAATGTTGATCCTCTGAGTAGCAGTGGGGTTGACTTCAATGGATGAATCAAGATTAGTGATGGTTGGTTCAAATTCAGCATCATAAGAGGGTGAGGTGAAGATGCCAGCTTTGGGTTGATGATTTCCAAGATCTGAAGGTTTTGGAAAGCGTGTATAGGGTTCACCAAAGTCTGAAGATACTTGAGAAGGAACAGCATAGCCTTCAGCAGATTTGGGGAAGGTAGGTGTGACAGAATCAACTTCAGCAGAAACATGGTTTCCACCGACTCCTTCATTAGCAACCTCTCCATTTAGTTTCTCTGTTTCAAGCTTAGCTGCAAATTCTTGAGTCTGAAGCCTGGCTAGGTCCTCAGCATAAACATCCTTGGAGGTGGTACCTGCAATATTGTTAGGAGAGAAAGAAGGCACAAGTATGGGTTGCTCATCATCTTCAAACTCATTTTCAGAGTCATCATCTAAGGGACCTGCATTGTTAGTGGGAGAAGCTTGAGAACCTGCATTTTGATTAGCCAATTGTCTAGTGTAACCCAAGGAATCGGTTAAGTAGTCAAGGTCAAAAGACCACGTATGACCCTGTCCTTGAACATTATGCTTGTCTTCCAAAAATCTCAGGTTCAACGTCTCCTCTATCTTCTTGGCTTGCAAATTGTACACCCTGTAGGCCTTACTATGAGCTGAATAACCCACAATATAACCATCATCTGCCTTCTCATCAAACTTTCCCAACGGATCACTGGTGTTCAGAATGGTCACTTGACAACCAAAAGGTTTTAGGTAGTGAATGACAGGAACCTTTCCAAAGAGAAGTTCATATGGGGTTTTGAGTTGTGGTCCGGTAATGGACACCCTGTTTAGCACATAGCAGGCAGTGCCAACAGCTTCAGTCCAGAACATAGTGGGCAGTTTAGAGTCTGCAAGCATGGATCTAGCAGCCTCTATTAAGGTCCTATTCTTTCTTTCAGCCACCCCATTTTGTTGTGGGGTTCTTGGATTACTATAGTCCCTTTTTATGCCTTTTGACCCACAGAGTTCTATAAGAATAGCATTTTTGAACTCTGTCCCATTATCACACCGAATTCCCTTAACCTTTTTGTTCAACTGATTTTCAACAAGAGTGATGAATTCAGTCAGCACTTGAGATGTTTCATCTTTGGTTCTGAGAAAGAAAACCCAACAAAATCTGCTATAGCCATCAGTGATCACCAAACAGAAGTACTTATGATCAATGCTTCTGACTTGAGTTGGACCAAACAGATCCATGTGAAGCAACTGAAGAGGTTCAGTAATGATGCTCATAGCATTGATAGCTTTGTAAGAAGCTCTGTGTTGTTTTCCTTTGTTGCAAGCGACACAATTATGATCATTTGTGAATACTTTGGTGGGAAGACCTTCAACAAGACCCATTTTAGAGAGTTTGTTAATGGTCTTGAAATTCACATGCGCCATTCTTCTATGCCATTTAGTGGACTCATCAAGAGATGCTTTATCCACCAAGCAAGTGAGGTCACCACCTGGTTGAACTTCATTAAGGTTGAATGTGTATAAGTTGTGAGTTCGAGGAACTTTCAGTAGAATTGGAGTTTCTTCTGGGAGTTTGAAGTCTTTAGAGAGCACAAGACATTCATTCTCAGTGAAGAGAACTTTGTTCTTAGTGTCACAGATTTGTGAAACAGAGAACAAGTTGAAATGCTGAAGTTCCTTAACAAAGTACACATTTTCAAAATCCAGATGAGGTGTCTTTATGGTGCCTTTCCCTGTAATACTCCCATCACTTCCTCCAAAAGTCACATTGCCTCCTCCTTCTATAGGGACAAAATTGTGCATCATATCTCTGTTCCCAGACATGCTTCTGGAACAACCACTATCAACAATACCAATATTCTTATGCTTAAGGGGATGATCCTACAAACAACAAAAAATATATATACAAACAGTTAGTATTCAGAGGAGGCTCAAGTCATTACTGACTTGAACCTGCCTTGTGGATCACAGGTTTAGGGCATGAAGATTTAGAGGATCCACCATTGTTCTTGGTCCTCCATTGGTAATTGGGTCCCTTGTTAGTCCAAGAACAACCTGCTGAGGGCTTCACAGCAGTGCTCCCATATCCCATCCCAGCATACATAGAGTCAACATATGTAGGCCAATAACCATGTTTAAAGTATGGGCTAGTTGGTTGGACATAAGGTCTGGTAACTGAACCTCTCCAATGAGAGTCAGTCTTTGCTGCTTGAGGGACATAAGGTGGAATATTAGCAACATTGGTCCAGTTAGGTTTGTGTTTCTGGAGAGTAGCACATGCACCCAATCTTTGTTCATAAAAATCACAATCCTTAATCAAATGAAATTTACTGCCACATACAAAACATGTCTTCTTCTTAAAAGTTTTATTCAAATAGGGAGATGTTGGATTACATGCAGAAGTACTTAAAACAGATACATTCAAGGAATTGTTTTTAACAGACTGATTATTCAAACATTTAAAAGATAAGTCTTCAGGAGAAACTGTCTTGGAAGTTGATTCCTCAGCAGCTTCCCTAGAGGGCTCACAAGTAGACTGGGGTGCAGGCTTGGGTGTTGGTTCAGGCTTGGGAAGGTCAGACTTCTCATTTGAATCACAGCTTTCATATGAAGTAGACCCTTGATCCGATGAATTGTCACTGTCAGAGCAAGAGACAAAGTCATTAGATGAGGTATCAGGGTCTGGCAAGTCTTTTGACTTTTTGCCATATAGATGATGTGATCCATCAAAGTCAACAGTGATGGATAGGTCTGTGGGCATGAACTCACCTCTAATGGGACCAGGGACAGCATGCATATTACCTTCTTTAACATAATTAGCTAGGCCAGCTGGGGTAGATTTACGCCTATCATACTTAGCTTCCGGACCAACATAATTTTAAAAACCCAAACCTATAGGATATGTCTGAGATTGACTAGAATAGATAATTCTATTTAAGCTTTTACCAGACATTTGCCATTCATTATTCCTAGCAATTTCCTCAGCTAGTTTTGCCTTAAGCTCTAGGTTCTCAGACACAGCTTCATCCTTTGCTTTCTCAGACAGTTTTAGGTAATTATTAGCAACTTCTAGATCAAACTGTAACACCTTTATCTTTTCTTCATAAGCTATTTGATTCTTTTGAAACCATACTTTTTGTCTTTCTACAGTTTTTAATGCAAGTTTATGAGCTTCATTATCAATATAGCATGCATCAAACTTAGGTTTCATAGCATCAAATTCTTCTTTAAGTTCATTGTATCTTAGACTACAGCCAAATATACAATTGTGTACCTGAGATAGTCCCATCAAGGCAAACTGATCATGCCTTTCATCCGAAGTGCACCTTGCAAGCAGTCCAAGCTTGTCAGTATCATGAGCTTCCTCATTAACAGGTTCATGTGCAGTCCAGTTGACCTGTTCATCCATGGTGAGGAGAGCTGCTGAAGCTCCAGCTTCCTGCTGTTTCTGCTGATAGGAAAGATATTTGGCTCCATCTCCATTCTTTCTGTCCTTGCATTCTCTTGAGAAATGCCCCATCTGATGACAAGTGTAGCACTTGACTTTCCCCCTATCAAAGCGAGCTGGTTCCTTTCCCTTGAAAACAAACTTCCTTCCAGCCTTCTCTTCAAACCTTTTGATGTCCACTGACAGCAATGCCACCTGCATTTTCAGCTTCATTTCCTCCATTTCAAGAGGGTCCAACTGATCAAAGTCTTCATATGCAAGATACTGCTGAGTATCATAGTCAGCAACAAACGAATGAAGAACATCCTCCATCACACTACTAGTCTTAGGTTGTGAAGATTGTGGAGTGGGACGAGTGTTATGTGGTGGAGTGGGAGAGCAGGATGCTGGAAAGTAGTTGGAACTAGGAGATGATGGAAAGTAGTTGGAGCTAGGAGCTTGTACCATCATGTTGGAATGAGATGTCCCCACAAAAGCTGCATGGTTAGAAGAAGATGTACGGTAGGGAGTCCTGACATCTGGTTCAAGAGTTCTGAGTCTGTTGTACAGCTCATCAAAAGTGAGCATGTCCAACCCTCCTTTAGCCTTGAGTGCTATACTAACATGCAACCATGATGGCGGCAAGGACCGCAAGAACTTTGAGTTGCAATCTTCATTATCCGGTTTAGCATTCAGCTGATTCAGCTGACTCAAGATCCTATGGAACCTGTCGTATCCCTTGTGGATACCTTCTTCTTCTGATATGTTGAAGTCCTGAAACTGTTGTCTTAGCATGGACTTCCTCATTCTCTTTGATTCTTCATTTCCACCGAACCTTGCTTTGAGAGCCATCCATATGTCTTTAGCATCATCCATATGGTGAAAATCACATAGATGATCTTCAGGTATGGCTTGAAGCAGAATAGTTTTCACTTTATGCTCTCTCTGCATGGCCAGCACTTCTTCAGCAGTTTTTGGTGGAGCCATGATAAACTTCCCATCTCTGTCAGGAATCATCTTCTTTAGACTATTTCCTTTCTTCACTACTTCCCACAGATTCCAATCAATATTGGAAATCCAGTTTTCCATCTTCATAGTCCAAAGTTCATACTCTTCCCTCTTTAAATAAGGGAATTTACCATTGCTGTTTGTGAGACTGAGCTGTTGCATGGAAGTGGTGTTGGAGTTGTTTGTGTTGGTGACTTCAGTTTCATTATCGGATCCAGGCATGGTGAATGAATGTTTGATTGTATGAGGGTGAGAATGGTTCTTAGTATCGTAGAGACTTTCCCGAGGCTCTGATACCACTTGTTAGAAACACACACAGACCTTGATAGATCTTAAGCACTCAGAGATCGTTAGTGTTGCCTATGTAATCACAAGCAAACTAATAGAAGATCTCTACAACTTGGTATTGTAGCGGAAAATAAATACAAGTTATAATAACTAAGAACACTTTTGATCCTCTATGGATCTTTGATTATAGAAACTCTATGTTTCGGATAGAATACAAGACTTGAGAAACTTGAGAAAAACTTATCTATTACAAACTAACATGGTTTCTTATATAGGCAAGAAACCCTAATGAGCGTTGACAAATTACGCTCCTAAAACTAACATAGACTAAGCATGCATCTAAACAAGCATGCAACTAATCATATTGTTTTGTTAATCATCGTGTTTATTCTGAGAGAGCTCTACATAAACGGCGCCAACCTATCTTTAATACGGCGCTGACTTTTACTCTATGCTGAGCTTTATCTCTCCTACGTGGTTCCCACTTTCAGCAGCAACACAATGTCTGCTTTAACACTTCTGCTGAAGTATAGCTTCGGCAGAATCCTTTCTTCTTCAGCAGAATCATTTCTTCTTCGGCAGAATCACTTCGGCAGAATCAGTAGATTACCTTAATTCCCAACAACTTCCAACAAAACGTGAATCAGATGTTTTTGTGATACAAGAAAAAGAGAATGAACTTACAAAAGAGAGTTTTGAAAATCCACATGCTAAAAATCAAAAGATAATTCTGGATCATGTTTTGAAAAATAGTGGAAATTACATACTCAAAGAATTTGAGTTTGTAACTCCACAAGGGGAACACAAGTCAGTAATGGCTTGGGTTCCTAAAAGTCACTAACTCTTTTATCTTTGTGCAGGGCAACCCAGAAGAGGAGCTTAAAGACCATTTGATTGTAGATAGTGGTTTCTCTGGAAGCATGACAGGAGACAAGGAGATTCTGTCAGATTTTAGATCTATTAGTGGAGGAAGAGTTGCATTTGGGAATGATCCTAATGGAGGAAGAATTACTGGGAAAAGAACCATCAAAGCAGGGCGTATAGATTTTGATAATGTTAGATATGTGAAGGAGCTCAAGTTCAACCTATTGTCAGTCTCTCAAATCTGTGATAAAAAGCACCCTGTGTTATTCACTGACACAGAATGTCTCATTCTTTCCCCTGAATTCAAAACTGTTGATGATAACTTGGTAGTCCTTAGAGTACCAAGAACCAATGATATGTATAGTCTAGATATGAAGAGTCTTCATTCTTATGGAAGAGCCACATGTTTGGTGGCAAAAGCAACATCTGAAGAAGCACATCAGTGGCATAGAAGATTGGGCCATGTCAATTTCAAGAATATCAACAAACTGGTCAAAGGGAATTTAGTTAGAGGTTTACCTTCAAAGACTTACAAGAATGATCACTCGTGTTTGGCATGTAAGAAGGGTAAACAACACAAATCTTCTTGCAAGAAGCTTGAGGAAAGGACTGTTAGAGAACCTTTGGATCTGTTACACATGGATTTGTTTGGACCTGTTTCTGTGGCAAGTTTAAACAAGAAAAAGTACTGCTTAGTTGTAACAGATGATTGCAGTAGATTCAGTTGGGTATTTTTCTTGGGATTTAAAGATGATACTTTTGATGCTATTCGGACTCTCATAATAGCACTTGAAAACCAATTGAGACTCAAGGTTAGAGGTATTAGATGTGACAATGGAACTGAATTCAAGAACAAGCTTATGGATGAATTTTGTGCAAACAAAGGAATCAAGAGGGAGTTCAGTGTTGCAAGAACACCACAGCAGAATGGTGTTGCAGAAAGAAAGAATAGGACTTTGATTGAAGCAGCCAGAACAATGCTAGCAGATTCACAACTACCTATTCAATTCTGGGCTGAAGCTGTAAGTACTGCTTGCTATGTACTTAACAGAGTATCAGTTACTAAGCCACAGATGAAGACACCTTATGAGTTGCTGATGGGCAACAAACCCAACATTCGATTTATGAAGCCTTTTGGATGCCCTCTTACTATTTTGAATACAATTGATAATCTGGGTAAGTTTGATGGCAAGTCAGAAGAAGGTTATTTATTGGGTTATTTTACCAACAGTAAGGGCTTTAGAGTGTACAACAGAGTCACTAAGAAGGTTCAAGATTGTCTTCATGTTGAATTTTTAGAAGATCAAGACAATCAGAAGAGTAAAGGTCCTGATTAGATGTTTGATCTTGAAGTTTTAACTCCTTCTATGAACTATGTACCTGTTAGAGAAGAAAATCAATCTGTGCACAATGGAGAAGATTTACAATATGTTGTTCATGGAGTCCATATTGGACCAGATGTTGTTCATGATGAAGAACCTAAACCTGCCGAGCCAAAGAAAAGTTCTGATGAGCCAAAATCCTCATTGTCTGCTGAGGATCAATCTATTCAAGAAGAACTTAATCAGATGCTTCTTCAAGAGAGGGAATGTCATAAAAAACAAAGCAAGGTTAGTTGCACAAGGTTACAGACAAGAAGAATGAGTTGATTATGATGAAGTGTTTGCTCCTGTAGCAAGGATAGAAGCAATTCGAATCTTTCTTGCTTTTGCTTCTTATATGGGATTTCAGGTTTATCAAATGGATGTCAAGAGTGCCTTTTTATATGGCAAGATTACAGAGGAAGTATATGTCAAGCAACCTCCTAGTTTTGAAGATCCTAAACATCCAAACAAAGTCTACAAAGTTGTCAAAGCTCTGTATGGCTTACATCAGGCACCTAGAGCTTGGTATGAAAGGCTCTCTACCTTTTTATTTCAACATGGTTATAGGAGAGGAGCTATAGATAAGACATTGTTTATCAAGAGAGATAAGAAGGTAAACATGCTAGTTCAAGTGTATGTAGATGATATCATCTTTGGAGCTACCAAACAATCTATGGTCAAGGAGTTTGAGAAGCTGATGCAGAATGAATTTCAAATGAGTTCAATGGGTGAGTTAACTTTCTTTTTGGGACTTCAAGTTAAGCAGTCAAAGGAAGGAATTTTCATAAGTCAAGACAAGTATGTATCTGACATACTGAAGAAGTTCAATTTTGATGACATGAAGCCTGGTACTACACCTATTAAATCTATCAACTCATTGGGCAAGGATGAAGATGGACAACCAGTTGAAGTCAAGTTATACAGATCCATGATTGGATGTCTTATGTATCTTACTGCATCAAGACCTGATATATCATGTTTGCTGTTTGTTTATGTACAAGATATCAAGTCTCACCAAAGATCTCTCATATGAAAGCAGTGAAGAGAATTTTTAGTTATTTGAAACAACAACCTAAGTTGGGGTTGTAGTATCCAAAGGATTCACCTTTTCACTTGGAAGCTTTTTCAGATAGTGATTATGCAGCTGATAACTAGGACAGAAGATCAACCACAGGTGGATGCCAATATCTTGGAAGAAGATTAGTTTCATGGCAGTGTAAAAAGCAAACAATTGCAGCAACATCATCAACTGAAGCAGAATATGTGGCTGCTGTAAGCTGTTGTGGACAAGTGTTGTGGATGCAGAATCAACTCTTGGATTATGGTTTCAATTTCAAGAATACTCCTATCAATATTGATAATGAGAGTACTATTTGCATTGTGAAGAATCCAGTTTATCATTCCAAGACCAAGCATATTCAGATTAGGCACCACTTCATCAGAGATTGTTATGAGCATAGGCTCATAAATATTGTCAAGGTGCATACAGATGATAATGTAGCTGATTTACTCACCAAAGGATTTGATGTTTCTAGATTTACTCACTTGGTGGTGAGTATTGGCATGATCAATTACTGAGCTACATTTAAGGCGAGGAATATTTAGTGTAAGTATAGTCCTATGTATTGCTTGAGGGGAGGATATTCATGTTTATTTGTTGTTGTAAGGAAGAGAATGGAAAAAGTACTACTTTTTGCTTTTATGAAAGTACTGCTTGGAAAGTACTGCACACGTGGAAAGTGTTGTTTGTCTTGTAAAAGTATTGTTCTAACGGTAATATTGAGGGGTAATTACACCTAACGGTAACTTTGTTATTCAGGGCTGTGATTTTTTAAAATCTCACCTATACATAACTACTCTTCGAATTTCCCTCTCATATTGATCACTTATAATCTTTTCCATATTTCTCTCTCTTTCACTCATATTATTCGCTATCTTACTTTCTGTGAACATATCTCATAAATGGCGAATCGTAATACTGTTTCCAAACACAACATGGTGGCGAATTTAGACAAGACTGAAGCAAATGTAATCTTTCATGATATTATCGATTTTCTTACTGGATCGCTAATTAGTTATGCGCTATTAGTAGAACCAGATGTTATTGAGCCCTAGATTCAACAATTTTGGGAAACTGCTAGGGTTCATATGGAGAATGATGAAGAATATATTCATGCTATGGTTGCTGGGAGAAATGTCAAGATTACTGAAGCCTCTATTCGTGAAGACTTATTGTTTGATGATGCTGATGGGGCTGTTCGTTTTGATAAGCAACTGATTTGGGATACTTTTGGGCATATTGGTTATGAAGGGTCCTTAACTGAACAAACATTCAGGAAACCCTTATTTTGTCCTCACTGGAAGTTTTTGGTGCATGTGTTGCTTCATTGTATTAGTGCTAAAAGTACATCATGGGAGCAATTTGGATCTAACATAGCATCTGCTATAGTAGGATTGGCTACTGATCGTGTTTTCAATTTTTCGAGGCTAATTCTAGATGGAATGCTTTCCCACATCACTCATGGTTCAAAATGGTTGATGTATCCAAGGTTTGTTCAAGTATTCCTCAATAAACAACTTTCAGATGTACCTAAACCTACAAGTCTTTTACCTGTTGTGGTACAACAAGCCAAGATTTTCACTTTCATGGCTAGGAAGAGTGATTTATTCACTGGAAGGAACACTCCTTTAACTACTTCTATGATGGAAGTTGTTCAAGCTGTCATAGATGATGCTGAAGAAGATGAAGATAGTGAAGGTACTGCTACATCTCAAGGTACTGCTTCTGAAGGTACTGCTTCTCCGAGTGCTGCATCTCAAGAAGGTACTGCATCACAAGGTACTGCTTCGCCAAGTACTGAAGTTCAAGATAATGTTGCAGTTTCACCTTCTTCATCTCCTCAAAAATCTGTTCCTGATTTTCAACAAGAGGAACATTCACCAGTTCAAGGAGATGATTCACATACTATACCCCCTGAAGGTTTGACGTTGGATGATTATGTTCTGACAAGGGAGTTAGTCAAATTGAAGAAAACTACTGAAGTTCAAGCTAAACAGATTAAGAAGTTGAAGCTCAAGTTTAGAAGACTCAAGAATTTTGTCTGGCCATTGGTTTAACATCATCGTCTATGGGTCAAATCTAAAAAGAAGGAGCAAAGGCAGTTTAAGAAGACTAAACGCCAAAAGGTTCAAAAACAATCTTCATTCCAATTGGGGAGGAATTTAGAAGAAAAGAATTTTAAAGAAGATGTTGTTAAGGAGAATGAACCTGAAGGAACTGAAGAACATGAAAGGATTGAAGTTCAAACTACAAATATTCAGCCACAAGAAAATGAAGAACAGGTTATTCAAAGTACTGAGGAGCAAGTTATTGATGTTCAAGTTCAAAGTACTGATGATCAAGGTACTGCTGATCAAAGTACTGCTTTTCCTGGAACTTACAGACAAGAATTGACTACTCCAAGGTTGTTAAATTTTGAAGAAGAAGCTGGTCCTTCAACTGTCATACCAGAAAAGGAAGCTGATACACCCAAACCTATACATACAGTAAGTGATGATGAAACCATTGCTGAGATTTTGCATGATTTATCAAGACCAAGGGGTGTTAGTATTCCAGGAGTGCAAGAAGAGGAACAACCAAGAGTTTCTTAAGCTATTATTGATCCAAAAGATAAAGGTAAGGGCAAGTTGATAGAGACAAAGAAGAAAAAGAAACCTACTTTAGCACAGATAAGAGCTGCTCAAGTTGCTATGAATGAGGAAGCAACTAGAAAGTTTCAAGAGGAATTAAATGCTAAAGATAGAGAAGCTAAGGAAATTGAAGAAGCTCAGAATAGAGAAGAAGCTAAGAAATTGCAAGAGGAATTGAATGCTGAAGCTGATGAACCACTAGAGTCACCTATTCCTGTTTCTTTTATGCCAAGAAGACCAAATCGAGCTAAAGACAGAAATGCAATGATTGCTTATTTAAAAAGTCAAGGGTATAAAGGATTGCAGAGGTTTAATTATTTTGAGATGAAAGAATTATATGATGCTTTAGGGAAGCTTATAAGAAAAGTGTTGAAAGCATCACAGATTATAAACATGATGCTGCTTGGAAAGTAAAAGATAGCAAAAGGAGCTTAAAAAGAAAAAGAAAAACTGAAGTTGAAGATATACAGTCATCAAAGAAAGAGAAAGTTGAGTTACGATCTGATACTAATGATGAACTAAGGAATTACTTAAGAATAGTGGATTTTGAGTATTCTAAAGATGATGCTGAGATGAAAATGAACAAATCTCAAATTATTGCTTTTGAAGTTGTAGAATCAAAAGATGGAAGTTATCTGATGTTTCATAGAAAAGATGAAAGCTTCAGAGTGTTCAACAGGATATGGGATTTATTGCACATTATAGATAGAGTGGATTTATTTTATTTATATCATGTGGTGCGAGATTACTTTGAACAAAATCCATCAGAAGGAGTTGGTTTAGTATTGCTTGGAGATCTCACAACTGTTTGGGAAACTGAAGAACAAAGCACTACTGAAATTTGGAAGAATCAAGAGAATTGGGAGATTGTTAGCTGGAGATTCTTTGAAGAATCTCGAGTACATGTTCTAGAGCTAGAAGATGGAATTATGATTCACATGTTAGCTGATAGAAGATATCCTCTTACACCAGAACTTATGAGGAGGATGTTGGAGCATGGAATGGAAGTAGAAGAAGATAATGAAATAGCATGTCTGGTCATCAAGCTGATTATCAGATGGACTACAATTGCTGATGATGATGAATAACTGGTATGAATCTTAATTGATTAAATTTTTGATATATCAGTACTTTATTCAAAGTACTGCTGATCAAATAGTACTTTCATCACAGTACTACTTGCAGATTTTAAACCAGTTACTGATTTTGAAAAACTTTTGTTAAGTAATAAATGTTTTGAAACAAAGGTTAAAAGAAATAAATGGTTTTTGAGATGGTAATACCAATAGGTTATTAATCCAACATGGTTACAAAAGGATTGGCTAATCCATGAGCAAACGGCTCTGGTAAAGATATTTCAAATCCGTTTTTAGTTAACAACTTGCTAATAAGTTGTATGGTCATCAACTCACCATATCAGTAATGTGAAGAGTTGGCTAGCCCATAAGAAAATGGCTTGTGGTAAAGGCTTTGGAAAAACCATTATATGGTAATTAGTTCACCATGATGAAAGAACTAACTAGTCCAAAAGGGTACAGCTTTTGGTAAAGACAAATCAAATCTGTTGATAGCTAATGATTTGCTAAAAATCATATGGTTATCAGTGTACCATGATCTTACACATCAAAACATTTGGCTACTCCAGAGTTAATGGCTTTGGTAAAGAGAACTCAAATCCATTAAATTTTCAATGATTCACCTCTCACAGGAGTTTACACACCTAGAAGTGATGAGAATAGACTGAAACTTAAACTGAATTAAATGTACACATTGTCTTATGTTGCTGAAAAGATGGAGCTTGCTGACTGTTGCAGAAAAGAAATAAGATTGTTGTTTGATGCTGAAAAGAATTATACAAATAAAGACTACTTTGATGATGATATAAGAAGAGAAACTACAAAGATAAAATTTGAAGATAAAGTCACAATTCCTCTTTGAAGATAAAGATGTTAAAGCTAAATCTACAAAGGAACTTGAAATCAAACAAGTAGAATTCAAGTTAGGGGAGGATTTTTGGGATACAGAATGACAAAGTACTGAAAGAAGTTAAAGTACTGCTAAGTTAAAGTCAAAGTACTGCTTATTCATTGAAGTACTGCAAAGTTTAAAGTCGGTTGTATTAGATTAAAGATAGAAAGTAATGTTTATCTAGAACTTTCTAAGTATTGTTTACTTGACGTACAAGGATAAGAATTGTAAATCGTTTAGGGTTATCCTTGAGCTTATAAAAGGACCCCTAGATTGATATTAGATATATGTGACATTATTAGAGTTTTAGAGAAGTTCGATATTATTAGAGTTGTTAAAGAGTCTGCATAATAAGCAGAGTTAGAGTTATTAATAAAATTGTTCAACGTTAAAGTTATTCTTCTTGGTTTTGTTAAGTAAATTCCGCATACTTAATAGAGTTTGCTCAGTGTTTTCATTGTTAATAACTTAGGATTTATCCGAGGTTATTAAATCTTAACAAGCTATTTAAGTTAGTCTGATTAGAGTACATCGATCCAACAAGATACACAAACATGGCAATTTAGGAATGTTTTATTTGATACATATGCATTACATCATTACACTTACTCTGGTATCCAGCATTTTCAAATTCGGAGATGACCGAATCATTACAATGGTGAACGCTACCATAACACTATTCCCAAAATCGACATCGGACAGCTTAAGGTTAATCAGGGAAACAAAGGGCACCTTCATCCTAGGATTAGCTTCATGTATCAACTAAAAAAAGTTTTATAGATTAAATTTCATTACTGTTACACATCTCTATAACATTGTTAAATTATAAGTTGTAAAACTGAAATTGTTCTTACCGTGCAATCACCAAAATCCAATGTAAGGGTCTCAAGATTTTGAAGTCTTGTCAAGTGAAAGATATCGGATGTTGTGATTGTCGTCACAACATTATAACAACCTAATGACAAATGTAACTTCTTCAAATTCCCAAGTTTTGCAATATCCCATAGTCTCATCTCGTTTGTACTAGGACGATTCATTTTAAGAGACTCAAGTGAGGGACAACCATCAATAAAGTCCCAAACTGTACCGCTTAGAAAATTGACATGAATCAATTCTAAGCTCAGTAGATTTGGAAAGCCATCAAAATATTCCAAAGTAGCCATAGCACAAAAATGAAGTACCAGATGTTTCAACTCACTACGAGAGTAAAGTTGGGTTGGGAACGTAACTGGGTCACCATACCAGTTTGTAATAATCAAATACTCAATTCCATTGTCAGCAAAAAACAAGAGCCACTCATGAATCTGTTCATAATGAAAGTTGTCTATTCTAATAATTGATCTTGGCTCTACAGCGAAGACAAACTTTCTTATTGGACCCATAAGCCGATTTAAGAATCTAGTAACAAGCCTCCCATCAAACTCGTATTTAAAATAATAAAATAAATCCTCATCAAGTATGACATCGGTGAGCAAAGTCCACTTAGACCTCTAGTTTCGCGCTAAACTAGAGGTTCTCACCGCTTCTAACAAAGGCAACCGATTCAAAATGTTAGTGATCACTTCATCTGGCATGTTGGTAAAACGATCGATCGACATGGTTTTGTTGGAAGTTGGGTTGGTCTTTTGAGTTCTGGAAATGAGGATTTATGTTCTTGATTTCGATTTGCAGTTTATCGTTTCTAGATAATGTTGTTTTATGTGATTGGTAAAGTTTTTTGTTGGGTGGGTGTATTGGTTCCCGCGAAATTAAATGCAAGCGTATCAGGGAAGAAACAGCTAGTAGCCATACTCACAATTGGTCCCTGGGTTGAAGGTTGGGTCAAAAAAGTGAATGGTCTATAATACCCTCGAAGGAAATCGGTTTGACTGTCCCAATCCTGGTCAAGGGACGATTCTGGCATTTAGTGGCCAAGGTTTGGACCTATGGCGATGAAAAGGCCGGGTTTTGTCCCATAACGATGCACATTGCCAAGTTTAGGGACCAACGGTGTATTTTAGTCTTATTATTGTTATTAGTTCGTAATATGGTTGTTATTATAGTTAAAGTTGATGTTATGTTCTCATTTGTGTAGTATGCGAGACCCTAAAAGACTAATAACTTGAACTCAAATCTACTAACAAAATTACATAATACATACTAAGTGCTTTGAATATGTTATGGTTTAACCAAATCACGCACTTTATTTTGAGGGTTATGTGCTCAGAGCAGGGTGAATATAGGTTATCGGATATCACTTGAAATCGTCTTATCATTTTTCAAAGTAAACTATTCGACTTTAATGTTTGGGTATCCCGAATATCTACTTGGGATAAGACCACATGTAAATTAATGATTTAGGCACAAATAAATAACCCTTTTGCATCCAAATGTTTATGTTTTCTGTCTCTCATTCATGCATATGTGATTTCCTATTTATTGTAAAATACTCATAGCTAGTCAAATTAGATTATAAGGATAAATCGGCTCATTAATCACCTCATAATTATCCCCATTAAAGCTAACAGTGGTTACATGACCAATTAAACGTAGTAATTAAGCAGTTATAACTGCCACTTGAATAGTTCATATCCTATTACAAGTTACTTCCAGCAGCACTAGCAGTAGTAAGAATACTAACATTAATACTAGCAGTATGAACTCGGCCCAGCAGTAATAACATTAATACTAGCAGTATTAACTTTTCCTAACATTATTAACATTAGTACTAGCAGTATTAACTCTGCCAAGAGTACTAATATGCTGAACCTTACCACTATAGAGTCAGGGTGTTCAGGGAACTTATGGGTGTACACTCCGTACCTCCTGACCTATTAACATGTGTGAACTAATCCCACAAGTGCACTAAATATTTCAACAATCCTCCCCAATTTAATTCACTTCCTTTGCATAAAAATTAAACATTAAACAAAACATGTGCATAAACGAAAATCAGCTGAGGATTGAATTTCATCTTAGTATATTACACGTTCAAATATTCGTGAATCAGGATGTTCTAAGAATTGAACCCTTCAACCCGTTTGAATACTTTAAGATAAAATACACACAAGTTTTCAGACACTTAAATGCTCGTGACACTATACAAGCCATGTGTCCATATCCAATTTATAAATGTTGTAAAAGCCAAAAGTTTAAAGCTCCCAGAAACGGCAAAACTTTAACATTTACATAGGTGGTTCCTCTTTATTCATGCTTCTTCCAAGTACTTTTTCAAAGAAATTAACTATTAAAAAATAAAGACTTCATCCTCCTTTTCTGCAGGTTCTGAGCACTACCTTAAGATGTAAAATAAAACATGTGCTCCAGTTCACTGAATGTTCAGTTTTGCGACCTACTTGCATCTATAACAAGCACGTTGTCCTGGAGAAAACCTTTCCACCAAAATATTCGCCTAACTACTTTTATTTTATTGCATTAATTTTTTAATGCTGTCATTCTTAAAAATAATCATATTAATGTTTCATTTTTTTTTAATTAATGAAATGATGTGAGGCATACCAATTTTTTTTTTGAAATGCAACATTTTATAAAGAACCTCCAACAAGAACCAAAATACAAATATGAGACGACGAATTTTCATAGTCTTTTTTGAAAAGGAAATGATTGGCGCACTTTAAAATTTTATTAAGAGACTCCATTATATGCAATAAGCAGTTGTACTTTAAATATTATCCTAATCACTTTCCTTCTTGAAATGCCCCGTTTTCAAAGTCAAGATTACTTAGGGCCCGTTTGATTTTCAGTGTTTAGAGTTGGGATACTACTTTAGACTTGAATATAGTTGTTTGGTTACATTCTCAAAGAAAATACATGGGCTTGAGAGCCACTGACAGTCACTATTTGAATTCTCATCTAAAAGGTGGGTTTACCCACTTTATCTAGGTCCCATCATATATATATCTCTATCTCACTCTTATATCCACATTTTGTTAAGAAAAATGATTGGGAAGCCTAATTATGTGCCTAAAGATGTGCCTAAAAACGTGTGTCATGATCCTGATAGTTTATAAAAAGTGGTCCCATTGCTGTAGCCATCAGGATAATGCCACATATTGTTAGTCATATCTTTAGGCACATGATTTAGGTCTCTCAATCACTACTATTTTGTTAAATAACATATATTTATTTTTATTTTTTAACTAACAATTTAAAACAATATTTTTAATTTAATATAATTTTTCTCTTTTCTAATTAAATTCAAATCCAAATCGAAATCCAAATTCTAATCCAAATTAAAATCTTAATCTTAAACTTACCTACAAACCAAACGGACCCTTAATAGTACTCCATTTTCAAAGTCAAGATTACTTAACATGTGGCGTGAATCATATACAAATTTTTCTTTATTTCAATTATTTCAAATTTTCAAAGTCTTTCTTGGAATGGCCCGTTATCAAGTCAAGATTACTTAAAATGTGGTGTAGATTCATATACAAAACTTCCTTTGTTTCAATTATTTCAAGTGAAAAAGTTATTTTCTTTCTCTAAGGAATAGTGACAACTAAAAACCTATTATAGCAAACTCATTATACACCTTACTTTCTTTTACAGGTGATACTATTAGGGGGCCTTTGTTGAAGCTCATATAACATAAGCCATGCTCGGCTTATACAACATAAGTCATAATTTTGGAACTTATTTTAACACTTATAGATTTATATAACATTGTCAATGTTATATAAGCCCATAAATGTCAAAATAAGCCACAAAATTGTAGCTTATGTTATATAAGCCGAACTCATATAATCTATTAAAGCTCATATATAAGCTGAAACAAACACCCCCTTAGTACCCGCCTTCATCTTTATTACAAGTAATACCACCCTTACTACCCAATTTATTGACAGGAAAAAAACGATTTTTTATATTTTTTGTTACGTACTTTTCACTTTTAATATTTTGACTTGTCAAACATTAAAATTTATGTTCCACACTTTTTCGGCAGTTTTACCAACTTTATTAATAGGACAAGACAATTTTTATATAATTTTCTACTCATTATTATTTTTTTGTTTTACTACTTTGACTTAACAAACTTTATTTTTCTGCCCCGTCTTTTTTGTTTCGCAGTTTTATATTACAAACAAAATTATAATATATATATACTAGTTATATTACCCGTGCACGCATGGGGTTTTGACAAAAAAAAATTCTTTAAATAATGAATATTGTGTCTTTAAAGGTAATTGCATATAATTATATAGTTATAAGTTTCGTGCACGCATGAAGTTTACACATAAATCAAATTTATTTTAACATTTTAGTTCAGTATATACACATATAAGAATTTGCCGATGAAAATTGTGATATAAGTATAACTTGCACGAGTTTTTTTATTAGGCATGAATCCATCGTTTGGGCTCATAATCAATTCAAAGTTGCTCCTGCTACCCAACCGAGAGCCTATGATATCCATTAGAATTTGATAAAATATTTGTAAAAATTTCTGTTAGGTAACTCAAGATTTAATTTTATTTAGCTGTATAAAATGTTGATGTTGTTATTTAAATTTCACTACTGATATTATGTTGTACACATGATGCAAGTTTAATAGCACATAATGAGCGTTGATAAGGTTAAAGTATACTCCTTAAAGTTTTTTAAAAATGTTTTTCTAGATATTGTTATATAAATAAATAAGAATTACACGAGTCATTGTTATAAGTACAATCGCGTATATTTATTTTTATATTAAAGTAACCCGTGCTTACAACTTGAAAATTATATTCCCATTTTCAGTAATTTAGCCATATTTAAAGTGTAAACTCGTGTCCACATAGGTTAAACCTTTTAAAATTAAATAAATGAGTCCTTATTGAACGTATATAGTATAAAAAAAGTGATACTTATAATATTATGCAAATTTATATGTTGTTATCTTAAAACAACATATACATTGGATTCTTTTAAAATATAAAGTATAAAAGGTATAAAGTATAAGGGGGTATTTGTTTATAATCCAAAGTTATTAAAAACATGGAGGCTTATAATATTACACTTAACTCTATATAATTTTTAAAAATTTAACCACTAAAGTTTTAATAATTACCTCCTCTTTTTTTAAGTTTTTGTTTTCACAAATTTGACACCTATATTTTTATGTGTTTTTTTTTATCAACCAAATTTCTCCACCAAATTTATTAAAGTTTGACAAAAATCAATTTAATTTTGACTTTTATTAACCAATCACATCACACGATTTTGCTTACGTGGCGAAATCGAGCTCTCCTATTGGCCCAATTGTTTTTCAATAAGTATGAATTGATAAAATCACTCCGAAATAATGTAATTCCTTTATTATACGATATATATATATATATATATATATATATATATATATATATATATATATATATATATATATATATATATATATATATATATATATATATATACATACAGGGTGAAGTTAAAATAAAAAGACAAATATCCGTAAAAAGAATAAAAAGATTTTTTTTTCAAAAAAAGTTCACGAAAAATTCCCAAAAAATCCCACAAGATCGGGTATGTTGGTGCATAAAACTTTTGTGAAAACATTTTTTATAATTTTGAGTTTTGATACGTTTTTTTTAATGCACAAAAAACGAATTTTGATGCGCAAAAAAATTTTGATGCACAAAATTTTTAACTTGTTTTAGTTTGATGCGCAATGTTATTTTGATGAAAAAAGTCAAAAGAAGTTGGGTGCAAAAACCAATTTTTGATGCACAAAAAAAAGATTTAATGCGCAAACGTATATATTCATAATTTTTTTTCGGAAAAAATATCCACTTTTAGAAAAAAGTTTTTCACAACTTTTTCATGCACCATCATACCCGATCTTGTGGGATTTTTTGGGAATTTTTTGTGAACTTTTTTTGAAAAAAAAATCTTTTTATCTTTTTACGGATATTTGTCTTTTTATTTGATCTTTATCCTATACATACATATATATACATATATATATACATATATATATATATATATATATATATATATATATATATATATATATATATATATATATATATATATATATATATAGGGTAAAGTTAAAATAAAAAGACAAATATCCGTAAAAAGAATAATTTTTTTTTAAATCTCCCAAAATTCCAAAAATATTTCACAAGATCGGGTATGTTGGTGCATAAAACTTTTGTGAAAACATTTTTTTATAATTTTGAGTTTTGATACGTTTTTTTTAATGCACAAAAAACGAATTTTGATGCGCAAAAAAATTTTGATGCACAAAATTTTTAACTTGTTTTAGTTAGATGCGCAATGTTATTTTGATGAAAAAAGTCAAAAGAAGTTGGTTGCAAAAACTAATTTTTGATGTACAAAAAAAGATTTAATGCGCAAACGTATTTTTTCATAATTTATTTTTGGAAAAAATATCCACCTTTAGAAAAAAGTTTTTCACAACTTTTTCATGCACCCTCATACCCGCTCTTGTGAAATTTTTTGGGATTTTTTTGAAAACTTTTTTTGAATTTTTTTTTTTTAATCTTTTCATGAATATTTGTATTTTATTTGATCTTTATACTATATATATATATATATATATATATATATATATATATATATATATATATATATATATATATATATATATATATATATATATATATAGAGTAGAGTTATTTTACATACTAAAATTTTCTCACATACCAAGGGACTCATCTCCACCATCCATCTAAAGAGAAATCAATGGCTGAGATTAAAAGCATTTTATTATTTCACCTATTTTTTATAATTTAAATATCTCTTAAACCGTTAATCGTTAAGTGAAAATATTTATACCATCGCGACGAGCATTTAATTATCTTTCTATAGACGGGCACTTTGATATACTTTCGAAAAAAGAAAAAAAAACCGTTTTTTTCACGTTTTTTCGTTATTTTTTTCGTTTTTTGCGTTACTGAAATTTGCATGAAGAAAATCATATATGATAAAACACTAAATTGAATATCACATGTGATATTAGTGTTAAATCATATATGATATGTAATATCATATGTGATATTACACTAATATCACATGTGATATTCAATTTAGTGTTTTATCATATATGATTTTTTAATGCAAAATTCAGTAACGTAAAAAAACGAAAAAACTTAAAAAAAAAACGTGAAAAATACGAAAAAACTATTTTTGTCGAAAGTATATCAAAGTGCCTATCTATAGAAAGATAATTAAATGCTCGTCGCAATGATATATTTTTTTTCGCTTAACGATTAACGGTTTGAAAGATATTAATATTTGAAAAAAAATTATGAAAGTGGGTTTTTTAAATTGTTGGGATTAATCTCATCCATTAGATCAAATAAAAATGGAGGATGAAGATTGATCCCTTGGTATGTAAATAATCTTTTGTCCTCAAATGATCTTAAATCATATATATATATATATATATATATATATATATATATATATATATATATATATATATATATATATATATATATATATATATATATATATATATATATATATATATATACTAGAAGGGTACCCGCGCAATGCGGCGGCGGGTACCCGATGACTATTTTGTAGCGAACAAATGTTTTGAGGTGGTGATGTGATGAGATGGTAGTGTGACAGCGGCGGCGATAAGTATAGTTATATGTGTTTGCTTACCCGTTTAGTGAATTCGTTTCACAACACTTCAAATGTATATGTGTTACTTGTATGTGTTTGTTTGGGTTACCCGTAACTTTCACGCGACATCATTATTCCCGCATATAAAAATACCCTCGCAATCTCTTACGCGTCAAACACTCCCCCAAAAGTATATGATTTTGACGAATCAAGATTATATTGATTGGAATAAATGAAATAAAGGTTAAAGTTGTAAAAATTTGAATTAAAATAAAATAAACCCACTAAAAATATAAAAACTAAAAACTCATAAAAATATATTAAAATGGATGTTGAATTAAAGAGCATAAAATTTTAGAAAATATGGTGAAATTAGATTATAATATAAATAAGTAGATAAAAAGATATTTTAATTTGAAAATAAAGATGAATTTTTAGTTGAGAAGTGACACATGTCATTTTATAATTGGAGCTCATTATCTTAATTTTTGGTGGTTAGGAGTTAGGCTTGGAGTTTGTTAGAAGTTAGGCTTGGAGTTTGTTAAGAAGTGACACATGTCATTTCATGATTGGAGCTCCTTATCTTAATTTTACATGCATTATAATATATCTTTCCATAATAAGTAAGTAAAAAAATCTGAATTTTTAAGCCTTCTAATTTTAGAAGGCCTAAATGCATTATAAAGTAGTATAGATAGGATAAAGATCAAATAAAAAGACAAATATCCGTAAAAAGATAAAAAGATTTTTTTTTTCAAAAAAAGTTCACGAAAAATTCCCAAAAAATCCCACAATATCGGGTATGATGGTGCATGAAAAAGTTGTGAAAAACTTTTTTCTAAAAGTGGATATTTTTTTCCGAAAAAAAATTATGAAAATATACGTTTGCGCATTAAATCTTTTTTTTGTGCATCAAAAATTGGTTTTTGCACCCAACTTCTTTTGACTTTTTTCATCAAAATAACATTGCGCATCAAACTAAAACAAGTTAAAAATTTTGTGCATCAAAATTTTTTTGCGCATCAAAATTCGTTTTTTGTGCATTAAAAAAAACGTATCAAAACTCAAAATTATAAAAAATGTTTTCACAAAAGTTTTATGCACCAACATACCCGAACTTGTGGGATTTTTTGGGAATTTTTCGTGAACTTTTTTTTAAAAAAAAATATTTTTATTCTTTTTACGGATATTTGTCTTTTTATTTTAACTTCACCCTATATATATATATATATGAGTATCGTACCAATAACCAATCCCTTCTTTTATTTTTACTATAAAGCATGTCCTTTTCATATTACTATTCTTTTCTATTTATATACTTTTTGGTCACCATATCATTATTATTATTGTTATTAGTTCGTAACGAGCGGGGTAACCCGCGCGTTGAAGCGGGAGCATTGTGTTCAAACTGCAATTATCCCACAGTGACCAAGTTTATACCAAATGCACTTGAAATAAAGATGACCCAGTATATGACCCATAATCAAATATGACCAAGCTTATGTTAAATAGAATCATGTTATGATTACAGTGTATCATGTGGCCTGCAATTAATGGAATCCAACATATTTTACAATACACTCATAGTTTGCATCATGTATAGTTTTTGAAAACTATTTGCAGGCACATGATTGTAGCAGAAAGTTACAGCATATGAGTTTATCATTCGGAATAGTCCAAAGATAAGACCTGAACTATTTTTTGATTTAAGGTGTTGTTGTCCGAACTGACAAAGTGCAGCATCCACTAAGAGAAAACGATGATTAATACCTATCGATCATCAACAGTTTGTGAAACGTCTATGGCAACACGCCTCCAAACATTGCACCTGCCATCTCGTACGCATGCTTCTGATCCTGATCGGTTGGGCTGGGATAATCTTTTCTGCTGCCTATGACAGGAATCAAAAGGGCTACCTAAGAACGCATGTACAAAAAACAAATAAGCACCTACCCAAAGGCATACGAAAACTGCTCATGATAAACTTATGACACATTAAAAGTTTAACTTTACCTGTGCTACGAAACGAACCGGGACCCTCTCCAGTGGGATCAACAACATTTGTGGGATTACAAACTGAAGTTCCTACATCTACAAAAATTATTCATATGAAAACTTATCTATTAAACTCGTTTAGAAAACTAATTGACAGAAAAAAAAAAGAATGTCTTATACCTGTATTGCAAACAGAAGCTAAACCCTGTTCATCAGGATCAACACCAAGTGCTACATTAGTTTCTATAGTATTCGTGACAACACATCTCTGTAATTACTTGCGTCGGCCTGAACGTGATGAATTGCATGATAACCGGTCACACCAGCAACGTCGAGATGGATGGATCTTCCCTCGCTTTGAAAACTAAGAGACGATCCACGCAGCTATTTAACTACCTAACCATGAACCACTGGTTGTTCAAAACCTGCAGTACCAACATAGTTATGGAAGCTGATCGGACAATAAATTAAAAAAAAAAAAAAGAAAAACAAAGAAAAGAAAAAAAAAGAAAAAAAAAATCCAAAGCAAAAGCAACAAATCTTAGTCCAGCCAATGTCGCTTAAAAAAAGATCTAAACTTTTGACATAAGAAGAAACCATTTGTTTACCAGCGGGTTGAGCAGTCAGTTGAAATGCATTATTTTCTTCAGTTTCTACATTCTCAGTTGATTCTAACAACACGTTGGAATAAAGTTAATTATCAGGTACATGTTGGACTACATAATCCAAGAGCGCATATGACTATCAGTCATATTTTTAACCACACAAACCAAAAGTTCCTATGGCAAATATGGCTAGCAATATTGCACCACACAATCCCAAAGATCAGATACTCAAAAGCAGATAGACCAATTCAGCATCTTGGAAGGTTTTCTGCAGTCACTTTGCCATTTTGTTGAATGGACCCCTCTTGCGCTATTTGCTAAGCTAATTTCTTTACACATGGGTCCTGCTAGTTCAAAGAAAAAGAATACGGCCTTGTAAGTTGCCAATGCAGCAGAAAATAATGATCTGGTATTGTGAAGTACCAAAGATGCAAATTAAGGGTGAAAAAGGGTGGTAAGGCAGATTGAATGACGTGTAACTCAGATGCTCTTCTCTCGATTGCTGTTTGAAGAAACTGCTAGACTCGGTTACCCTTTGCCTCTGAGCTTACACGGTTTCCGTCAGTAAGCTAGTTGTACATAATTTTCCTATATCAACGAAGAAAGATAATAGTATCGGTTGTGATTTTTATATCTTAGTATAACTAAAAAAAATTACGCTCAGATCTATAAATAGGGTTAGGTGATGGAAAGACCGGAATTCCGCCGTGGCTGCAAACGAACACAGTTGCATAGTAACCATTGATTGTATGGTATCCGTTCGTTGCCCCGCCAAGTTACGGTTGGATCTTCCACCACCCATTTCATTTCACTCAGATTACAATAGTCATCACAGCCCATTTGAAAAATATTATTAATATTAGTACGAAATCCAAAACCATAAGACATAAACCCCACATTCATGACCACCACCACAGTAAAGATTGGGTGAAAACGAAATCATAGGCTTATTCATATGATTTAGATGGGTACCCGATACGTCATGGCTGCAAACACGAAGCCGTGCTGCCCCGCCAAGATACGGATCAGTTTCACCCACCATAGTTCTGCACATTATTATAACTGAAAAATAAGTCTGGTAAGGATCGAAAAAAGAGGATATGCCCACCATGGCTGCAAGTCTAGTGACCCGCCCCGCCAAGATGTGGACCATCTCAACTTTAATCCCCTTACACAATTGTGAGACTTTGAACAATGTTAGCTACACCAAACTGCAATTTCCCATCTCACATATCATTCTATTATATTTTTCATCTCTATCTGTAACACACACAAATCTTAGTAAGTTCTCTGGTGCGTTTTCCAGCAGTCAGTTGCCCCGAGCTTCTTGATATTTCCATTGTCGGCCATCAGTTTTCTGTAGCAAATATGAAATTGTCCTGTCTAAAGATTATATGTATATATAAATTAGCATTTGAGTAAAATAGTGGCTAAAAATTGCAGTGACCTATATACTTTGTAGTCTTAATTCTAATTTAAGGACGATAATATATAAAGTACCTAACGCAATGAAATATGCTCTCTCAAAATGTCTTGTAGTACAATTACACAAAGTCATACCAAACATTCCACAATACATTTCAAAGATAGGATACAATATTTGGATTACCATGTAACAAAAGTACTTAATCATATTTAGCATGAAACCCCTCACTAATATAAATTGTTCCGTTCCTAATTTCTTGCAAGAAACATGAAAACCGAAAGAAGTTAATGAAAGTTTCATACTATAGGTTTTTTCTTAAACAATATGCATAAGACCTTTAAAAAACAAAGTTCATGTTAAATGAACACCATCCTGGTTCTTAGTTTAAACCTCAGTCCTAAATTAGATTATTGAATCACATAATATACAATTTTAGCATAGAATCCAACTTAATTAATCAGATCATTCATTAAACATAGAAACTGAAGTAAAGTTTGATAAAAACTATAAAATAAAATCAGTTAAGTTTATATAGCATTTCCATAAAATATATGGCCTGACCATATTGGCTAGTTTCTGATCGAAAATCATAAGCAACGCTGACATGAGCAGAATATTAAGAGAAAGAGCATAACCCTATGTATGATATAAGCAAAAAAACAATTTATACGAAATAACAACTGTAAAACTATTGAATACAAAAATAACATTTGAAAATGGAGTAAGCGTTACCGTGTAAATAAGCTTTGTAAGCTCAGATTCTTTTCATATCCGCATTGCTTTTCCCAATTTTTTAATAGCAAAGCGAAAATCACATAAGCTCATTAGCCTACAAATAAGTTTAAACAAACACCCTCATAATCTCAAACCCATTTCCACCACTGGCTGTTTCCAACTAATTGCAAAACCTGCACATAAACACACCACCATATTTTAGTCAAATCACCATTTTATTGCAACTGAGGCTGATAATCAATAAATACTACAAAAGCAACAGATTAAGAGTTTTTTTAAAACCAAACTACTTTCCAAATCCACATCAGATTCTTGCCCTATTTTACCAGGTTCTCGTTCTCCACTTTACTCAAAATCATATGACACTACCCGATTCCGATTTATTCAATGTCACATTAATTTGAATTAGCAAACTTGTATAATGAAGGCAACATACTTATACATGAAGTTGTGGCATGTATAGTTGGTTAGGCTTTTGGTTAAATCTACTCAAACATTATATAATTAACAACATATATATACAAAAATCAAAATATAAATCATATAAATATAAGCAACAGCAAAATTAAGGATAATTTTTTTTAAATAAATATAAAGGTAAGTAGAATAGATCATACCTCAAAAACTGTCAAAAAAAGAGATGATCGGATATACAAACGTTAGTAATCAATCCGTGCATTCAATTAAAAAATAAAGGGCTGATGTTTTTGATAGTGCAGCCACAAATACGAGAGTGAGCAAACTGAATTCAGGTGTGAAGATGTGGAAGGATCTGTCAAAATAAAGGGAGGGTTGTTTAAAGGAGGTGGAAAGTGGGGAGAGGAGATTTTTTTTACCGAAGGGATCTGGATTTTTCTAGGTTGGAGAAGGCGATGGGTGGCGAGATTTTTCTAGGTAGGCTGTTTGTTGAAGCTGCATTTATTGCTCAGCCGCTCATTTTGAGACACGTGTTCAAAAAACATGTTTGTGTAAACAACACCTTCCTGCCTTTTAGTATATAGACGAGTGTTGAAACCCGCGCTATGCAGCGGGATTGGCTTTAAAGGACTTATTTTGTAGCGACACTTAAACCTCAGGGGTTGTTTTTGTCAAGTTGTGAAACTTTGCATTTAATGTTTGGACTAACTTTGCAGCGACACTTGAACCTCAGGGGCTGTTTTTGCCAAGTTGCGAAAGATTGCATTGCTAAAGGACTTGGTTTGCAACGCTACTCGAACCTCAGGGGCTGTTTCCGCCAATTTGGTAAAGTTTGCAATTAATGCGGCTTGGGTACTGTTTTCCTCCCCGCTTATTAGTATATATATAATATAACGAGTGGGGAAACCCGCGCGATGCAGCGGGATTACTTTTGTAGACGTGAATTTTACAAAGGACTTAGTTTGCATGATAACTAAACTTGAGGGACTATTTTTGCCATTTTGGTAAACATAACAATTAATGGTGAGGGACCATTTTTGCCATTTTGGTAAACTTAGCAATTAAACTTAGTAAACTTTCCTCCCCATGTTTAGTATATATATATAGAATATGGTTGTTATTCTATATATATACTAAAACGCTAGGTCGGTGGCCTTAAAAAAATTTTCCCCGTCGCACGTGCCACGCATGTGTCAGTTTTCTCGCTTACTAACATTGTTGGGACTGGGCTTCCGGGTATACTAAGTTGTGGCCCAAAAATTTGCTTGGCCCGTTCCTGTTTTTTTCTTTTTCTTTTTTTTTCCTGCTTTTTGGTTTTGGTCAAGATATAGATGTTATCCACATGACACATCTACACACACGCCCAGAGGTTTCCTCGCACACACATACACCGACTCAATCATAGATGCAGAGAAAAATCATGAATTTGTGTACTCATATACCATCCGCAAAATATCGACTGGATGATTACTAAGCGGCGCTGATATTTTCAAGATCAACGGGAGGTAAGCATCAATCCTTCCAATAAACCGACCGACTCAAATCATTGTCGCTATAATTCAAAGATTTTTGCCTATATTTTTACGTTTGTTGGTTACCTATAGTTGTTTTATGTATCAGCTTGCGGCGCTGCTGATGGTACGATTGGGGCCGTCATGGTACTGATTCAGTTGATGGTCGGGGTATATGGCTTGAAGCTTTTGCAAAAGACAGGTTTGGTTATAAAACCCTGTCAAGACAAGTTGGTAACAAAAAATCTGTTTTGTTGTTGTTAGTATCCAAATCCGTACAAAAATAAGTCGGGTTTCGTTGAAAGTGTTTGTTAATTGAATGGTTTTGTTGTATTTGGTGTTTGCAGCAACGGTGGTCGCAGCTTTGTTGGCCATTCCGATGAGAAAGCCTGAGAAAGAAAAGAAAGGTATTGAAGCTCGGGTTACTATTCAGAATAAACAAGATATCGTTGATATGTTTTGGTTATTTGTTTTTGGATTTTTAGTATTTGGATTAATTTGGATATGCTTTTTTTTATTTTTAGGTGATTTTTAAATTTTTAAATTTTCACTATAGGTTTCAACAATTATTTTTTTTTTGCTTCCGTTATGTATAACATATGCTATTCATAGTTTGTTTTATTTGTGAATCGTTTTATGCGTGATCCGAATGGTATGCTAAAACTTGGTATATCAAAGTTAATGTTAAAGGTTTCTTCACTTTGGTTATATATTGATGCCTGTGATATGTCTTAAACTTGCAACATTGTTCTTGCTGTAGGAATTTTTAAAATTACTCTATGAATCGTTTTTCCTATCATAAGAAATTTAATTTGAATCATTATCTTTTAGATCATTCATTCATTTGTTCGCATGGTCAGAAGCTTGTGTTGGAACTTATAATTGGGGTTTAGTCATGTTCTCTTTAGTTACATTTTAACTTGATTTTTTGCAAGGTACTTTTGAGTTATCCAGTAAAGTCGTCGGCAGTTGCGTTTCCTGATTCACATACCATTGTCGTACTTCAGCATACACGGTCATGTAAGGCTTTTTTTTTTTTTTTTTTTTTTTTTTTTTTATATATATATATATATTACTGTTATGGTCTTTCAAATTCTTTTCAGCTATCTTTATGTTTAGGAGCATTTCCTCTTTTTACTACATAATACATTGTTTCTATTTACCTTTTGACATATCTAATGGCATGTCTCACGACTGCATTCACATAGGTATACCGATAACCGCTGATGTGGGTTGTTTACTTGATAACACATAGAAACACATCATGTATTTGGGCAGCTGCAAAGATGTTAAGAGTATCGTGAACTGTTGAACTTTACAGGGTACAGGTAACTTTGCATACAAAAACCTTTTAGTCTACTTTCAAGTTTTTAGAGTAGAATTAAAATGATGACTGGAATAAGCTGTGTACGTGGCTATATATAGATATTGCAAAGACTTTAAATTACTAATATAGGAAAGTTTACACCACAAAAACAGTTAACAATTAGTTCACTTGATACCTTTTGATCAACCGTAGATGGCTACATGTTCTGTATCTCTATGTTTCGAAATCGGCAAAGCAACTTCATAATTGGACAACACCTGCATATAGAGGCATAACCAACAATTCTTAAAAATGTGATTTCCATACTTAAATTCCACTTTTTTAAAAAAAAAGATTACACTCATTTGTAGGTCTAATAGATTATGCATTTTATTTACTCTTTTCAAGTCGAGTACGGTGTCCTCTCCCTCCTCTTACCCCTTTAAAAGTCAAACAACAAATATATGGACTAATACTTTAGTATTCATTACATGTGATAATTTTTTTTAGTTTCTTTCGGCTCATATCGTTTTGGTTGTATAAATTTCTGTGGTGGATTCGAGAATGATCGTTTCATTATTGTGGTTTCAGGTCTCAAATAACAAGTTTTTACTAGGTATAATGAGACTGATTCAGATTACCATTTAAACTTAATAATGAGTACAGGTTTAGCTGTAACAAAAGTTGTTGCTTATTTACTATTTAGGGGTTATTTAACATGTAAATGCTCCATATCTGTTTTACATACACGTGTACAATGAAGTTATTAATCGATGATATCTGTTTCGCAGGCACCTGACTGAGGCAACGGCCAGCACCCGGGTTGTAATGGATGCAGAAAATAACCATACAACCACTCCTGCTAATGGAAAAAAGCTTGGACTACACATACCGGAAAAAGAAGAACCGCGGCTGAAAATATTGGAGACGACTCATGGAATTAGACTACCTGAAAGGCTACATGAGATGCAGCAGTAAGTTGGTTTGCATGAATTAGTGTTAAAATATAAATGCAAGTGACTGTTGTCTGATATGTACATGAGGTGAAAGCTACCCTTTTATATCTACCTTTTTTTCATTGCACTATTCTCATCCTAGGTTTTTACTTTCTTTTGGGACTTGGTGGTCGCCCATTTTATTGAAAGTCGTATTATGTCGAACGAGGGACTTGGTGGTCGCCCATTTAGTCGTATTATGTATTTGGTCGCCCATTTAGTGCAACGTATCTAAGGTCGCAAAAATAATTTAAAAAAAATCCGCCGCAACGCGGCGGGGGGTTTTCACCTCGTTATAGTTAAAGTTGATGTTATGTTCTCATTTGTGTAGTTTTATGCGAGACCATAAAAGACTAATAACTTGAACTCAAATCTACTAAAAAAATGTAAATAAATTACATAATACATACTAAGTGCTTTGAATATGTTATGGTTTAACCAAATCACGCACTTTATTTTGGGGGTTATATGCTCAGAGCAGGGCGAAGATAATTAATAGCAAACCAAATACTAACACAGGTTATCGGATATCACTTGAAATCGTGTTATCACTTTCTAAAGTAAACTTTTCGACTCTAATGCCTGTGTATCACGAATATTTACATGGGATAAGACCAAATGTATGTTAATGATTTAGGCACAAATAAATAACCCTTTTGCATCCAAGTGTTTATGTTTTATGTCTCTCATTCATGCATATGTGATTTCCTATTAATAGGAAAATACTCATAGCTAGTCAAATTGAATTATAAGGATTAATCGGCTCATTAATCGCCTCTTAATTATCTTCATTAAAGCTAACAGTGGTTACATGACCAATTAAACATAGTCATTAAGCAATTATAACTTCCACTTGAATAGGTCAAAGCCTATTACAAGTTACTTCCAGTAGCACTAGCAGTAGTAACACTGCCTAACAACACTAACATTAATACTAGCAGTATGAACTCTGCCCAGTAGTGCAAACATTAATACTAGCAGTATTAACTTTGCCTAAAAGTACTAACATTAGTACTACAATATTAACTCTGCCAACAATACTAATATGTTGAACCTTACCACTATAGAGTCAGGGTGTTCAGGGACTTTATGGGTGTACACTCCGTACCTCCTGACCCATTACCAGGTGTGAAATAATCCCACAAGTTCACTAAATTTTTCAACAATCCTCCCCAAATTTAGTTCACTTCCTTTGCTTAAAAATTAAACATTAAACAGAACATGTGCATAAACGAAAATCAGATGAGGATTGAATTTCCATCTTATTATATTACATGTTCAAATAGTCGAGAATCAAGATGTTCTAAGAATTGAACCCTTCAACCCATTTGAATACCTGAAGATAAAATACAAACAAGTTTTCAGATACTTAAACGCTTCTGGCACTATACAAGCCATGTGTGCATATCCAATTCATAAATGTTGTAAAATCCAAAAGTCCAAAGCTCCCTAAAGCGGCAAAAATTCAACAATTACATAGGTGGTTTCTCTTTGTTCATGCTTCTGCCAAGCACTTTTCAAAGAAATTAACCATTAAGAAGTAAAGACTTCATCCTCCTTTTCTGCAGGTTCTGAGCACAACCTTGGGATGTAAAATAAAACATGTGCTCCGGTCCACTAAATATTCAGATTTCCACATTGAACTCAGCTCCTAAGTTTTCTCAGGAGGGAGTTGGGTGTCTTAGCATTCAGTGACTAAGTTGGACTTAAACCCATCCCTTTAGCAGGCATTATAACCAAATCGCTAGCCAAACCCTTTGTCAAGTGACCAGCTAAATTTTGTTTAGATCTAAAAAACTCTATAGATACCACCCCATTCATGATAAGCTCATGAATCATGCTATGTCTGAAACCAAAGTGTCTAGACTTCCCATTGTACACCTAGCTATAAGCCTTTGCAAATGTAGCTGCACTATCACAACAGATAGAAATATGTGCTATAGGTTTAGGCCACAATGAAATCTCAAGAAGCAATTTTTTCAACCATTCAGCTTCTTTACCAGTAGATACCAAGGCCACAAATTCAGATTCCATTGTTGAACTCGTGATGCAAGTTTGCTTCTTGGATGCCCAAGAAATTACACCTCCACCGAGTAGGAATAACCAGTCACTGGTAGACGAATTACCTTCAGTGTTACTGTCTAACTTGCATCAGTGTATCCTTCTAACACCGAAGGATAACCAGTATATGAGAGACTATAATCCATAGTTCTCTTCAGATACTTCAGTATCCTCTGAACTGCTTGCCAGTGATGAGCACTAAGATTGCTAGTATACCTTCTCAGTTTAACCACTGCAAATTCAATATCAGGTCTTGTACAAGTCATGGCATACATCAGGGAGACAATTACCCTAGAATACTCAAGTTGAGATACAGCCTTGCCATAAATGCATCAACTTCTCACAGGTATCCATAGGTGTACTCACTGGACTACAATCAAAGTAACTGAATTTCCTCAACACCTTCTCAATATAATGAGGCTGAGAGATAGAAATTATTTTACTTTCATGTTTAATCTTTATACCAAGGATAACATCAGCCTCCCATATGTCCTTCATTGAGAACCTTGATGACAAAAATTCCTTTGTTAGGGTAACCTGATTTTGGTCAGTGCCAAAAATTAGCATGTCATCAACATATAGACAAATGATGTCTCCTTTACAAGATTCATCAAATTTGCTATACACATATTTGTTAGCTTGGTTAAGAAGATAACCATTTAACAAAAACACTTCATCAAATTCTTGATTCCATTATTTAGGTGCCTGCTTTAGTCCATACATAGACTTAATTAGTTTACACACCTTTTTTTTCATTGTCAGGCATGATGAAGCCCTGAGGTTGGTTCATTTAAACCTCTTCATCTAATTCACCATTCAAGAAAGTTGTTTTCACATCCATCTGATGAATAATCAGATAGTAAATTGATGCCAAAGCAATCAGCAATTATATGGTATTGATACAAGCCACAGGGGCATAAGTATCAAAATAGTCTATCCCTGACTTTTGTTTAAAGCCCTGAATGACTAGTCTAGCCTTAAACTTTTCAATAGTTCCATCTACCTTCATATTCCTTTTGAAAATCCATTTACAACCCAGAGGTTTGCAACCAGGTGGTAAATCAACAAACACCCAAGTGTTGTTGCTCATGACGGAATCCATCTCATCATTGATTGCTTCTTTCCCGAAAGCAACATCCTGGGACTTCATTGCTTCTTCAAATGTCTTGGGATTATCCTCAACAATAAAGCAATATGAGCATTGGTTAGAGACCTCATCCCTTGTTCCTTCAATTAATTATAATTGAAACTCAGGTCCAAATGAATTTGGATTCGTGACCCTTTTGCTCTTTCTGAGCATAGGTTCAGGTTGTTGAATGACAACCTCATCAAGGACCTCTGATGGCATTTCATTAGGGACCTCTGATACACCAATGTCTTTAGTTTCATTTGGAATCGTTTGACTTGGTCTAGGGACTGATGAAAATCTATTCTCATAAAAAATTGCATCTCTTGATTCAATTATGGAGTTAATTGAAACACTTTCATTAGGTTTTATAACACAGAACCTAAAAGCCTTGGAATGCTCACCATATCCAACAAAGATGCATTCAATGCCTCTTTCACCTAAAGTTTTCACTTTTGTATCAGGGAGTCTTAAAACAGCCCTACAACCCCAAACCCTGAGAAAGTTCAGGTTGGGTTTCCTTTTAGTCCAGAGTTCATAAGGGGTAATCTTGTTCCTTTTATTGGGAACCCTATTTAATAAATAGCATGCTGTTAACATAGCTTCACCCCAGAACCTTTGACTCAGTCCTGAATAGGACAACATGGAATTAACCATCTCCTTTAGTACCCTGTTTTTCCTTTCAATAATACCATTTTGTTGAGGAGTATAGGGAGCATTCTTTTCATGGATAATACCAACAGACTGAAAATACAGAGTATCCATTTACTCACCTCCCCTATCAGTCCTTAATCTTTTGATCAGGGACCCAGTTGCAATTCACCTTCAGTTTTAAACACTTTGAATTTATCTAATGCTTCATCCTTAGTATATATAACAGATAGACAAAACATAACCTAGAAGCATCATCAATAAATGTCACAAAGTACTTCTTATTCCCCAAAGAGGGAGTGGCATGCAAATCATACAAGTCGCTGTGTATCAGCTCCAAGAGCTTAGTTTCATGATTAACAACCTGAAATGGTTTCTTAGTTATTTTGGTCAACATGCAAGTTTTACACTTTTCAGTGTCCATGTCAAATGCTGGGATTAACCTATCCTTAAACATATCTTGCATCCTTTTATAGTGTACATGGCCAAGTCTAGTATGCCAGAGGGTAGAGTTAGTCAGGTCAGAGGTGGTCATAAAGGCTGAATTATCACAATCATTAACAATGTTCAACCTGAACATTTGATTAAACAAATATCCAATACCAATAAATACACTACTTTTAGACAAAAAAAGTTTATCAGATTCAATAACTTGTTTAAAACCATGATTCTTCAAAACACTAATTGAAACCAAGTTTTTCATTATATCAGGAACATGAATAACAGTAAACAAAGTTACAATCTTTCCAGAATTAAACCTAAGATCTACACAACCACGTCCATGCGCCAGGGGTGTTGACTCATTTCCCATGTGAAGAATAGAACCATCATTCAGTGACTCATAAGTCTTGAACCAGTTTCTATCTTTGCACACATGAACAGTTGCTCCAGAGTCAACCCACCATGCAACATCATCATCCTTCACATAATTAGATTCAGATACATATGTAATATAATAAACCTGAAGAGATTTATTAAACATATTCTGACCTTTTAGAGGAACTGAACCATTACCTGATCCACTAGTGCCTGATCCATTGGTTTTACCACCAATCTTAACACCTTTGAAATCCCTTTTAATGTGACCAGATTTGCCACATTTCCGACAAGTAGGTGTTGCCTTCTTGTTAGGGTCAGCCTTTGTGTTATCCTGATGTTTACGTTTACCCTTGTTGTCATTATTCCTGGTGGAGTTGTTATCCTCCACCATATTGACAACATATGCACCAGCAACATTGTTGCTATTTGGCTTGTCATTATCCTGTGCCTTGAGAGATCCCTCAATGTGTAGATGACTGCCCAACTCAATAAGAGTTAACTTCTCCTTCTTATGTTTCAAGGTATGCTTGAAATCTTTCCAAGAAGGAAGAAATTAATCAATGACACAAGAGACTGAAATAGCCTCATCCATGTGCATTTTGTGTTGTGTAAACCTTCCAACTATACCAAACATTTCATTATATTGTTCCATAACTGGTCTTGAATCAGTCATTTTGTGATTTGTGAAATTACTTACAAGAAACTTCTTACTTAATGCATCCTCAGCCATATATTTGGCATCCAAGGAATCCCATAGTTCTTAGAAAGATTCAACATTCTGATAAATATCAAAGAGAGAATCAGACATACCATTGAGGATTAAACCTCTGTAGATGTAATCATCATTCTTCCATTTTCTCCTCTTCTTTCTATGTTCCACAATAGCGTCATCCCCATCATCTGCAATTGGTGTACTCAGAACATACACCACACTTGTAACACCCAGAAACCGGGCCTAAGCAATTTATTACAAGAATACCATTTGAATAGTTGACTATGACTTTCATAAGATTTAAGGACTTATGGGATTGGTTAGTCAACCCGATAGTCAATTTAATAGTCAAAGTTTTTGTAAATGGTTATAGAAAATATGATGTGCCATAATTAGGATAAAGATAGACTTGAAGGACTAAAGTTGTTAAGTTGTAAATGTGTTACTAAGTGTTTGTGGCCAAAATGAAAGTAAAGGAACATAAGGGACCTAATGTGCCAATTAGGCAAACTATACTACTAATAGTTATCTATTACTACATTATACAAATTCAAGAATATGATGGGTGTGTGTGAGGTACGGCTTAGAAAGAAGAGGAGGGAAGAACAAGATTCTCCAATGGTCAAATTGATGAAGGATTAATGCTCCAAACCAAGAAATAAGTTAGTGCTTATCATCCTTACAAGTGAGTAATCCTTTACCCTAAGCTAATTGATAAATTATAAATTAGGGTTCATATACCTAATTTGGGGAAATTGGGCAAATGATGTTTTTAAGCTAATTAAAGATGTTATGATGATTATGGGTTAAGTTTTATTAAGTTAGTAATTTATGGATTGATCATCATATAATCAAGATAAGATTATATGATAATTAGAGGTGTGTAAGAAATGGGATATGGTTATATAAACCATTGTCATAATTATTTAATTATGATTATTAAGTGTTATGATAATTGACCCAGGATGTGAAGAAGAGGCTCATGATGGTATTGATGATGATGATTCTAATTGATATCACTATCTTGGAATTAAGGTAAGTAAACCGATTATGATGTGATGTTGTAATGATTTTATACATTACGTGTTAGGTGACTTGTTATGTTAAGGTATTTAAGTGATTGAATGTATGTGCTTATGTATATGTGTGGAGTCCCAAACCTTGGATCTAGAACACTTAGCTTGTAAACGTATTAGTTGCCTTGGATGGTTCCAAAACAACAATGAGAAACTTTGTTTGTAGATGCACGCAAGTATGCGGAATCTACTTGAATGCACTTAGAAGATTAATGTAAGAACAAGCATAACACCAACAGCTTCAATATTATTGATTAATAATACGAGTACTCTCCTAGTACTAGGGTTTACAACCTTGAAGCTTTTCTTAAGACGGCTAGAGAATTGATATCTGCTTAACCTAGCTAGGATCTCCTTTTATACACTAAGGAGATCCCTTACAGAGATAACTATGCATTAAGTATATCATATCTTCTATTGGAATAGAAGATATGTTGTTACAAACCATACACGACATTCCTAACATAGATCAGTACAAACTCTAACACTATCAGTACTAACATTTCCACTATCAGTACTAACTAGTTAATACTTATCAAATAACACTATCAGTACTAACTTTACTACTATAAGTATTAACTCCCAAAAGCGAATTTCCCAACAATCCTCCCCTAAACTTGTGATTGGGTTTCAGAATCACAAGTTTCTTCAGTCCTTGAGGATTCTTCCAAACTTACTTTCCTCTGCTAGGTCTTCCAGCTTGATCAAAGATCTTTATCAGCAACTCCTTAGCCATGTCATCTGCATTTCCCATCCTTAGCCCTGCTGTCAGCATTTGTAGAAGAGTTCCTAATGCAAGTGGGTAAGTTCTTTCAACCAGCATGTAGATATCAGTCCCATTGCATGTAGTGACCAAGTGTAGTCCACAAGAATCAATCAGGGTCCAGCCGAGAGCTTCATCACCAGGTTGAAACTTCCATTGCTCTCCTGCTGGATCAAGTTCAAAGATATTTTGAAGCTCATAAAGTAACTCCAGATCTTTATCATTATCTGGATCTTTGTTCTTGAACCTGTTTTTGACTAACTCCCAAAGCTTGAGTAGATCCTCCCTGTCAATGAATGCAAATAAGTCTACCAAGTACAAATAGGCACTTGTCCTTCCACCTGCCCTATGAATTCTCCAATGCCTTTTTCCATCTTCAGTGTAGATATCCCAGTTGATGATTGGGTATCTGGTATTGATGGGCTCTGAATACAATGCTTCTTCTGGAGCTTCGATTAACATCATCTGATTTAGGGATGGCACCCGTGGGTAATGGGTACGGGTACCTCTAACCCGTCACCCGCCCATGTAGTTTTTTTCTCACCCATCACCCACCCGTCACCCGCCAATGGGTATAATTTTCTACCCATGCCGATGCCCGCGGGTATTTATTACCCACGGGTAAACCCATGGGTTAGTATAATGCAACAAAACTACAAAACCATTATATGAAAACTTATAATGAAATTGCATAACAAGACACTAATGTCAAATACCAAATACCATTATTTGCCAAATACCAAGTTCTCAAAATACTTAAACACATGTCGGAAAATAGAAATTAAATATCATTGCACCAAATCACATGTACACAACTTTGATCATCTGATCTTTCATATTCTCTTTTTAGTCTTGAAACTCAAACAAACTTTTACGTTAATGTGTTTTCTTGAGACTTGGTAACTATTAAATGTATACCATGCAATATCATACATATTTTAATTAGTATAATTAATTTTAACATGGGTTTATGGGTGCACCCACGAGTATTTTGAAGGGTATACCCCGTGGTTATTTTAAATGAGCGTCATGGGTTTACCCGCGATGGGTATGCCTCACCCGTTACCCACCCGCCACCCACTGATGGGTACAGATTTTCACCCACGACCCACCCGTGGGTGAAAATTAACGATTTTACCCACCCATTTATGTGTGGGTACCCGCGAGTTGCGGGTTTTTTTCGCCCATTGCCATCCCTAATCTGATTGAGCTCCTCTTCAGTGAGTCCACCTTCATCTTCAGATGCTTTCAGTCTTTTGGGTGCAGTTGAGGAAGCTCCTTCTTCTGATGGTCTCTTGTAGCTTCCAATAGGCTGTGATCTTTCAACAATGTCATCTTCATACATAGGTTTGAAGTCCATAAATCTTCTTTGACTTAAATCAGCTAGTCTTCGAAGCTGCTTCAATGTTCTACTGTCTTCACCTTGATACTTGATGTACTTGCAGAGATACATCTTTTGCTGACTCTTGGTTGGAGGTCTTGATGCCTTTTCAATTTCCCTTAGCTGTCTAAATTGACTCTGTCTTCTGGCCAATATCTCACTGAACAACTGAGCTGCTTCATTAACACTTGTATTCTGATCTTGTTGCAGCTTCTGTTGTACTTCCTGAGTTGCTTCTACTTTGGCTCTCATTTCATCCCATGATTGCCAGTCTTCATCCAGTTTAGCCATCTTTAGTTTTTCTTTTCTTGCAGCTTCTTCCTGCAAATCTTCCTCCTCCCATTATACTTCAAGCTTCTTTGCAGCTTCTTCATTTAACCTTTCAATCTCAGCTCTAGAAAGCTTTTTCTTCTTCGGTTCTTCTTCCAGGATGCCCTTGCCTTTGTCATTGGGATCTATCTTTGGAGCTGAGGAGGTTGGTGATGGTGAAGCACCTCCTTCTTTGATAGTGACTCCCTTTTCCTTAAGCTTGGTTACTGCTGACTTGGTTTTCTTTCTTAGATACAGAACATGAGGCTTTTTGTAAGTTGGAGAGGTAGGGACTGATTTCTTCAAGCTTTGAAGTCCCAAGACTACATGTTTCTCTCTATCGTCTTCATCATTGTCTTCATGTGGAGTGGAAGTGATAATAGTAGCCTCTGTTGTTGTTGCTTGTTGTAATTCAGCAGCTACTTGGATGATTGGACTTAGTACTGATTGCAGAACACTAGGAGTACTAACCATAGTACTATCAGTACTAACTACAACACTAACAGTACTAACGGGGATAGTACTGATAGTGCATGTAGGAGTACTAAGCAATTCTTCTGCATGTTTGGTGATCTGAACTTCTTCTTCTTCATCAAGAAGAGGACTTTGAAAAGCTTGACCACCTTGCCACTGACCAAATTCTCTTCTACTTTGAATGTCAGAACTCCTCCCTTGTTTGGAAGAATTCTCTGTGGATGTGCTAGAGACTCTGAACTTGGCCTTTCTTTTAAGAGATGTGATGACTGGAGATGCTTCTGCAGCTGTCTTGGAAAGAAGCTTGACTTGATGCTCTAGCCTTTTCATCTTAAGAAGCATCCAGGTATGAACTTTGGCAGCAGCCTTTTTGTGTTCATCCAAAGCAATCTCCAGAGTGTTAACTTTTCTGCATAAGAACCTGTACAAATCCGTCATTTCATGAAGTGATCAGCTGCCCTCACCACTTCCAGCTGTGTTACTTGCTGAGAGAGGTGGGTCACTAGGAAATTGAGATGCACTCCCAGGCCTAGCCTGAGCAGATACACCCCCTTTTAAGCTGTTGCGTGGGTCCACCCTGTGAGGAGTGCTCACTAGGTGTTAGCATGGAGTGGGTCTTATTGATGTTACCACTATCCTCACCAGCTTCTAAGCCTGGTTGAGTAGTGGTAGCACTCACCATTCTATCCCCTCCATCACCTGAGATAGACTCATCTGGTTTAATGATAGGAGGAGAATGGGTCTGAGCTGTCCCACTCTCTTGTCTGGATTGCCTACTTGTTGATGAAAGTGTGTGTTGGGAGCCACCTGTGCTTGATGGTCCTTCACCCTCTGCAACAAGCATAGTTGGAAACAAATGCACTACAACCCCATTATAGCCTACCATAGCCTTTAACATATTTGAAAACACTTTGGCTGTGAGTAGTTTTGAAGGATAAATATTTCTGTGAGGCTGTAGGTTTTGTTTCTGAAGATCCAAAAATATTTGTATGAACCTGGGATACATCAGAAACTTGGTTTTGCTGACTACATTTTTAAGCATACCCTCAAAAATATGGTTTGAAAAATTGAACACCCTGCCTGTTGCAAGGCAGATCAAGGCTGTAGCTATGTTTGTGGGAAAAGCATCCCAGCCAGTCCTTTTGTGACTCAAGAAGTGTAAGAGGGTATGAATTAGAAACCTCCATTGTGGGGAAAACTGACTTTTGTGAAAATTGAAAGTGTCATCATGTCTATACCCCATCAATGAGAGTTGTTTTTAAAATTTCAGTAGCTGACAAAGTGTTATTACCTTCAGCATCTCTATGATGAAGATGTTATCTTAGAGAGGCTTCAGTAATAACAATTTGTGTGCCATCCACTGTACCAATTAACTGTTGTACCCCTTCCTCAGTTATTGAGGCAATTGCAGTTTGCCAAAACTTCCTGACAGGGGTACATAAGATAGTAGGGTTTAAGAGTAAAGCAAACCTGATGTTGCTTCTATTTAGAAAAGCCACTATCTCAGTAAATTCATCATGACCTTCTGGCAATTCTAAGCACGCCACCATGTTGTGCTTGTCGACAAAATCAAGAGGAGCCATGAATGATAAGAATAAGGGTTAGTAAGGTGGGATTTAATCGCAAAAGCCTTTAGTGAATTGTGGTGAAAGCAATTGGAAAGTTATGCAATATATAGAGATTTGAGGAATTTTAGTTGAACTGTCGTATAAATATTTATGGTAATAAGTGAAGAGAAACCAATTAGGAAACCCTTTTATAAGGAAACAGATGGTAACAACTCTACTTGCAAAATTAATCATTGCATAACAGATATTTAGAATAACTACTAACGGCTAGTTCATCAGTACTAACTTATAACCATCAGTATTAACTTTACCCATCATTATTATCTCATAGTTTGGAAATTATAATACTGAAACCCCAATTTTGAAGGGTTTAAGTGTGGTGACAGACACTTAATCAAGGTCGGCCTTACATGGCCTCTGGTTTGGTGAAAACCAATGGTTTCAGTGCATAGCACTGCCTGTGATGGATAGTCCTATTAAAAGGGCCTTCCTAATAGGGTTTCCAACTCGTGGCAGGTGTTGCCTCCAACACAAGTGTTGGATTCACGGTTGCTCGTTGTTCTCTAAGCCAGATGCCCTTAGGCTAGTCACACTATCTATAAACAGATAGAAGGGCAAAGAGTGGGTTAGTGCAGAATGAATCTGACTAACTGAAACCATCAATTCATGTGCATTAATACCACCAGATGCCACATAATTCTTTGGCATCACAAATTCCATAGTTACAGCAAGTTCCATCATGTGATGGCTTTAGAATGAGCATAAGAAAGAGAACCACATGTGTTGTAACATTGAGTCACCAAACCATATCCATATTGCTTGTGTTATGCCTGAAAAGTTAGTCCAAGACCAAGAAAATACAATCCAAGACATTTTCTTGCCAATCCGTATTAACATTACACAATCAGTATTAACCAGATAACAATCAGTACTAATCAACAGTTCACAAAACTTTACAAAATGGAGAGAGATAAGACATATTATGGATGAAGCATCCCAATACTTGTGACCAAGTACTGAAACCTTCCCAATTCAAAAGCTTTTGTTAAAATATCTGCAACATTAAACTCAGTATCAATTCTATCAACCTGAATGAGTTTCTTTTCATTACAGTCTCTTATAAAGTGATGTCTTATCTCTATATGTTTAGTTTTAGAATGAAAAACTGGATTTTTGATAATGCATATAGTACTGTTGTTATCAATATAAATGACAGTGCCAATGAAATTATACCCATAATCAAGCATCTGATTCTGAATCCAGAGAACTTGACCACAACAACTTGCAACAGCTACATACTCAGCCTCAGTTGTAGAGTTTTCCATAATGCTCTGCTTCTTGCACTGCCATGAAATCAACCTATCACCAAGAAACTAACATCCTCTTGTGGTTGACTTCCTATCAAGACTTGCCCCAGCATAATCACTGTCAGAGTAACCTACCAGATCAAAAGGAGAGTCCTTAGGATACCAAAGGCCTAGTTGTGTGTGGCCTTTCAGATATCTAAAGATTCTTATAACTACATGCAAGTGAGAAAGCTTTGGAGAAACTTGGAATCTTTCACATGCACACACTGCAAACATTATATCTGGACTGGAGGCAGTCAAATACATCAATGAGCCAATCCTTGATCTGTAGAGATGCTGATCAACTTCCTCACCATCAGCATCTGGAAGTAATGGCTTATTATACTCCATAGGAGTGCTTGCAATCTTTGTGTTGTCATAGCCAAAATTCACCAAAATCTCCTTGACATATTTATCTTGGTTGATAAATATGCCATCTGTCTTCTGCTTGACCTGTAGCCCAAGAAAGAAGGTAATTTCTCCCATAGAACTCATCTGAAACCTGTCATGCATCAACTTTTCAAACTCTCTACATAGATCCTGCTTGGTTGAGCCAAAAATAATGTCGTCTACATATATCTGAACCAACAGAATATCATTCTTCACATTCTTTATGAATAGAGTCTGATCAATCTTCCCTCTTCTGAAGCCATTGCCCAAAAGATACTTGGCCAATGTTTCATACCAAGCTCTTCGGGCCTGATGCAGACCATAGAGTGCCTTTTGAACACTGTATACTTTGTCTGGAAAGTTGGGATCTTCAAGCCTGGAGGTTGACAGACATAAACCTCCTCCTCAATCTTTCCATAAAGGAAAGCACTCTTCACATCCATCTAGTATACTGTGAAGTCTTTGTATGATGCAAAGGCCATGAATAATCTAATAGCTTCAGTCCTTGCCACTGGAGCAAAGACCTCTTCATAGTCAATCCCTTCCTGTTGTGTATACCCTTGAGCCACCAGTCTAGCCTTGTTCCTTATTACCACACCCCTTTCATCCTTCTTGTTTCTGAAAGCCCATTTGATGCCAATAGCTCTCTTTCCATCAGGAAGATCCACAAGAACCCATACATTCTGAAGTTTGAACTGGAAAAGCTCTTCTTGCATTGCTTCTACCCATGCTTCATCTTCAAGAGCTTTGTAGACTTTCTTTGGTTCTGCTTAGGAAACAAAACAGGAAAAGAGACATGTCTGTAAGGCACCATGATTTTTTCTTCACAGATGGCACTAAAGAATCCTGTCTCACTATGCTGAAATTTAGATCTTGTAGTTCTTTCAGCATTGACATCCCTAATGACATTTTCCAAGGGATGATCCTGATTGATTCTCCTGTGTGGTGTTGTAGGAACAACATAAGATGAAGCTATATTAGTAAAATCAATCTCATCAGCTTCACCATAGGGATCAGGATTCTCTGTATTAACTGATGGAATTGAATGAGGATCATCAGTACTAATTTCTGGCTCATTAGTACTAACATGTGGCTTATCAGTATTAACCACATTAGTGCTGATCACTTGAGGTTCTATCACTGTGTCTTCTGTATTGGTCGCACCCTTTTCAGCATTTGAATCATTAGTCTTTAGAGGCTGATCATCATATTTGTTTGCCTCCCATGAAGAAGTGCTTCCAACTGAGTTGTCATTCCAAATGGGCAATAGGATGCAGTCAACATCATCATTAGAATATGCATCAGGACCTTTCTTTTCTCCTGCAATCATGTTAGAATCCACAGAAATAGGCACATAGTTCATAGATTCTGTTAGCATATCAATATCTAAAAGCCATGTTGGTCCTTGCCCCTCTACACTAGGTTTGTCCTCAAGAAACTCTATGTGCAGATTCTCCTCTATCCTTCTGGTTCTAGAATTATAAACCCTAAAGGCTTTGCTATTCAATGAGTAGCCAACCAGATATCCACTATCCGATTTTCCATCAAACTTACCTAAGTAGTCATGGGTATTGAGAATAGAGACATGACACCCAAAAGGTTTAAGAAAGTCTAGGGTGGGCTTTCTACCTAAAAACAGCTCATAGGGAGTCTTTCCATGAGGCTTTACAATCAGTACCCTGCTCTGAACATAACAAGCAGTATTAACTGCTTCAGCCCAAAATGTTGTGGGTAACTTGGAATCTGCTAACATAGTCCTAGCAGCCTCAATCAATGTCCTATTTCTCCTTTCAGCAAGCCTATTTTGCTAAGGAGTTCTAGCTACACTGTATTCTCTTTTGATACCCTTAAGTTGACAGAAATCATTCATCACTTGGTTTTTAAACTCTGTCCCATTATCACATCTAATGATTTTAACTTTCTTATCAGCTAGGTTCTCTACAGCAGTTATGTAAGACTTAAGGATTTCACTGGTCTCATCCTTAGTGTTCATAAAGAAAACCCAAGTAAATCTGCTAAAATTATCAGTCACAACCAAACAATACTTCTTAAAATTCAGGCTGCTAACATTTGTGGGGCCAAATAAATCCATGTGCAGCATATGGAGTGGTTGGGTGATAGAGTTAAAAACCTTGGGCTTACAAGAGGCTCTATGCTGCTTCCCTTTGAGTCATGCAATACAAGTCTGTTTATTTTCAAATCTTTTTGAAGGTAAACCTCTTACAAGGTTGTTTTTAGCTATAAGATTTATTACCTTAAAGTTCACATGACCTAGCCTTCTATGCCATAACATAGATTCATCCAAAGAAGCTGTAGCAACTAAACATGTAAGATTGTCTTTGGGCACTATGTTTTTCATATTAACACTGTACATATTGCTTTTCCTAGGAAACTTAAGTAGTACCTCATCATCACTAGGAAACTTAAAGTTAGGAGATAAAACTAAGCAATCAGTATCTGTGAATACAACAAAATTCTTCTTGTCACACTGTGACACACTGAACATGTTGTATTTGAGTTCTTTCACATAGTACACATCTTCAAAGTCCAAATTACCAGTCTTGATTGTGCCTTTACCAGTAATTCTTCCACCAATTCCTCCTCCAAAAGAAACATATCCTCCATTCAAATCAGTGAAATCTGAAAGGTAAGATAGATTTCCAGTCATGTGCTTGGAACACCCACTGTCTAAATAGCCAAGATCATCATTATTTTTGGAATGTACCTGCACATAAAATAAAGGAAATTAGTTCCTTTTGGGGACCCAAGCCATCACTGACTTGGATCTGCCTCGTGCATCAATGTAATCATATTTCTTGAGAGTAACTGATGCACTGTTGGGTTGAGTGGTCTTTCTCACCCAACAAGCTGAGGGCTTAACAGCATTGCCCTTGTTTCCCTTTGCAGCATTCACTTTAGGACCAGCAGGTTTCATTTTAGGCTTAAAAGTATTAACTTTTGGCCTATCAGTATTAAGTCTTGGCTCATAAGTATTAACCTTTTTCTTGTAAAACTTGATTTGTTCATCATAAGAGTTAAAGGTTTGTGCTAATTTAAAGGACCTTGGAGAAGTAGATGATGATTTTGAAAAGTTTCTTTTGGGGTCTTTCACCAAATACTCTGGGTTGTGGTCTAGCAGTATTAACTGGCATTGCATTATTCAAAGATTTTATTCCAGTTTTAAGAAGAACTGCTCTTGGGGTCATGATGGGTTGAGGTCTCATAGGGTGTCTGCATTGAGCCTGCAGATGAGAGAAGCTACCACACACAAAGCAAGATTTATTATACATGACAAATTCATCTCCTAGTTGCTCAGATTTAAGCTGATTCCAGTTTCTTTTATTACCTCTAGAATTAGATGACATGTTTCTATACATCTCAGCGTATTTAACTGGCTTTCTAACATGTTTGTCAATTGGTCTTACAGGTTTAGAGGCCTGTTCTTGCTTTTGTTCACTAGACTCTACATTTGCCTTTTTATTTTCAAATACAGACACCTCAGGTAAGGAGGTGTCACTGGCACTTTCAAACACTTCATCAGTCTTTTCAGCGAAAGTACTTTTGATTGTAGGGCCTCGAACAAATATGGGTTCCTTAAACTCTTCTAATCCAGTGTGTGCAAGGTCTATACCAGGAGGTAAAGGGATACCTCTGAATGGTGGTGGTGCTGTCTTATACCCCATACCTGATTTGGCTTTGCCAATTAATGCTTTTTCTAGGTATCTATCAACTCTCTCAGAGTTATAATATTGTGTGTCTTTAAGTTTCTCAACACTTAGCTCTATGTTATCTTTAATTTTTGTGACTTTCTCTAGTTCTTCTTTTAACACATTTATGGTGATGTCTTTAAAGGAGATTGTTTCAGTAAACTTTGACTCATTTTCTTTATAGTGCACAATTTGTTTTTCTAAAACTGCTAAGCCTCTTTTATGATTTGCTAAGTTATAACTAGTTTTAGCAAGTTCTTCAGACACATTATCAAACATGGTTTTTAGCTCTAAATATTTGCTTAATGGAATACATGTATCTGAGCAATTTGTTTCAGTAAGTACCTCAGATACCAAAGCCATGTTGATTGGACTCTCTTCTTCATCTGCCATGAAGCTCTAGTCATATCCAGCACCATCAACAACCACCATTGCTTTAGAAGAAGAGTTTTCAGCATCACTGTGCTTCCCTTTGCTTTTGGGGCTTCTGCATTCTCTGGCAAAATGCCCAAGCTTGCCACAGTTGTAGCATTCAACCTTTCCCATGTCAAACCCAGCAGTATCTCCATCATTGATCTTAATCTGCCTTCCAGTTTTCTTCATGAACCTTCTTGCCCTCATACTGATCAGGGCAATGTTCCATTTGTTATCCATCTCTTCCATGTCATATTCTTGGATTTGTCTCAGATCATCATGAGTGATCTAGGATCCTTGACTCTGCTCAGCTATGAAGGCATAGATTGTACCTTCATTGATGCCTGCTGCAGTGGTTACTGAGCCATCAGTATTAACATTAGTACTAGGAGTACTAACATCAAAATTGTCCTTATCATTGCTAGTGACAGGGTGAGCCACAAAGGCTATGTTTTGTGACCCAGAACTGGAAGATGCAGCTGCTTTTCTCTTCATATCTTGTTCAATCACCTTAAAGCTATTGAACAGATTGTCCAACTTCATGGTTTCAAATTCTGGCTTGTTCTTCCATACAATGACATGAGTGTCCCATTTTGGTGATGGAAGGCTTCTAACAAGCCTGAGGTTGACAGCTTCCTTGGAGAGGTCCACATCCAATATTTCCAGTTGACTAACAAGTTTTTTAAGCATATTGTAAACTGAGTCAATGGACTCAGTTGCACCAGCAGTGAAGTTTTCAAATTCTTGTTTCAAAAGAGTCTTCTGAGTTTTCTAGGTGACAGAGTCCCCACCAAATCTGGTCTCAATGGCTTTGAACAAGGTCTGAGCATCTTTGTGTTCGTTGAAGGTGAGTTGATGATCATCAGGTATTGCCATGAGTAAAAGACTTCTGACCTTGAGATCATTGTCTCTTAGAGCCATTTCTTCATTAGTGATAGGATCACCTTTGTCTTTAGTAACAACCTTACCACCAACTTCTTCAGTGACAATGGATTTGTAAGAGTCCCCATTGATCACAATGTTCCACAGTAATAGGGTTTACAACCTTGAATGGTTTAATGAGTTATGATGCGTTATGTATGAATGATTATAATATTATGTTATGATCGTTTTACTTACTAAGCCTTGCGCTTATGGTTTAAGTGTCTAACGTTTTGTAGGTTTAAACATGAAGAAAAGGTAATGCTTGGAAATAAGGCTTAAGGATTCTAATGAGGAAGTTAAGAAGGTTGGTAAGAAAGTAGGAGCTTAGGTAGATACCGAGCTCAAGTCAATGTTATACCCCCGGAAGTCTAAAATGGTTTGTAAATGTGTCGTCAATTGTCAAAGTATATGTCTTGGTCTTTGAAGTAATTGGGTCGTCAAACGGTATGTTATAACATGGTCTTAGTGTTTATGGTCATGTTTAAAGAGGTGTTTGGAATAATGTGTAATTATACGCATTTTGGGTTGTAAACGGGTTAATGATTGTTAGGAATTGGAAATTCCATAGTGAAGTGTCGGTCACCCCAAATATAATTTAGCATAAGTTAGCTCGTAGACATATCGTTATTTACTGTTTTATTAGTTAGTTATTAGCCTAGTTTAGCGTAGTGTAGCACCGTGGAGGAAGGACGGGTCTTTACCCACTGTATACCTGATCCACAGGCCGTCAGGAGGTCGTGTAGTCTGTAAGTATAAATACCCCTTCCATCCTTGGAAGGGGTGGTGCTTCTCAATCTAACATTTCATTTTTTACAAAGCAACTCTCTACCAAGAACACCCTCTCACTCTTTCTCTCTCTAAAACATGGCATACTTGTATTTCCATCATCCAAGACCACCCGAATCATCAAACACAATATATTTACGATCCTACAAATTGTACCAGAGCCATGGTTTATTGTGTTGTGGTGATTTATTGTGGTCTTTTGATTCTTGTTATAACTGTTTTGGTACTTTTTGATGGTCTGAAAATTCGTTTTCCGAGTATTGTTATGATTAATAGTTTCATACATGGTTTTAATATCCTTTTGGTCAAAAAGTAATGTGCTTGTATATGAAAAAATCTGTTTTTGTGTCATGTCTAAACAGTAACTTTGAGACTATCTTTTTGTACCAATTTATATCCGTGAAATTATTTGTGGTCAATCTGGTCTATTTTCATGGTCAAACAGTCATAAGAAGCAGTTTTTATGATGTGTTTCTGGGTAACTTTGAAGCTGAACGGATTTTAGGGTCGGAAAACTCATCGGAAAAAGTCAAAAAACTTGCTAGCGACTTGTCTATATTCCATCCAGATTCATTGAATATGGGTAGCGAGTTGTGCACTTAAAAATCATAGCGACTTGTCTTTACAAGTCGTAGCGACTTGTCGTTGTGACACTTGACTGTAGCGACTTGTGACAAGAAGCCTTGTGACAACTAGCGACTTGACAGAAATGAAAGAAGAAGAGGATGAAATGAAGGAATGACCACGACCACAAATCATCTCGACCTCAGTTAACATCTAACATCATTGGTCCATGGTTCTCAAAACAAAATAACGTGTTACAACAAAATCATCTCAACAGTTCCGAAACATTAACAAACATCTAGACTCGACAACAAAACTCTTCAACATGTGTTATACAACAAGACTCATCACATTCTTAGCCAACTCATACAACTTACAAGAATCGACAAGTCTCAACAGTTAATCAATAACATCATAGATCTCAGTTTCGTTTCATTTTGTGTGCGGTTCTCAAAACACATAGATCTTACAAGATCTATACACAAATGAAAGTATACATCATAGATCTATCACTGATTCACTTAAAACTGAAAAGTAAAAGCATGGAAAACATAAAGTGGATCTCAGTTTGTTCGTGTCTATTATAAGGGGCATATCAAGACCATCAAGGGTCCATTTATACGACATTCATCACAGATCCATAAATAAGAAAAGTAATTGATCTCAGTCAAATTCGTGGGTATATAATACACCAAGACCTCGAGGGTCTAATCACATGAATGGTTTGCACATCATAGATCTCATAAGTTACATGGTCACAAGCCTTGTTCGGATTAATAGTAAATAACAAAAAGTGTTAAACAAGATCTTAGAGTTCTTCGTGCTTATTGAAGACACATCATGACTTGAAGGTCATATTACACATAAGAACTTACACATCATAGATCTAATATTTTTTGTTACTATACGAGTTTAAAGAAATGACGTTAACAAGCATGTTACATCATTTCTTTGATTCGTTCGTTGACTAATACTCAAAACGAAAACATCAAAAATCATTACCAACCTTGAGCCCTGAGTCTGATTTCGTAAGTCTATGACGATACTCAAGCCATCCCTGTGGCATTTATGACATCAAGTCATCTCTGTGACGATGTCAAGTTGTTTACATGGAAGATTTGGATTTTGATGTGCCTCTCTTGTGTGCATTCTGATGATCAAAAGGTGGGCGTTCAAGGGTTGAAGAAAGATTGATGCGTTTGGTTAGGAGAAAGGATAGTGTGAGAGAAACAATTATGATGGGGGCGTGAGATGTGTGTAAGTTTAAAGAGGGGCGTATTTTTTGGGAGTAATATTAGGGTTACAAATGTTATGAGAGGCTTAAATACACCTGAATTATTAGGGTTTCACTGATTCATGAATGGGTCGAGCTGTTGTTTCGTTTGAATGGGCTACGAACTGGGCCTAGTCCTGGATATTTGTAATGGGCGCTGATATGGTATATGTGACTAAATGGGCCGTGTAGTGTGCTTGGGCCTCAGGAATTTCTGATTGATTATGATTGGAACGGGCTTGTGTAATTGGGGATATATTGGTTCTGGATTTTGGTGGTTAAATTGTTTTGAATCGGGTAATATGTCACTTTGATTGAGAATACTTTTTGAACCTGGTCAGGATAAAATTAAAATTTTGGACCAACTGATGATTCTGATGAGATTTGAGACATGCTAATTATAAATTGATCATGCGATTTGTTTATGAGATTTGGATTATATGAGTTTTGTTGAAGAGATTTGATGGGTTATGAGGTTTGGTACTTTGGTGTATGCATTTTCACGGAAAATATTCTATCATGGCTTGAATTGATAATTCTACAAGGTTAACTACGGGGATGTTTGTACGATATTTCTCATTTGGGATTTGAAGTGAGGTTTTCCGGGCAAGTTTAATTATTTCGTCTTCTTTCTTTCTATCCTTCCGCGAAGATGACTTGTTTGGGCTTTTATAGAGGGTGATAAAGACTTGGCTATTTAGTTAAGGTTGTGATTCTTTTTCACTTAACCCACAACGTAGCTATCACTTCGGTGTCTCACGGAGTTGAGGATACGTCAAGAGGTTTTGTACATTGGGTACACCATTTCTTTTTCACGAGGATTAGTACAAGTTTAAGTAACAAATCTGAGGAATTTTACTTCATGCTCAAGTTTGGCATATCGGGTTTACTTCACCATGTTGTCACTGCAATGGCCGACAGAATCCGTGAATGATGTGTTTACCAAAGTGTTTATTGGATGGTTGATGATATTGTTGTTGTTGGATAATGAACCGTTGATGAACCACTGCATGTTCCCCTAAAACAGATATTCACCGAAACCAAAGTTGTCATAACACATTCAAGCTAACATTGTTTACGGTTTTGTCTTGATTTTGTAAAATCCCGCGAAAGAAACTATTTCTCGGTTTAAACCATAGAGTTGTAAAATCCCGTAATGATGGAACTATCTTGGAGAAAGGAAAGTGTATTTCGAGATCTCTTTTGATGCTGGTGCTACGGTTTCTGTTTCGAAGAAGAGATAAAAGGGTGTACTTCATGAATTGGATGTGTGTTTGAATATTCATCATGGCAGTTGGGTTATTACATGGTTTTACGGGGTTATGTGCTTTTACCATGGTCGGGATGAAACCATTATCATAGTTCGCTTAAAACGTCAATGGAGGCTAGATTTGAACTTTGAACTAGAAGATGTGACAACGGCGTTAATTCACTATTATTTATTTGAGGTTGAAGTGAAATATCACGGACGAGTGTACTTAGTATCTGAAGGTATCGGGGATGGTTGGATGAAGATTCTTCATGATCCTTGTTTGAGCTTATTATAAAAAAACGAAGAATTGGAAATCTAGTTATTGTTGGGTGTGTTTTACCTTTTCTTTTACCACTTGGGGGAATTGGGCTCTTACCACCTCAAAATAACTATCACTTTAAGGAGTTACGTTGTAGTGCTCAGTGTCACATTCAATTGTGGATTTTCAAGAGGTGATGTACGTCTTATACTTGATGGTTGGTTGGATGAAGAGTATAGAGTACTTAGAGATTCAATGGAGGATGAAGTCTCGACACCGCTCTTTGTTACATATGTTCAAGTTTAAGTCACGAGTTCGGGTTAGTTTACTTCAGGGTCAAATTCATCATATTGGGTTTTCTCCATCAGATGTCACAACAAAGAGCCTACTGAATGATAATGGGGAGATTACAAGTTTTGGCAAGAGATGATGAAAAGAAAGAGATTATGACGTATGAACACAACAGTTCATGCCTCGTACTCTAAAGAAAAGAAAAGTGTACGTTTCAGTGCGCTTCATCTTCAAAAGAAGAGAAATCTTCTTATGACGTTTCAATACTACAGTTCAAGCCTCGTACTCTAAAGAAAAGAAATGTGTACGCTTCAGTGCGCATTATCTTCGGAAGAAGAGAAATCTTCTTATTATGACCATTCTCATCAACATGCTTCATGCTTTTTCCATGTGCTTCAGTCATCAAGTGAACCGAACTACTGATAATTACTCTAATTCCACTTGCTCAATATAATGAAGATGGCGACATCATGTGCTAATTTTGCGGGGGAGGAGTGTGAATAGAATACATTTGGATGATTTTCACTTATTCAATCAAGAATGGCAACTCCGTATGCAATTGTTGAGGGGGAGAAGAAGTGTGAATTTACTGCATGGTTGATTGATATATGAGAATAAATGGTCAAACGGCTCCAAACTCATGTAAGAACCGAGCTTCGTCTTATCGGGTCATCTTCACATGAAGTTTTCTTCTAAGAGCCGTTGGTTGACATCTTCACATGGGCTGATATGATTAATGACAAAATGCTTCCAGTTGCGGAGCTGATTTCCTTGATGAACATCTTTTTGTTCTTGTCTAATTGGGAGGTATTTGAGTTAAGAGGATTTTCTATATACATGTTAACGGGAATCCATTTGGTAAGTTGAAGATGTTGACTTTCTATTCCCCAAATGGACAATCTAGAAGAAGGTCGAGTCTACAGTCGGTTCTACATTTTATGTTGTATGTTAGAAGACTAAAAGACGAGTTGCATTTGATTATCAAAAGACTTCTTCTTATTCTGGGCATTTATTAAAAGATTGTCGGTTTAGGGGAGAGCACTAATTGGGGGAGAGTGAAATGTCGAATTTAATCCCTAATTAGACTTGCTCACGTATTTCTTTAGCAAGTTGATTCTCACAGATACATCTGAGCTTATGTTGTTCTTCTCAAAAGATTTTAAGTATCTGTGCTTACAGTGTGTTGCTGATTCTGAAGTATCAAAACCAGCAAGGGGGAAGGAGACACGTATCTAAACGCGAGTAATCTTGATGAGCTTAATACTTCTAAGTGATTGAAGATATCCCGGGAAGACTATTGTCATGACCGCAGAGGAACTCAAGGTTTTACTCATCAAGGCTTTTAGTGTTATTATTCCAACTACGTGGGGGAACTGATGTAATAGAAAGTTTCTGAAGATAAAAGAGGTACACAAGTGTGTGATGATTTCAATGTTATCGCAATCATCAGGGGAGATAGAATTGTGTACATTGGGGGCGCTCAGCTGTTTCACTTGAGTGCTTAATCAGTGATTCAGAGATATAATCACTTATTCCGGAGTTGACATCCGCAGAGATAGTCCTCCGCAGAGATAATCAGTGATTCGGCCTGCTTCTTCAATGTTATCGGTTATTCTCTCTTTGGGCATTCGGGTACTTCGGGTTCTTGAGCTTCATACACTATCATCAGGGGAGAGAAAAGTATACATCGGGGTTATTCTTTGGCTATCAGACTTAATCTGCTACTTCGATGGTATAAGTTTCTCTGTCTTCGGGTATATGTGTATTCAGGTTTGTGAGCTCTAGTCTAAGAGACTGACTGAGTCAATTCATCTACTTGGGGGAAAGTGGTCTCTTGCAACTTTTTGGTATGGATCGCTTCAGACTTAAGTGGAATGAAATTTGAGAAGAGTTATTTATGTGTGGGATGATACGTTGTTGTTCTTTTGGATGATATAACCTCGAACGATGAATCACGGTGATTATTCTTATAAGGAGCAGCAAGATCGATGATAATGGTGTGCTTCTTTGTGCACCTGGCTAATGGAAGCTTGAAAGAAAGCTTCGAATCTGCTCAACAAAAGGATTTTCAGTTCGGGGGGAAGCTACCAAAGTCTCACTTTCAGATGGTTCATTTTATTTCTTCAATACAAGAGCCTCGGAAGCTTTGGTGGTGGATGTTTAAGAGATGACGATTTCTATCTTTTACAACGAGGCTGTTCGATATCCTTATCTCGGTACTCGTATCATCATCTTTTTAAACTATATCATCTACTCTATATTTGTAAATATTTATGAAAAAGCAAAATAGAAAAATATAAAACCAAATAAAACCCATAAAAATTTGAAAATTTGAAAAATACCAAAAATATTGTTTTTTCAAAGACATGTCTTCTGGTATCGATAACATCTGCGGTCTTAGAAATGTCATTCAATAATGGCACGCGACCATAGATGAAGTTCGAGCAGTAGGTGTAAATATATTTTTTAAAACATGTCTCAAACTATGGCTTGCAGTTACTTCAGACTGTAACCCGCGCTTAAAACTATGGTTTGCTATTATTTCAGATAGCAACCCGTTTTTCAAGAAAGGAAAGTGCTGCGCTAAACGAAGTTTCAAATATTTCGTGCACTTATCCTAAAACTAATTAAGGAAAGTATGTCGAAGGACTGCTGTTCCTACTCAAATATTTTTCCTTCTAAAATTCTTCAGAAAAATATTTGTTTTAACAAAATGGTGGAAAATGAGTTGCTTGAAAAATCAATCAGATTCAGAGTTGTTATAAAATTTGCAAACTCAATCAATGACTTCAGCGCTTTTAAACTTTTCAGAAAATGAGTCATTGATTGAGGGGGAGAATGTTTTTCAAATTTATATCATCTATCGGACTTATCTAATTATCCTAAATGCTTAACTGAAAAATGATGTTAACCTACGTTGAAGGACTAGGTGCCTAGGATAAGATTGTTAGGATTAGATGATTAGAGTTTGATAAACACATTATTCCCTTACTTTATATGAACTGATTGATATGTTGGATTGACTTTTATTAGTCGATTGCTATTTGGGTGATGTCGACCACCATATATGTCTATCTGTGTTCACTAATGTATGCAGATAACATGGTTTAAAAGAATGTTCCCGATCCGGATCCCACTATTGAAAAGGATTGGATGCCGAAAGGAAAGGGCAACTATATCTTGGGTCGACAAATGAAGAAACGGAGCTTAATTTGACTTCTATGGAGAGTTGGCATGAAATGCAACGTAAGAGGTCTCACTGCATCATCAGATGGTTTTCTTCATCATCAAATGAAGAAACGAAGCTTAATTGGACCTCTATGAAGAGTTGGCATGACAAATGCAACGTCAGAGTTCTCACTGCATCAGCAGACGGTTTTTCTTCCAGCCCTATAGCAACAATAAAAGCAGCTCAACCACCTAACGTATCTTTTTGCAGGATAATTGTGATGATACCATTTTTCAAACAATTTTTTAAATAATATTGTTTTGAAAAATGGAAAAATATTGGTTTTGAAAATAAATTGGACTCAAATTTTGGAAATCAACCGGACTTCATTTTTTAAACTTAAGTCACTCAATCAACGACTACGGTCATCGATTGAGGGGGAGAGTGATTTCAAATTAAGTATTTTCAATCAATATATCATCAAAACAAGTCCGGTTTGTACAAAATAAGTGGTGATCTAAAGATTTAATGTTATGTCATGGCATGATTTTCTTTAAAACTCAAAGATCTTACAAAATGAAAATTTTTCTGTTCTTGTTTGATTGTGAAATTGTTTTATTTTACTTAAAGATCTCTTAAAAACAATCATACCTGACACTAACAATCTTTAATGTCTTAAAATGGTCCTTATCTGTCATTTTTCAAAAATTAAATTTTGCCACGTCTTTCCCCAAAATCTTTTAAATGATTTAAATCAATTGGGATCACAAATCTCAAAAGGTTTGAAATTTTTGATCGGGGGAGAGATCGTGATTTAAATCTCAAATCTGTTTTAATGGAATCGGTTTTAGTCCTTTATAGGCAATCCTGCCTCCATGTGCCAAACGATTTCAAATGCACAATGCACATGTTGAGGAGGAGGATTTATCCAAAAACAAGATGAGTATTTAAACCTGGCCACATTTTCTCCCATGTTTTCTAAACCTTATTAAATCACTTGGGATCCAAAATCTCAAAGGGTTTGATATTTTTGATCGGGGGAGAATTTGTGATTTAATAATGAAATTTGATAAAAGATGATCGTTTTGATTAAAGTGTGCACACTGCTCTCCCATATGTGCTAAACGCTTTCGAATCTCGAAGCACATATTGAAGGGGAGCATTTCAAAAGAAAATAAACTTTCAAGGTACAAAGATTTATATGTTTCAACATAAAGTACCTTGATTGATTTTCTAAAGGTTTCTTAATGGCTTTTGTGATCGTGGATGCGCTTCAAAAGAACTCTTTCCTCTATGTGATAAAATGATTTCAAAAATTCTATGCACATATTGAGGGGGAGAATTTACCAAGAAAATCAAATGGCTTTTTCTACGGAAATTGTAATCAAGAAATTATTTCAAAGAACTCTTGCCTCCATGTGCTAAACAATTTCAAGATCATTTGCACATGTTGAGGGGGAGCATTTCTAAATGATCAAAACTATTAAGGTACAAAATGCTTTGATCTCGTATCACAAGTACCTTGATTGATTTTCCAAATGATTTTTCAATTGGTTTCAAGAAAGAATGAACTATACCAAAAGACCGACCATTTTACTTTATGCATGGAGTTATAAGGATGGTGAGGTTAGGTATTCGTTCCCACGATCCCGCCAGAGCCGGAGGGATCTACCCAGGGACAATCCACTAGATAGTGTAGAGTCCTTAGGTATGAGAAAAAAGGAGAAAAATGAGAAATGGGAAGAGTGCGGACTGAGACAGAGCTAGTACTGGAATAAACCCAACAAGGTTCTAGTTATGAAGTCTTGGTAAGCACTAAAGGGGTTGAAGAATGAAAAAGAAATGAAATGCGAAAAGGGTGAAAAGAAATAGCCCTCCAATAATTCAACCTTAGGGCAGAAACCGGGTTCAATACATATGCTACTGGTGGTTACTAAGGTAACACTGGTATTGAAGACAAGACGTCATGGACCCAGTGACGCACTGCACCTAACTTCTCAAACTACCCAAGTTCCTCTTAAAAGGGCTTGTTTCATTCTCACGGGCAGCCAACATAATCTATCGACTTTCTCTTAGAGATTGTTGATATTGAAGAAGGAGACCCTCTCCCTAGTCTCCGGCATAGGAACCAAATGTGCACTACTGAGTCTAGAGCTAAGAGATCATCCACAATATCTCATTAGGACACTAAATTAATGAAGACTTGATGTTTCACACAATGCGGAAAGTAAGAATATATTGAGAGTCCTACGCATTATTCTTGTGGTATTGCCAGAACATCCGAGTGATATGACAAATATTCACGATGAAGATGGAAAACCTTCTAGAGCCAACATCAAACAAGCTTTTGGTAGGTGACATGTGAGATCTTTCATAAGATCAAGCTTGTGACAACTGGATAGAAACGATGGGGCGATTCATTTTTGAATCAACCTTGGTCCAGAATAAGGATTGACGGATACCTTTGAAAAACCGGTCGTTGTGCTTAAAAGTTCTTTTCTATAGCACATCGACTGTGTATTAATGTTTCAAAATTAAAGGGTATTTATGATTGATAATTGATTTTCCATAAAACCTTCGTTGTATTGCAAAACACTTTCTATTAAGCAATACACGATTGTTTTCAAATCATTTTCATTAATCAGTGAATCTCAATTCGCTGGTTCACTCACTCCGTGTTGTCTTCTTTGAGACGTTCCGGTTTGAGAACGGCTAGAACAGCTGTCAAACCCTGTCAAGGAGATTCTTCGGAATTATACCTGATCACAGGCAGTACTTGTACTGATCAACGGGGAACCGTGGGCCGTGTACCTCAATTCAACGAAAGTGATCAAAGACACTTTCGTGTGTTTTATTGCTAATTGTTGTTTGCAGGTACATTTGGACGGTTGCAGCTGATCAGGATTGAGGAGTCAATCCAAAGCCGCATGCTCACATCATCCACACTTAATTAAAGAAATCATGACAAGTGCTTATCTACATAACCTGGCTCTGATAGCTGCAAATATCATGAACCAGTAAAGCTTCCGCTACTCTGATAAAAAGATGTCATGATTCAAAAGTGTGAGCATGTCGGTCCGAAAGTCACAACTTCACATGATGGCAACACAACAAAGGGTGATCCAGAGATTTACTGTGGCTGATGATCTCAATGAAAGCTCGAAGATCATCAAAGATGTGGATCAGTTAAAGGCCTCCACTCAAAGTACAATATAATCGGACTATGAAGAGTCACTACAAAAGCACAAAGAATGCAGACATTGAAGAATTGAAGTCTACGAGCTCAGAACAGAAGACAAAATAGAATGCTAAGATTCGAAATGTAAAACATGGGGTGACCTCAGGGAGAGATTGTTAGGAATTGGAAATTCCATAGTGAAGTGTCGGTCACCCCAAATATAATTTAGCATAAGTTAGCTCGTAGACATATAGTTATTTACTGTTTTATTAGTTAGTTATTAGGCTAGTTTAGCGTAGTGTAACACCGTGGAGGAAGGACGGGTCTTTACCCACTGTATACCTAATCCAGAGGCCGTCATGAGGTCATGTAGTCTGTAAGTATAAATACCCCTTCCATCCTTGGAAGGGGTGGTGCTTCTGAATCTAACATTTCATTTTTTACAAAGCAACTCTCTACCAAGAACACCCTCTCACTCTTTCTCTCTCTAAAACATGGCATACTTGTATTTCCATCATCCAAGACCACCCGAATCATCAAACACAATATATTTACGATCCTACAATGATTATGAATATGATATTTTTAATGTACTAATTATTTATGGAAGTTTTCAGGTGTTGTTAAAGTGGTAAAAGTCGTTTTCTGGAAAATGGGTCCAAATATGCAAGTGCGCAGAAAATGGTCCATTTTAGAGGTAAATGAGCCTATTTTAGGCTGCAAATGAGTCATTTTTATTCTGCAGGAAATGGGTCCATTTTAGATGAAAATGGGTTTATTTTAGAGTGCAGGAAAAATAGGACTACTTTAGACTATAAATGGGTATGGTTTAGACTAATGTTAACCTTTAAAGGATTATGCAGAAAATGGGTTCATTTTAGAGGTAAATGAGTCAATTTTAAAGTACAAAGAAAATGGGTCCATAATAGATGTAAATGGGTCTATTTTAAGGGACTGCAGAAAATGAGTCTTTTTCAGAGTATAAAAGAGTCTATTTTAGACTAATACCATCAAGTGTTAAAAAAAAAGAAAAAATTGAGTCGGGAAATGGGCGTAACAACACTCATGCTTGACAATAGGAAATGCATCTTCTTTTGCCATCTTTTAAAATCCACCCCTTCAAACTTATCCAGTTTAGAGAAGTTAGCAGCCATATGCTTCATAGCAGCAGCCATTGATTATCACAAAATAGTTTAGGTTGATTGCTGGGGTGATTTCATTTTGTCGCCCTTGAAACACACCTCTAGTCACAAGATTGGTCAATTTCACATGAATACCTATAAACTAGTAACCACTATTAGCTTTAATGGGGATAATTATGAGGCGATTAATGGGCCGATTAATCCTCATAATTCCATTTGACTAGCTATGAGTATTTTGAAAGTGGTGTCTAACACTAATGTTTTGTTTTTAACTTAATGTGTACATTCACAAGTTAACCTACATAAAATCAAAGTAAAACACCCTCCATTTTTGCCTTTGATATTCGGACGATCCACAAACACCACACACCCATTTCATCTTCCCTCAAACATCACAAAAACAATTCACTCTGGTGTTTTGGAGAAAGCTAGGATTGGTTTTGAGTTTACTTGATGTAGATTAGATTAATATTGGGTGAATATTGGTGCTCTTGTTTTCCTTCCTAATTGACACAAACACACACTCATTGTAAGAATTCAAACAACCAAAATTTATTTATTTTCTTTTATTAATATGTATTTAATTTTGATTATATTTGTTATGCATGTAAATATGTTAATATTAAAGGTTACACTTTGTTGAATATATACAAATCAACCAAGGGTATTCTCACTACTCCAGAGCCTGAGCATAAACGAAGATTGGTGAAGGCTTCCTCAGTTATAAGACCGGACCTTAATGCATCTATCAGGGTACCCTTTGAAGAAAAAAAAAGAAGAAAAAAAGGGCTAGAGTGAGTTTCTTAATTTGATGAAAAAATGAACCAAGATTTGTTTCATTTGACTTTAAAAAGTTTGATTTAAAATTATTTACATAGTAAACTTATCTTACATACAAAGAGAATCTCCACATTTTATTTTTATTTGATCTAATAATTTAAAAAACCTACTTTTATCATTTTTTTTTCAAATATTAATATCTTCAAACCGTTAATTGTTAAGCTAAAAAAATATACCATTACAACGAGCATTTAATTATCTTTCTATAGATAGACATTTTGACATACTTTTGACAAAAAAAAAATAATTTCATGTTTTTCACTTTTTTTTTTTTTTTACCTTTTTTTGTTTTTTTTTCGCTGAAAATTTCATAAAAAATCACATGTGATTAAAAACTAAATTGAATATTTTAATAATTTCAAGTGTTTAATCATATTTGATTTTTTCATGCAAATTTCAGTAACGCAAAAAATGAAAAAAAAAGTTGTCGAAGGTATATCAAGGTGTCCGTGTATAGAAAGATAATTAAATGCTCGTCGCGATTGTATAATTATTTTCGCTTAACGATTAACGGATTAAAAGATATTTAAATAATTAAAAATAAATGAAATATTAAAATACTTTTAATCTCAATCATTGATTTATTTTTATATAAAAGGTGAGAATGAATCTCTTGGTATGTAAAAAAAATTTATTATGTTAAATAACTTTTCTACAAAAGTTTATGATCTATTTTCAACTTTTCTCAATGTATACACTAAATAAATTCGCACTTCAATAAACCCATAAATTATGCTCAGGCTGGACGCAGTAAGGATATGCGATCGAGTAAGTCGATTGATCGCTTGTCGATCCCTTTAATGTGGGAAATCGATCGAGCTCCATTTTGTACCCATTTCGGTCATATAGGCGATCAAAATATTTGGACATTTAATATGCAAAAATGTGAGTGGGGAATAAAAATCCTACCATTGCAAAAGTGAGTTTCAAACAAACAAAAAAAAATCGTACCGTTACACTATAAAATTCGACCTTTTGTGGGTTTTAAAAAAAAAATTACTAAACTACCCTATAAATACACAACATATTTAGACACTTAAATTCACAAATCTCACAATCCTCTCGATCAAAAATCTCATAATCATCTCTATCAAAATGTCTAAGAAAACACCACAACAAAAAGGCCGAAAATCCCGATTGGCACAAAACATCCTGCATATTTTAACACCAGATCCGAATTTCCGGTTAACCGGTGTCTCACCAAGCATCAATTTCCGACCCGCTTCTTTCGATTATCAATCCCAACAAGCTCCACAACAACAAACTAACAATCCATTTTTTATAAACCATCCTATAAATCGTCCATTTGTTCCACCGTATCAAAACATCCAACAACAACAACAACAAAGCCACTCCCGTCGAAGCCAACAATCTATGCATGGCTCACCCGAATCGGTGTATCGTCCAACAATGGATTCATCAACGTCTTCATATTCAAATTATCAACAATATTCTCCGGTTAACCGTATCAATCTTGATGGTTTTGATTTCGAAGAACAATTATACACCAATCCTGATTTTTATGTTGGAACCGGTTGGGTTATCCGACTCAAGAGTATCACGGTTCGGGTCAATGTTCGGCTCATGGATCGTATCACGATTTGGTTATGAATGATGACGAGAAGACTATTTCGGAAGAGACGTCACCGGTCAAACCGAAGAAACGAGCTACAAAGGCGAAGAAGAAGGTTGTCGAGAAAGAAACCAAGAATGATTCGTCGCTTTGGACACGCGAAGAAGAGATGTGCAATGCTTGGTGTGATGTATCCGTGAATAGTATCACGGGAAACAACCAAAATGCTTAGGGATTTTGGCAGAAAGTCATTGCTTACTTTGAAAAGGAGGTTGGTGCAGAAAGAACGTACAACTCTATCATTACCAAGTGGAAAAATATGATTCGTCCTTGAGTTGGTCAATTTTGTGCCATTTACAACAATGCTTACAAGAATTACGGAAGTGGTGAGAATGACCTCACTGTTTATAGACGAGCGTGTGATGAATACCAAATAGTATGTAATCATGCGTTTGTATTGTATTGGAGCATTGTTGGAAAATTTTGAGGGACCATTCGGATCAAGGCACGCCACAACCTAAATTATTAGTTTTTAATAAGTGTTGTAATGTTTTAATAAGTTTCGTAATGTTTTTATTTTATTAGGATTACTATGTAACATTTTAATTACTAATGAAATTTTATTTTGTTTTGTGTTAAAAAAAAAAAAAAAAAAAAATTAATCGTGGTCGCTTTTACTTGGGCACCAAATCGCCTGAAAGTTGCTGAAGAGAACCAATAACCAAATTTAACATATTAACTTCTTTTACAACACCCAAATGCGTGGTCGAAATTCAATACAAACACAACCAATAACCTATCAAACACAACCCATAACCTATCATATTCAACACAAACACAACCCATAACCCATAACCTATCACAAACATGTCTTTTAGCACTTATAATGTTAAAACATTTAACATTAGCGCAAAACCAATAATCTCAACATTTCAAGACTCAGCTTGCATTATCTCGCACTCTTCCCGGATTCACTGAAAAAGAATAGTAAAGTATTCCTCACCAAAGATGAGAAATACAACCTGCAACCATTTTAACAATAAATGCACATTAATCATCCAACATCATTATCTACTCTGGTTGGTTTTTTTAACATCAGTATGCATATTATGTGGATACATGTGCAGCTAAGATAGTGAAAGATACCGTAATAAGTTTTCCTACAATTTCAGGTCTCTTTCCAACCTTATCAAAAATTAATACTAACATGTCAACATATTGTATAGTAGCGTATGCTACACCTTCCCATATGCTACAACAAATTAATCCACTGCCTTTTTAGCGCGATAGGATATAGTAGCGTATGAAATCCAAGAAGACAAGTTTTTCATAGTTCATAATCAGTTGTACTAAGGGTACATCTAACTAGCTATATGATACTTGAACATATTAATATAAACATTGTGTTAAAACAACAATAGACACTATATGATTTAGGTAAAGGAGAACTTTTATACACATGTAATATGAGATGCTCATGAGTCGATCAGACCCGACATGAAAAGACGTGACCATAGGGTAAATAGAAAACGGGTTTAGGTTTACAGGTGGAGGCTGTGTGTTCTGTTGGGCCAACGAAGGGGCCTGTTGGGCAACTATATATAGATGATCCTGTGGTAGGCACAATGTTTTCATTTAGTACAGGTGATGGAGTAGAATGGAGTTGTGTAAGGAGAGATAAGGGTATAGGGGTAGTGGGCTCGGTAGTAGGATATTGCGCATGTTGGGTTATTGGTGCAGCCGGCTGAGTGGTTTAGGTTTCAACAATAGTGGAAGTATTAACTGGATTAGTGTGAATGGTGTGAGTAATAATATTAGGAGGATTATCCAACAAGTGTATAGGGGAGGCGAGGTCGAGGTCATGGAGCCAAACAGGAAAACAATTTCATCAAAAGTAATGTGTCTTGAAAGAATAGTTTTGTTTGTATTCAATTACGACAACGATACCCACAGTTAGGGGTGGAAACGAGCCGAGTTGCTTGTAAAAAGCTCGGGATCGGATCGGTAAAAAGCTCGAACGAGCCGAGCTTAAACGAGCTCGAGCTCTAATTTTGGGCTCATTTAATAATCGAGCTCGAGCCCGAGCTCTGTACAAAAAGCTCGAGTAGGCTCGCGAGCCTAAATAAGCCCTAGAAATATATACGTATAAACGAGCTTAAAAGTAGTAAACGAGATCGAACCTTATGTAATTAACGAGTCGAGCACCATTTGAACTTTATTTTTTTTAACACATCATAAAATTAGTCGAGCCCGAGCCCGAGCTCGAGCTTGTGATAATCTTCACGAGCCGAGCTCGAGCTCAAAATATAAGGCTCGAAACGAGCTCGAGCCTTGTGAGCCTTATATATATAAACGAGCCGAGCTCGAGCTCGGCTCGGCTCGTTTCCACCCCTACCCACAGTAATTGGATAGATAACCAAAAAATATGGAGGGTGTAGCACATGGTTCAAGTTTGTTATTAGCATATAAGAGCGGGTAACATAAGCATCCCAAAACACGTAAAAGACTATAATCGGGTTGGTGCCAAACAAATGTGTATGAGGTATTGCATTATTAATCGCACTAGAAGGTAATATATCCAACAAATAAATGGCCATTTTAATTGCTTCAACCCAAAATGAGAAGGAAGGTAAGATTAAAAAAGCAAGGTCTGAATGAGATTATTAATGGTGCGTATCATGCATTTAGATTTGCCATTTTGTTGGGAGTTCTTAGGGCAAGAAAAAGGAAATTGAATACCTTTAGAGGAAAACAATTTGTGTAGGGCGTGTTTATCATATTATCCACTATGGTCACACTAAAAGAACTTAATTTCACACTCAAACTAATTATTAACCAATTACGAAAAAACACAAACTTAGACAAAACATCAATTTATTAAGCAATGGATAAACCCACACTTAATGAGAATAATGATCTAAAACAAGACATAATATTTAAAACCCGTAAGACTCGAAATTGGGGAAGTCACAAGTCCGAGTGAATAGTATCAAATGCAGACCTAACAATAGTTTGAGAACGAGAAAAGGGAAGCCTCAAGTGCTTGCCAAGCTGACAAGCATGAAAAGTTGCGTGAGGCTTCGCTTTATTACAAACAATGGAATTACTAGAAATAAGACTACGTAAAACTTCACTTCTTGGATGTCCAAGTCGCTGGTGCCACGTGTGTTGACTCGTAAGAAAAACTTGTAGGTTAGGGGAAGGATTCGTAACATACATTTATTAAAATATTACTAAGAGAATTAACAGATGAGTTAAGGTGAAAAGAAACACATGTATCCACGTTTCATGCACCTGTAGTAGGATCCTCAAGTGATGCAACTGTTGGTGTAAACTGATGTTTGGCTTGAAATGCATTCGGTATTTGACCAGCAACTTGGGCCGATCAAAATCCTAGTGGAGCGTGGACCATTGAAACAGGTCTAGCAGTGGACCCATGAACCATGCCTAATGTTAAAGAAATCCGAAGTTGAACTAATAAATCATTTAGAGCCTTTATTAAGTCCACCGTTTTGTGTCTGTGTTAAGTTATAATACTTGCTTGAATTTCGAAACATAAACCCTTTCTCAGCAAAGGAAAATATTTGGGAGATTAAAACAAAAAGGAATTAAACTCTCTTGTGGTGATGCCTGGGACGATTAAATAGAAAAGAAAAAGAATGAAACTTTCTTTTGGTGGCTTGGGACGACTAAACAAAAAGGTATTAATTAAGAATTAGACAAAACGAAACAATTTATTGTGTTGGGTTGATGAAATTTTTTTTAGGGTTAGGGTTATAACATATTTGAGTGAATAATTTGCTTGTCATTCAATATTACAATATAAAATTTTATAAAAATTATTCTAGAAACAAGTAATAATACGGGCTAAACCCATTAACTAAGTAGAAGGCCCATAGGCTACAAATACACGTCTAACAATTTCTTCTCTTTCAATTGTACTCACTTATTATACATCTATCCAATAGCGAATCACTTGATTCTACAATTTCATGTTTCCTCTTCTCACTTGGAATGCCTAATGTGATCAAATCTTTACTATTTCTTGTTATAAATACTTAACCTCATTACAAATTAAAAGAGTGCCTTATTTACCTTGTCCAGGTTTTTTTGTTATTTTATTTTTATTTAACTTGCGAGCCGACTAATCCCAGAGTGACTACCCTTTTGGATAGCCCGGAGTCAGCGCAGGTGAACCTTCGTGGCCACAAGAGGATTAGTTTTCTCCCCGTTGAATTCGAACCTTTGACCTCCACTTTGAAAAACTGGTATTCATACCGCTGGGTCACCCCTATAGTTATTTATCTTGTCCAGTTGAAGCTTGAGCATTTAGAAATTCAGCTTAAAAAACCACACAAATGTATGAATATTCATTTTTGCCTCCAAAATTTTTTTAAAAAATGGTGCACGTATCTCTAAACTGTATAATAGAAAAATCATCATTTTCGTAATTGGAAAATTATGGATCTAGTTACCAAAGTTCAAATACTTTTATTGTATCGTCCGGGTTACACTCTTGGTCCCTGATGATGCCCATAAGATGTCCGCCTGATCAAACATAAAATGGAGATCCTTGGAGAATTATGAATAGCAGAACGGTACATCAAGTCCATCTAAAAGTATGAAGTTGAAGCTTTTATAGTTGTACAGTGGGTTTTTGTGAGTTTCATGTACTTCTTTGGTAGCCTGTTTGAACAAAAATACTTGCATGAGAATGATAAGATACCATCTTATGTATTACGTGTGAGAATGCAGCTTGATAAGCGGTGGAATGTTGAGTATTATTCAATTTTTTCTACAAGTTATCAAATTATTATATTACCATCCTTATCAAGTTTAACAAAAGTTTCTAACAAATATCAATCCTTCGTTGTTTAGGTACGAGAATTACGAAAACTTTTACAAAGACCCAAATGTCGTCGAAGATGCTGGTATAACCCCACTAGGAATATGTGGTAATCAGCCTGCAAATCAGTCAGCAACAATTTTTCGCCAAACTGTAGATGTTTTGTTATCAGACATAAAAGATGCTACTACAAAAACCAAAAACTTCTACGTAGCATCAACAAGGAAAATCACAAATGAGAATGCAACCTTGTATGCTATTGCACAGTGTGTTGAGGATACAACCCAGGCAATTTGCCAAAACTGCATCAGTACAGCATATACCTATTTATCTAATTGTCTTCCGAATACACAAGGAAGGTTTATCAATATGGGCTGTTTTGCAAGGTATTCAGAGACTCCGTTTTTCAACGATAACCAGACAATAGATATTACAAGTCTCTTAAAAGGTCTGATCTCATCCTGTTGTTTCAACTCTTTTTTTTTTCGTATTCTAGCAGGACATGAATCCATTTATTTTTAACATGAACATCTACAAAGCTATAACTATTATTAAGTATATAACTTTCAGCTGAACATATATTTTAGGACATTCAAGTAAGGTAACCGTAATTGCTGGAGCAGCTGGTGGTGTATGCCTCCTTTTAATCATGATAGCTTTCTTGTTATGGTTTCGACAAAGGAAGAATTCTAAGAAGAAGGAAGAAGGTAATTTCATAACTGTGTAAAGGGAAGGGTGCCATTGCCTTCTGGGCTGGACCCAACCTGGTTGTGTGGGCTCGCTAAGCCTTCTGGGCTAGGAGCCATGTAGCCACAATTGCCGTTCAAAAAAAAAACATGGTTGGCTGAGGGGGCTCGTGGGTGACGAGGCTCATTGTTTGAGATATGTGAAGTACTATATGCCTAATTAACTATATTTCTTCATGCAGTATTATGCCTTAATTATCTGTCTTAAATTATCTATTTTCTGATAAAAATGTATCTATATTAACATCAATTATGTGACACATAGATGCACTGGATTTAAATGGAGCAATAAATTACAATTTATAAGGATCTGCAATTGGCTACGGAAAATTTCAGCCAAAAGAATATGTTAGGGAAAGGAGGTTTTGGTGAAGTATTCAAGGTAAAGAGAGTTAGAATTCTCATATTGCATTGCTAAAATGATTATAAAGTCAAGATACTGAATGTAAAAGCAAAATGGTATTATAAGTGTTATTTCTTATTTCAGAGCATCTGCTTCTAAACAATATCTTCTCACTAGTTTAATTTTCTTTTATGATTAAATAGGCAATTCTTGATGATAAGAGCATTGTTGCGGTTAAGAAAATTGAAGTAGAGTACGCTAAAACAAAAGAAGAATTCGAAAATGAAGTTAAGCTCATAGGTAATGTTCACCATCGGAATCTTCTCCGACTTCTAGGATGGTCCAGTGGAGAATCCCATTTGCTTCTTGTCCTGGAATGCATGCCAAATGGAAGCCTCAACAGATTCTTATGGGGTAACTCCCTGTTACAACTTTTTGATAAATATTCACATGAGAGTCTTAATTTGAAATAGTTAATATAGTTATATGTACGAAGGTATAGGCAACCCAATATAAACAATAGAACCTTTATTCAGATCTAAGCTGCAATAGTCAGCTTAGATTAAGTTTACAGAAGTATCCAAATGTTACAAGATTAGATTAATGTCAATGAGACAATAATCATGTAAAATGTAAAGACAAGACAAGATCAGTGAAATGATTTGAAAGAAGAGAAGAGAGTGTTACAAAAGACTGCACACTCGAGTGTTTGTAACCCTAGATTAAGGGACTTATTAAATAGGAGATTAAGTTACACTAAGACCCCTCTAACGGCTATAAATGACTCATTAGCAGAAATGAATAACGCTTCAGCAGAAACCAGCTTCTTGGAACTTTAAACCTTTTATTCTTTGTCCATGAATAACCCCTGTAGAATCTCTGCAATGATCATAACTTGAAAGCCATTAGGAACTGATAGAATGATATGTTTCCCACAGATTATTACCCCAAATTCTAACATTCCCCCTTGATATGATGAGCAAACATATCAAACAATATCAATTTTTCACACAAAAATTTATGCTGATAAACAGGGAGATTTTTAGTGAGAATGTCTGCAGTTTGGTTTGAAGAGCCAATCTTCTTAGCGCTTATAACACCTCTTGCAATTTTCTCCCTGATGAAGTGAACATCAATTTCAAAGTGTTTTGATCTTTCATGAAAAACAGGGTTGACAGCAAGTTGTAAGGCTGATTTGTTATCACAGAAAAGATTAACAGGGAGATTAATATCAACTTTGAGATCTTTTAATATTTTTTGAATCCAGATGATTTCACAAGCAGCAGTAGACATAGATCTATACTCTGCTTCTGTGGAGGATTTTGAAAGAGTGTTTTGTTTTTTACTTTTCCATGAGATCAAACAATCATTGAAGAAAACACAATAACCTGTGACAGATTTTCTGGTTTTCTTGCATTTGGCCCAATCAGCATCACTATATCCTTCAAGATAATTTTCAGAGTTGCTAAAATTGTACCTTAGACCTTTTCCTGGAGCTCCTTTTAGATACCTCAGAACATTGAGGGCACATTCCAGATGAGATTTCAAGGGAGAATGCATATATTGTGCCAGACAATGAACTGAGTATGAGATGTCAGGTCTTGTATGGGTGAGATAGATAAGTTTCCCAAGTAACTTCTGATAACCAGTGATGTTGACAAGTAATGGATCATCATCAGTGGGAATGTATGGAAGCACATAGTTGGGTTCCATAGGAGTGGACACAGGTTTGCACCCAAGAAGACCAAATTCTTTGAGGAGCTCAAGACAATATTTTATTTGGGAGAGACAGATTTCATTCCCAGTTTTTAAAACCTCAATCCCAAGAAAGTATTTTAGATTTCCCAAGTCTTTGATATGAAATTTTGATTTTAGAAACTCTTTGAATAGATTTATCTCATCAATACAGTTTCCAGTAAGAACAATATCATCCACATAAACCAGAAGAGCAATAAACTTGTCATTCTCTGTTTTGGTGAACAAAGAGTGATCATTAACAGATTGGACAAAGTTATTTTCCTTTAAAACACTGACAAGTTTTTCATTCCATTTTCTGGGAGCTTGTTTTAGACCATATAGAGACTTGACAAGTTTACAAACTTTATTTTTATTGTTCTCATTACAGAACCCCTTGGGGATGGTCATATAAATATCCTCATCAAGATCTCCATACAAGAAAGCATTGTTAACATCAAGTTGAAAAAGAGGCCATTTGTTTTTTACAGCTAAGGCAATAAGACATCTAACAGTAGACATTTTTATAACAGGAGAAAAAATTTCATCATAGTCTATTCCTTCCCTTTGGTTATAGCCTTTAACAACTAATCTAGCCTTGTATCTATCAACTTCACCATTGGCTTTATATTTGATTTTAAAGATCCATTTGTAACCAATGGGAGTTCTATTAGGAGGTAGGTCAGTTATATCCCAAGCATGGTTTTCATTTAAGGCCTCAATCTCAGAATTCATAGCATCTACCCAATTACTATCAAGGATAGCTTCTTCATAACAAGTCGGTTCAATACTTTTATTAAGACTAGAAGCAAAGCAATAATTATCCTTGTTAAGATTAGAATAATTAACAACTTTTTCAACCCCATATTTGACTTTTCCTTCAACAATAAAGTCATTTAGATTACTGGGCAACTTAGAAACTCTAGTTGACCTTCTGGCAGTAATAAGTACACTTTTTTCAGACCTACTACCAAATTTGTCAGAGATGTTGAGAATGGTGGCATAGCATAAGCAGCCAAAGACTCTAAGGAGAGAGAGTGAAGGGTCATGCCCATACACAAAGAAGAAGGGGGACTTGCCAGACAGAACTGAAGAGGGCAACCTGTTTATGACATAGGCAGCAGTTAGAACACATTCAGGCCAAAGATATAGAGGTAATTCCCCCTGAAACATGAGGGATCTAGCAACATTAAGGAGATGCCTATGTTTCCTTTCTGCAATGCCATTTTGTTGTGGTGTATAAACACAAGAAGTTTGATGTAGAATTCCTTTTTCATGAAAAAATTGTTGAAGTTTATTATTGACAAATTCTGTCCCATTGTCACTTCTGAAAACTTTGACATTGTGTTCAAATTGATTTGATAGCATATGAGTGAAGTTAACAATGGAAACATAAACATCATCCTTCCCCTTAAGCATATAAACCCACACTGCCCTGGAATAGTCATCAACTATGGTTAAAAAATATTTATAACCATCTTTGCTAGTGATTTTATATGGTCCCCAAACATCAAGGTGAACAAGTTGACCAATTTTAGTGGATTTATGTTCACTTAGAGGAAATGGTTCTCTGGTTTGTTTAGCTTTATTACAAGTATCACAGAGATGATCAGTTTCAGATGAACTATCAAATTTAAGAGTGGGTCTAAGTATGTGTAGGACTTGGTCAGAGGGATGACCAAGTCTTTGATGCCAGAGATTTCTAGAGACATGACAAACAGATATGCAGTTATTAGAAGTAATCTTACATGTAGAATCTATCTCAAAAATATATAACCCATTGTATTGTTTACCAATCCCCACAATCCTTTTTTGATGTGAATCCTGTATATAGCAATTAGATTCATTAAACCCAACAAACATCTTGTTGTCTCTAGCAATCTTATGAACATATAGTAAACTGACATTGTATTCAGGAACAACAAGAACATCAAAAAGAGTTAGGTCATTATTGACCTTTAAATCACCAATTTTAGTAATTAAGGCCTGAGTACCATTGGGATGTCCAACAGTTAGGCCAAGATTTGAAATGTTAACAACATTGATTAAAAAATTTTCAGACACAGTCATGTGCTGATTTGCACCAGAATCAACAATCCAGCCAAGACTGATGTTTCCAAATAAGGATTTAGTGTTGTTGTTAAAAAACTTGTTGAAGTTTACATTAAACTTGACACTGCCATTAAAGAAGGTTCCTGAAAAATTTTTACCTGCCAAGTTGGCATTAGCAGATGACACATTGTTGTCATTGAGGAGACTCATAAGTCTTGAGAGCTGTTCATTAGACAAGGAGATAGGAGAGTTGCTAGCACTATTATCAGTGACACAATTGGTTTCAGCAGAAACATTGTTACTGCTGAAAGGTTTACCATTAAAATTTCTTTTTACATATCCAGTAGGATAGCCAACAAGATCATAACATCTATCAACAGTATGACCAGGTTTTTTGCAATTAGTACATTTGAGGTTCATGTTTGGTCCTCTGCTATTAGAGCTGTTACCATTATTAAAACCAGAAACTAAAACCTCTTTTGTTATCAAAGAATTTTCCACCATCAGAAGTTTTTGTGGCAAAAGCTGTAGCATTGGGTTTAGCCGAGCTATTCCCAGATGTGACATTTCTGTGAGATTCTTCTCCAGAGACAACAGAGAAAGCAGTTTTGACATTAGGTAAAGGATCTCTGGTTAAAATATTGCTTCTGATGGGAACATAGGAATCATCAAGACCCATAAGAAATTGTATTAACTTGATTAGCTAATTGTGTTTTTCAAAATGTTTTGCAGCCTCACAAGTGCAGGGAGGCAAGCTAATCATACAATCAAATTGTTTCCATAAAGAGTTAAGGTTGTTATAGTAATCAGCAAGAGAGGACCCACTTTGATTAAGAGAGTTAATATTTTTATACAGATTGAAGATAGCTGAACCATCAACCTTATCATAGGTATCTTTAAGATCATTCCACATTTCATAAGCAGTTTTAGCATATATAGCACCAGCAAATAGTTCAGGGCTGAGAGAATTAAGAATCCAAGTAACCACAACAGAGTTACAAGTATCCCATTGATTAGCAAGACTAGGGTTCGAATCATCTCTTATGCAGGTACCATCAATAAACCCTAACTTATTATGGTTCCTTAAAGCAAAAGTCATGGCCATATTCCATATTTTATAATTTTCAGTTCTAGTGAGTTTAATAGAAATAATGGGTGTACCATTGGTATTATTTGGGTGTAAATACAAAGCATCACCAAAGGATAAGCTTTTCTCAGTGGAAGAACCACCACCACCAACCTTATCATCACCAATAGCCATAATACAAACAATAAGATAGACAGATATAAAGACAGAGAATAATCAGACAATAACAGACAGAGAAAATAATAAGAATAAATAGACAAGAAGATAAGACTTTGTAATAAGAAACAACAAGCACCAAGCCTGTGGATTAGGGTAAACCAGAGCAGGTATTCGTACCACTCAAAGGTGGCAGATCAAGATGTTAGTCTACCCGTTTGCACCCACAAGACTTAAGTACTGTATGTTTAAAGAAGAGAAAAGACTTAGATTTACAGAGAAATATGCAGCGGAAGAACAAATCACAATCACCCTAGGTTCACTTAGTCTAGGGCAAATATGAAACAGAAGATAACCAGTGATTACGCCAACAACAATAACCCCAAACCACACCTTTGTTGCCAAAGAGAATCAATGAGCCTGAAGCTCTGATACCATGTACGAAGGTATAGGCAACCCAATATAAACAATAGAACCTTTATTCAGATCTAAGCTGCAATAGTCAGCTTAGATTAAGTTCACAGAAGTATCCAAATGTTACAAGATTAGATTAATGTCAATGAGACAATAATCATGTAAAATGTAAAGACAAGACAAGATCAGTGAAATGATCTGAAAGAAGAGAAGAGAGTGTTACAAAAGACTGCACACTCGAGTGTTTGTAACCCTAGATTAAGGGACTTATTAAATAGGAGATTAAGTTACACTAAGACCCCTCTAACGGCTATAAATGACTCATCAGCAGAAATGAATAACGCTTCAGCAGAAACCAGCTTCTTGGAACTTTAAACCTTTTATTCTTTGTCCATGAATAACCCTTGTAGAATCTCTGCAATGATCATAACTTGAAAGCCATTAGGAACTGATAGAATGATATGTTTGCCACAGATTATTACCCCAAATTCTAACATTATAACTAATAAGTATTCCTCATAATGGAGGTCCAAGAAGAGGGACTTTGAACTGGAAACAACGATATGACATAATATTTGGGATAACTAGGGGTCTTGCTCATCTACACAACGAATTCCATGTAAAAATCGTTCATAGAGACATAAAGTCGAGCAACATTCTCCTTGACCATGATTTTCAACCCAAAATAGCAGATTTTGGTTTGGCAAGGTTTCAACCGGAGGATAAAAGTCATGTTAGCGCCAAGTTCGCTGGGACATTGTAAGTTGATTTATAAAAGATATTTTTAGCTTCCTCATACCAAATCTAATTAGCTTATTTCGTATTTACTATCCAATACAATACCAGGGGATACACAGCACCAGAATATGCACTCCGTGGTATTTTATCAGACAAAGTTGACACTTACAGCTTTGGTATCGTGATTCTCGAAATCATTAGTGGCCGAAGGTGTACTGATACGAAATCTGATAAACCATCCATGGATTACCTCCTCAAACACGTGAGCTGCTACCTTTAATTTCTTAAATTAATATGATTAAGAATTCTCAAAGTAATTAAAAGTATGATGATAGGTCAAAAATCAATTACTGATTTGACAAAACAGATGCTCAATCTCTCTTTTGCCAAACAATTCAATACTTTTTGTATAGTCAATTATCATCAAAAGCAATGTTATAATGGAATGTTAATTTTCGAACTTATCTGTTTCATCGTTAGTAACTATTATAAATCAGTTGGTAGTTTCTATTATCACTATTTATATTAAGCTCCTTAATTGTTCCCTGCAATTGTATCAACAGGCTTGGAAGTCGTACGATAACAAAAACCATTTTGATATCATTGATGAGACATTGGATGTGAACCAGAACCAAGAACAACACCTGATGCAGATCATTGAGATCGCTTTGTTGTACACTCAAACACCGGTGTCTAAGAGACCGACCATGTCAGAAGTTGTTATGATGCTTCCAAGTGGCCTATCACTGGGTAATAGGAAACTAACTAGGCCTACTCTCATTGATCATGAGAGAAGGGTCCTTGTCGGCTATACAACTAAAGGTATCACCAACCATAATGTTTCTGGAATGCAACACGATTTACAGGCAAATGAGAAGCTGCCGAATCTTAACGAACAAGATAAATTAGATGTGATGGAGAAGGGCATGAATGTTGCAACTGTCTAATATTAATATTTTCTTTGAACCTCATGTTCATTAGGGTTGATATATAGTTATGCTATAATTAGCCAAGATCCTATTGAAACTGAAATTGTATCAGTGGGGAAATTAAACTTGAATAGGCATGGCAATTGTATGAGAAAGGTATGCACATAGAGTTGATAGATGACACATTTTGTAAAGAAGATTAAAATGAAGCAAATGTGATGAAGACAATAAAGATTGCTCTAATGTACACTCAGTCGCAATTTGGTTAAGGAAATCTTTTGGTCCAGGACAACTAATCAACCCTACTATGTGGACTAAAATTTCGACATTGCTCCGGTTTATTATGTAACATACTAAAGCTTAACGGCTAAACACGTACATATGATGGTTTATAACCGCTATTTGGTTATGGTAGTTATGTTAGTTAAAGTTAGTTATGTTTCGGTTACTTTTTGGCCGAACAGTCACAATGGTTCATGCGAACCATTATATAAACGCATGTATGTAAATGATTGAATGGTTAGACGATATACACAATATTATTCAATAAACTTGCAACTTGTATCGACTAAACTAGGGACAACATTTGGCATCATAGCCTACGTTACTTTGTACGCTCGTTTGATTCCAAGAACAGTGAACGAGAAGGAACTATACGCTGGGAAGGAAAGGTCTCGGTGGAACGTGTTGTCAAACTAACAACACTTGAATAATTTTGGAACTGTTGAAGAAGATAGTGCATGATCAGAAATCAACGGAAGTTTCAAACGTGGAACAACTTCAATCGACTCTCGAACAAGAAGAGGAACACGTTAAGATTGAAGGAATAGAATAAGTAACACCAAACGACTTGGCGGAAGAAACTTTGTTGGGGACTACCATTCAAGTGCGACACAAAGGAAGAAAAAGAAAAGCTAGCGAGCTTCTGTGGGGACAGCTATTTGATTGCGATATAGAATGAAAAGAGAAAACACACAATGATTGCGTTATAAGCGTGTGATATCGAGGAGAAAATATTTGTTGGAACGTTTGTGGGTAAGGGTTGTGGTAGACCGACACGAAAAAAAAACAAAAAAAAACAAAACAAAAATAGCAAACGCTTGGAATAAAGGCGTGAGATCGAGAGAAGTTTTGTGGGAAACGACTTGGGAGTCGACACAAAACAGCAGCAACAAAACCCTTGTTGTTTGGAGGAACACTGAGAGAACAAGAGGAGTTCTAGGGTTTGTTTGTGGGAAACGAATTAAAGTCGACACGAACAAAAAGGGAATAACACCAACGTTTGAAAACAAGTTAGTCATATCGAAAAATAAGACATGAAATCTCGTTTTGTTCATGGGGGAGAATCGAAGTAGACACAAAAAAGGGGGGAGTCTCGTATTTTTGTGGGTAGCGAGTTGTGGTCGACACAAATTAAACAACAACGAGACAACAACAACAACAACAACGATTTGGGAATACCGAATAGAAAAACTATTGTTTTGATACTTTTGGTGATACTAACGCGAGAAAGAAAGAAAGAAAATTGTCGTGGGTATAACCGGTCAAGTGCCGACACACAAAAGGAGTACGTTGTGTATTAACACAACAACAAGGTTAGAAATCTAAAAGATTTCTGGATTTCTATCATACGTTAGTATACATATCTATTATTCCCATACTATTAGGAATTCCCGAAAACTATTTATGTTCTCGTACTATTAAGAATCACATACTAGTAGGAAAATCCCATGCGTTAGAAAGTGAAGATAATACACACAATTAGGATGTCTACCGAAGATCTTAATAGCGCTTTAATCACACAAAAACCCGTAACACCTATGGCACACTATCAATGCCCAAAGTTGAAATTGACAAACTACACCGTTTGGGCTATCCAAATTAAAGTTATACTTGAAGCACAAGGTTTATGGGAAATGGTAGAACCTAAGGAAGATACGCAAGCAGATGATAAAAAGGATAAGGCAACGACTGCCTTCATTTATCAAACGTTGACCGAAGATGTGATATTACAAGTCGCGGGGTTGTAAAACAGCGAGGGAATTATAAGAATCATTAAAGAATAGACACGTTGGAGAAGAGAAAGTGCAGCAAGCACGATTACAATCATTGATGATTGGATTTCAAACACTCCAAATGAAAGAGGACGACTCAGTGGATGCATTTACGGCTAAACTAAACGGCTATGTCACTAAGGCAAAAGAATTAGGAAAAACATTAGATGAATCACTTTTAGTGCGAAAACTATTAGACTCCACACCAGATCGGTTCATTCATATAGTCGCATCCATAGAACAAAACAGTGATCTTGACAATATTACCTTAGACGAGATCATTGGAAAACTCAAGGCATTTGAGGAAAGGATAAAACTTCAAAAAGGAGGACAAATAGAGAGCCAGAAAAACTTACTATTCACTCATGGCGAACACTCGAAAAAGGGAAGGCGATTTGGTAATCTCGGAGGTAGATCAAACTTTTCACGAGGAAACTGGAAACGTAATAGGAATAAAATATGACTCAAAGGTGGAAGGCTCAACTCACAAAGGAAAATCAAACACAAAGTGGAATAAGCGTGAGTGGGATATGAGCAAAGTACAATGTCACAAAGGTAGGAAGCTTGGACATTTTAGAAAAGACTGCACACAACCATCAACAACACATGAACAATCAAACCTTATCTTAGAAGACGAAGAACCATCACTATTAATGACTACACATGAAACTGAACACGAGGAAGTACTGTTGAATGAAGGACATATTCAAGCCGGAAAATATGCTACAAGAGATACAAGCATATGGTACTTAGATAACGGTGCAAGTAACCATCTGACGGGAACTAGGAGTCATTTTAGAGACATTGACGAACGCATAACAGGACGTGTTCGTTTTGGAGATGGATAGTATGAAGAGATAAATGGAATAGGCTCTATATTGTTAGGATGTAGGGACCACGAAAAAAAGATAATATCCGATGTATACTACATTCCAAACCTCAAAAGCAACATACTAAGTTTAGGACAACTCACAGAGATAGGTTGTAAAATCATCATGGATGGAAACCAACTAACTTTCTATGATAAGAATAAGAAGTTGTTGATGAAGATTGAAAGATCTAAGAATAGACTTTACAGTATTAAACTGCAAATAGAAACACCCATATGCCTTTTAGCAAATGTAGATAACCAAGCATGGTTGTGGCACGCTAGATTAGGTCATCTAAACTTTGATGACATCAACAAGATGATAAGGAAGGGTCTAATGGAAGGAATACCAAGAATAAATCATGCGGGGACAAATTTTTTATGCATGTTTATTAGGAAAACACAGTAGGACACCATTTCTAAGTCAAGCTAAGTTCAGATCAAAGAACCCTTTGGATTTAGTATATGGAGACCTCTGTGGCCCTATAACTCCAGCCACACACTCCGGAAAGAAACTCATTTTCTTGTTAGTGGACGACTGTACCTGTTTCATGTGGGCCTACTTTCTGACATCGAAATATCAGGCATTTAACACTTTCAAGGAATTTAGACAACAAATTGAAATGAAAATGAGAACAGAATTGAGGATGCTAAGAACAGATTGGGGAGGTGAGTTCACATCTAATGAATTCACCAAGTATTGTAAAGAAAATGGAATAGCACGACAATTGACGACACCATACTCACCTCAACAAAATGGAGTTGTGGAGAGGAGAAATAGAACAGTGGTATCTACTATGAGGAGTATGATGAAAGCAATGAAGTTACCATTAAAATTTTGGTCGAAAGCAGTCAGACACGCCATTTATATACTAAACAAGGTACTTACAAGAGCCCTGGTAGATAAAACTCCATATGAGGCACTCTACAACAGGAAACCAAACCTGGAAAAACTAAAGATATTCGGATGCACAGCTTATGCCAAGGTAACAATACCTCACTTGCAAAAGTTGGATGATAGAAAGATACCCATGATTTACTTAGGAGTAGAAGAAGGATCAAAAGCATGTAGGCTATATGATCCAAAAGGAAAAAGGAAACATGTTAGCACGGATGTAAAGTTTATGGAAACAAGACCATGGGATTGGAATAACAACAGAGAGGAAACAAGTACACAAGGCTCATTTTGGGCAAGTTTTGTGGTAGAAGGAGTCGACAATGGAGACACTACATCAGTCAACTTAGAAAACAATAACAATACTTATCAGGAACAGGAACCAATTAGTGCTCCAAACTCTCCAACTACCCCACAAACATAAAGTTACAACCCACACTCAGAAGAGGAAGATGCTACTATTAGTTCACTTAAGAGCTCAGAAAAGGGATTTGATGATACACCAGTACAAGGTCTCAAGGACTTAACGGAAACATCTAAGTATGCAGGTAGAGTTGAAACTGAAAGTCTGTTATTTACGGAAGAAGAACCACGTAACTACAAGGAGGCATCAACAGATAAGAATTGGATCGGGCCATGGAAATTGAATTGGATTCAATAAACAAGAATAACACATGGACTCTTACTACTTTGCCTACAAATCAGAAGGCAATAGGACTTAAATGGTTTTTCAAGACCAAGAGAGATGCAAAAGGAGAAATCATAAAATACAAGGCACGTTTAGTAGCAAAAGGATATGTACAAGAACAAGGAATAGACTTCGATGAAGTATTTGCACCAGTTGCACGTATCGAAATAGTTCGTTTGATTTTAGCACTATCAGCATATCATGGATGGCAAGTACATCACTTAGATGTTAAATCAGCATTTTTACGTGGAGATTTGAAGGAAGAAGTCTACGTCACACAACCTGAAGGTTTTATACAACAAGGAAATTCAAAGAAAGATTACAAGCTCACGAAGGCATTATATGGCCTAAGAAAAGCACCACGAGCTTGAAATGTGAAACTTGATCAAACCCTAAAGTCATTAGACTTTAAGAAATGTAATCTCGAACAAGAAGTTTAAAGGAAGAGAAGCAAGAATTCCACACTGATAGTTGGAGTTTATGTTGATGATTTGATAATCACAGGCACTCCAAGAAAGGAAATCGACTTGTTCAAATTCTATATGGAAGAAAAATTTGAAATGAGTGACTTAGGATTGTTAGCTTACTACCCCGGGATAGAAGTTACTCAGACAGGAGGAGAGATTACAATCAAGCAAACATGATACATCAACAAAATCTTAAAAGATGCAAGTATGATGGAAAGTAATGACAAGAAGATACCTATGTATCCCGGTACTAAGTTGGTCAAGGCGGAAGATGGAAACTCAGTTGACGCAACTTATTACAGAAGCCTAATAGGATGTCTCAGGTATCTACTACATACAAGACCAGATCTTAGTTACTCAGTTGGACAACTCAGTAGATTCATGAAAGACCCAAAGGATCATCACCTGAAGGAAATAAAGCAAGTAATCCGATATATCAAAGGAACAAAGGAGCATGGTATTATATTCAAGAAAGACGGCGGCTGCAAAATTACAGGTTATAGCGACAGTAGTTATGGAATCAATACTGATCAAGGAAAAGGAACTACTGGAATTGAATTTTACTTTGGAGAATCACCTAGTACCTGGTGCACTCAGAAGCAACCAATGGTAGAACTCTCATCATGTGAATCAGAATTCATGGCAGCTACTGGAGCAGCATGTCAAGCTTTATGGTTAAAACGGCTACTTAATGAAATACGGGTTGGGAGGAGAAAAGAATAACACTAAAGGTTGATAACATCTCAGCAATAGCACTCATCAAGAACCCAGTTTTTCATGGAAGAAGTAAGCATATCGACATTCGCTATCATTTCATTCGTGAATGCGTAGAGAATGGACACATTAATATGGAACACGTCAGTGGAGAATTACAAAGAGCGGATATTTTAACTAAAGCTTTACCAAGACTAAAGTTTGTCGCTATGCAACAAATGCTCGGTGTTCAAGATCTAGAACGAAGCAACGATCAAGATTAAGGAAGAGAATGTGGACTATAATCTTGACATTGCTCCGGTTTATTATGTAACATACTAAAGCTTAAGGGTTAAACACGTACATATGATAGTTTATAACCGCTATTCGGTTATGGTAGTTATGTTAGATAAAGCTAGTTATGTTTCGGTTACTTTTTAGCCGAACAATCACAATCGTTCATGCGAACCACTATATAAACGCATGTATGTAAACGATTAAATGGTTAGACGATATACACAATATTATTCAGTAAAGTTGCAACTTGTATCGAATAAACTAGGGACAACACTATAACTGATTCAATGATTCACATAGGTGAAAATTTGTTACGGAATAAATCGATGTAATATACCTTTTATCGGCATCTGACGTACATTAATAATGAGTAGAGTCTGTTAAAACAAACCAACATTGAGATTATATCATAATTTCAAAAGCTTATATTACACAAATTTATTTCATAAAAAGTTAACTTATATTTTATATAATAAAAGAATTACATTATTTCGGAGTGTTTTTAGAAAACCTTTCTCATTGAAAAAGAAATTGGGCCAATAGGAGAACTCAATTTGCCACGTAAGCAAAATCATGTGATGTGATTGTGTAACCACCGTTAAAAATCCGCCTTTATATTAAAAATAATCCATTTTCTACGTACATTTTTTTACAACTAGATAATAAGCCGCACTCACAAACTGCTCACTTGCATAGTTAATGCCTTTGATATGTACACTCTTAAGTGACAATGAAAATCTCATCACAATGTCTTGCTTGAAACTTCCCGGCATGGTCACCCATGTCAGTTGAGTCCTCACATAACATACGGGATGTCTGGTATATAGTTAATGCCTTTGATAGGTTTACAATATAAATTAGGGTTTTCTTAAAGCTTTGATTTATAACAATTTTGATACTATGTCATAAACCCTAAGGTACAAACCTTTAAACTTAATGTACAAGCTTACAAGGCATAAAACTCTAACTCTAGAGTATTTTCCGGCTAAAACCCTTGTTTGCAAACACTATGATTTTATGTAAACGAAATCACAAACTAAAATCTAAAATATACATGAAACCTTTACAAATTACCAAGGTACAAGTTTATCAAGCCAATGTACAAGTCATTGATGCATAGAAGCATACTTTTAACATAAAACTCATTATAAACTATAGTGTATTTAATTTTAAACACATTATACAAACCTTTCAAGCACAAGCCCTAAAAATATATTTTTTTAGTAAGTACAACAAAACAATGCCAATGTACAATCAATAAAGCACCAACCTAAAACCTTTACTTTTATTTATTTACACTTAAATTAACCTAAACTAGTATTTATCTAAAATAAATTAGAAAACCTAACTAAGTATTTACACCACTACACTATAGGTACAACATGCAAAGCCCTAGGTACTACCCCTAAAGCCTAACGCCCCCCCTTGTTACCATAGTTAGAATTGAACTAGACATTTACCATTTAGTTTCCTATATACTACATGTAATTACCCTAACCACAAATAATTACTTACACCATGAATGAACACATCATCTTGTTACCTTGAGATTTTACCAAAGTCAAAGGTTGTGGATAAAACCTTTGGCTAGGGATTTACCACACCATTCCTTGTCTCCCTAAGACCACATGCACCCTCCAAATGTCATGCAACACATCACCTTGTCCTCTCTTTTGCTAGACAAGGTGACTTAGCACCTTCTGAATACATGCACTCCCACACCTATATATATATGCCCCTCCCCCTCCTCAATTCTCATCCATCACACACACCATATAACACTACCCACACTCACATATATACTGAAAATTTACCCTAAGTAGTGAAAGGAAAGGCTAAACAAAAGCTTAGAAGGAGTGGAGTACTTAGAGATAATTAGCAGCTATTAGGAGTTTTTCTTCTGGTTTAAGAAACACATTATTTGTAAGTGTTCCACTCTCTTCTTTAATCATTTTTTCAATATCTTATATCACTTAGTTATGTTAATAAAACTCATAACATGTAGGAATAAAACTGGAACCTGATTTGGTACACTTTCTGTACAAACGCAACTATATGAAAAACCTTTTTGTTTTGTGGTATTAGCTAAGGCAAACACTATAAGGATTAACCATTAAGGATGTTACATGATCAGTAGTAAAACCCTAAACCTAAGTCTTAGACCTCTCAAAGTTTAAAACGTTTTCTTTTCTTTTCTGCTTCAGGTCTTGACGCAAAAACAGCCCAGCCCCCTACTTGCGCACCATTTATCTACATCAGGTTAGAGGTATGAGGGCCAACCAAAGTACCATTGTAAACCCCACCTAGGATACTCTAAAACGCCCCCATAACCTGGTTGAAAAGCCTAGTTTTCATGCATAAGAACAACAATTCTTTAGGGCCAAATTTCCTAAAAACCAAAAGTTCAACTAATCATGTCTTTGGTAAAAACATGGGATTTTTGATAGATTCGATTATGAACTATCTTAGAAACATTAAAAATAAGTTAAACAACATTTCACAAGGTTGCATGCAAAAGAAATAAAGTTTTATAGTTGGAAAACGAGAATTTCAATTTATCAAGACTGGCCTAAGTAGCCCTTTTCCCTAATTAATATCTCGTTAGATAAAGGGTTGCAAAGTATGAGAGTTACACCATTTTAAAAAGCCCGCTGCAAGGATTTTAAAGCCCCAATAAAGTCTTTAAAAGCTCTTATAGTCTCTTTTATAATTAACCAAAAAGTAGGTGACTCGCGAGCTTTTCATAAAAAGACCTTGCATGCATTCTACAAAATTTGAGTCGTAGGAGTTATAGAATGTTAGATAATAACTTAAAAAGAGTTAATTAACATATTACGATGTCCCTAGGTGACACCGTAAATGAAATTTCCTTAAAACGCGTCGTGGCCAAGTGGCCATGTTCATGGACTTGTTTCTCTCTAACCAAAGATGACTAAGATATGAGACCTATACCATTTAGAATAGCTTACAACAAAGTATTTAAAGGATCAAATGCTTCGTAAAAACATTGGCTTTCCTCGTGCAAAATCTGTCCTCGTTTGGCCCTGTTATCGCCTAAAACCAACAAAAGGCACCTAACCCCCTACTTTGGAAAATCATTGCGACCAAACCTTAAGAGCTTAAGACATCTAGTTTGAAACATTAGAAATACTACCGGACAAACTCTTGAAGGGATCAAGAACGTAGTAAAAACCTTTTAAGACATCGCTTTTATTTACCCACACTTTTGTCAATTTAGGCCTAAAACAAGTGAATATTTTTTATAAAACTACAAGTATAAAAATTGTAATTTTTGAAAGATAAAGTTTTCTTGGGCCAAAAATGTAATTTCTGCAAAGTTAATTATGCAAGGGCTGATTTTGTCAATAACCCATAGTTGAGGGTTTAAAGTGTCATTTTTGAAAGTGCAAGGGTAAAAACTATAAATATTTAAAATTGTAAATTATAACATTTTGGAAACATAAAATATATAACAACTTGAGTTTCGATAAAATTTATTATCAATCATGCGAGCCATAAAAATAAGAATGATAAGTATTGCTAATTTTTTAAGAGACTTCATGTTATCTAATTATCGATAAAGCATTATCATCGCATAAACTTGAACTCGAATACTAAAGACATGACACCCAGGTCGAGAGTCGGAGCAGTTTGTTGATATTACCTAATTTGTTTTCCATCTAGACTACGGTAACAACAAGGTGAGTTCATAGTCCCACTCTTACATATTCTTTTCTAAACTCGTGGGGAGATACATGCTACAAAAACCGAAAACAAGTATTTTTATGTATACTATCCTGATTGATATTGCTTAAGTACCTACTGTTGCCACTAAAAGTCCCTCATATCATGAACCATTAATCACTTACGAGTGAACGCGAATATAGTGAATAGATCTATTGGCAGTTGACGCCCTATTTGTGTTAGCCGGATAGGTAACCAAATGCACTTTATTTGAGAATATTAGGAGAATGGCAAACTCCTATGGAGGGCATTGTTGCTCACATAATCACTATGATGTTTGTAACTTACGTCATTATTATGACGCGTTCGTGTTAAGGTTTGCGTGTCATGAGACTTAGGGCAATATATTGTACTACAATATTACTGATTTTACTACTGCTTATCTTGTGTTCAACTGATTATTATGCAAACATTATGGATTCACTCAACCTTTGTGTTGACTTTTTAACATGTTTTATCTCAGGAAACTAGAGCACAACCTGGCACGGAGTGGCTATGGACTTTCTTATAAAAAGGGCGTCCATTTTGTTATCATTCACCAGAATAAAACTATGTATTTCAGTATTTCCGTTGGGACCTTTATTTTGTAAAACTCTGATTTAAATAAATGAATGATAACTGTTTTATCTAAAACGTCTCTTTCGAGCCGTTTATCTATTATTATGATTGTGATCCATGAAGTAATACCCCAACCTTAATTCCGCTGCGTATACCGAATTTGGGGGTGTTACAGATTGGTATCAGAGCCATAGTTATAGAGAACGGAATACAAAACCGAAACTATAACTCATTTTCACACTTAAATAAAGTCGTCCGTGCCACTACACCATTCAGACACTGTTTATGCATGTTTATACTGATTATTTATATATATAATGAGATATTTACAATTACCGGGGTTGTTACAGAGTTATGTCTTTTCCTATCCCTTATATTATTATCTTATCGGATTCTGAGTCCGAAGACACCATTCCTTCCACGGATACGTTAGTTCATTCGCCAGCACCCAGCCGCGCTATGGAAGATATGGAGTCCGATCCTTTAGAAGAGTCATCTGAGGATTTCGCGGTAGTACCTGATGTAGACCCTGCACCTAGGTACACCATGAAGACAGAAGACGTCGCGGTAGTACCTGATATCGCTCCATTTCCTGACGATCCATATGTGCTAGCTAGGAGAGGATATCCTACTTTTGCAGATGCAGAGCCATCTGAGACAGCACTTCCCGTACACTTACCACCACCCCCACACCCATACATGTTACCCACGTATGTACCGCCGCCAACTACACCGCCCCCACCATCAGCTACAGACTTTGCTCCCCCGTCACAGCCATATGAACTCGGAGAAGAGGCAAGGACCATCATTACTAGGTACAATGTCGTACGGTCACCCATTCCAGATATCCCTACACCGCCACGAATATTTGAGATTGGAGAAAGTTCGCAAGCAGCAATGGACCGACCACCCACCATTCCCACACTATTGGCATGCTTGGAAAGACATGAGGAGCAGATTGATACTGCCTTAGGTCATCTAGATGAGTTACCTTTGGAGCGCATCGAGTCACTTGAGGATTCAGTGGAGGAATTAGTTTCTAAGAAAGCAACTATGCAGCAGGAGATAGATATTTTGAGCACCGGAATGCAGGAGACTCGTGAGAGGGCAGATAATCTGGAGGAACATCACGGGCGAACTAGTCAACATATACCGCTGCTATATGACAATGACGTGATGATGTCACAAGCAATGATGAGGCAGAGTGATGACTTAGTAATGGCTTACTCTAGAATTACCACGTTAGAGGCAGTAGTGGTAGATATCCAGGCCCGATACCAGGAGTATATACAGGTCCTTCTCAGCATGATCATAGAGCTGGAGAGTCGCCGCGAAGAAGCCCCTGGTAGCCATTAGAGTAGGTCCTTATCTAACAGTTTTTGGTATGATATCCTAGCCACGGTATGTGGCATAAATATGACACTTGTAATATTTTGTTATATGACAAAGTTTGCGAGTTGTTTATGACAATATATGGTTTTGATATTATGCTGTGTTATGATATCGATTGATGTGGACCAGGGTGAATTACTTTACCGTGTGATAGTATTCGAGCATGATATGATCATATGATTCTTATATTGCTATGATTTCAATGCGTATACCTTGTTATTTGTTATGTTATAACATAACATGGTCATTCTAAACATATATTTTCTTGTGGCATTAATAGAAATATGGCTCAAACAAGAAACTCAACCGAAACACCAGCACCCGCCATGTCCCAAGCTGATATCCAAAAACTAGTTGCAGACAGTGTTGCTGCAGCACTCGAGAGACAAGCAGCAACCATGGCCCGCTCTGGGAGCACTAGCAGGCCTAACGGAGAAAGTGAGGCAGCTATATCTCGCAAGTGTACTTACAAAGATTTCATGAACTGTAAGCCAACATTTTTCAAAGGAACATAAGGAGCAACTGAGTTGGCTCACTGGTTTGAGCGAACAGAGACAATATTCATGAGAAGCGGTTGTTCTGATGGCTGCAAGGTCACTTTTGCTACGGGGATTCTATTGGATGATGCCCTATCTTGGTGGAATGCTTCTGCCCAAACTATGGGTGTTGAAGCAGCTTATCAACTCACCTGGGCTGACTTCAAGAAGCAGATGCTAAAGAAGTACTGTCCCTGCACCGATATTAAGAAGTTGGAAGATGAGTTTCACCAGCTAGTGGTGAAAGGAACTGATCTCAAGACCTACAACCGGAGGTTTCAGGAACTGGCAATGCTATGCCCAAGTGTAGTGCCTGATCTCGAGAAGACATTGGAGAAGTAAACTGAAGGCTTACCCCGCAGTATCGAGGGTAATGTCACCTCATCAAAACCACAGTCACTAGAGGAAGCAATTTCTATTGCTCAGACATTAATGGATCGGGAAGTCAAGCGTGGTTTCACCCAAGGAGGTAATGATCACAAAAGGAAGCTTGATGACAAAAGGGCCACCCACCATCACAACAACTACCCCAACAATAACACCTACTACAACAACAACAACCGAAACAACAACCATCATTACCAACAGAACCGAGGGCAGGAAACTGCCAAAGCTCATGTAGCCGCACCTGCTGGAGGCAGTGGATATGCTGGAAATCTGCCCTTATGCAACCAATGCAAGATGCATCACAATGGGCCATGCTTTATTAAGTGCGGAAAGTGTCACAAAACCGGCCACCAAACCAAAGACTCTAGTGCCTCAGGTGCAAATTTGCAGCCTGTAGAAGTGATATGCCACGGATGTGGTGAGAAAGGACATTACAAAAATCGATGTCCCAAACAGAATGGCAACAAGAAAAACACGGCCCGTGCAAGAGCTTACATGCTAGGAGATGCAAACACTCAGCATCACCCGGATGTGGTCACGGGTACATTTTCTCTCAATCAACATTTAGCTAAAGTATTGTTTGATACCGAAACCGATAAAAGCTTTATATTACTTTCGCTTCTTACTTAAACTCACCCCGACTGCCCTAGACTATTTCCATTCCCTAAGTTTCTTCCACGTATCCTAGAATCTAATCTACAAACTTTATTCCAAGCTATTTTGTTATCACCCCGGAAATTGATAATCTGTCATCTACCAACTATTTATTACCACTAGGCGAACCAATAATTCTTGTTACCTTAAAAAGATATTTATGCTGCCATTTTATAAAAACAAAACGTTGAACACCATCTAAAACTTTTGAGAAATATAATACCACTTTGACTGAATCAAGCATCACATCATTTTTCCTCAATTATACATAGCCTGATCACCTATGTCTAATTTAGGAAGAATCATGTCATGAAGGAAACAGTCATCTTCACAGATTTCCTAAAACAATCTTTCAAAAGCAAAACTTCGTAACCAGATAACTATTCATACACATCCTTGTAATCAACGCTCCATTGATATCCACACTTTTCCCACACCATAACCAACACCGAGTGAATCTCAAGGACGAGATTCCATTTAAGGAGGGGAGACTGTAACCACCGGTAAAAATCCGCCTTTATATTAATAATAATCCATTTTCTACGTACATTTTTTTTACAACTAGATAATAAGCCGCACTCACAAACTGCTCACTTGCATAGTTAATGCCTTTGATATGTACACTCGTAAGTGACAATGGAAATCTCACTAGAATGTCTTTCTTCAAACTTCCCGGCATGGTCACCCATGCCAGTTGAGTCCTCACATAACATACGGGATGTCTGGTATATAGTATCCTTATATCATTAGCGTCATTTCTAATAAAATGTTTACAATATAAATTAGGCTTTTCTTAAAGCTTTGATTTATAACAATTTTGATACTATGTCATAAACCCTAAGGTACAAACCTTTAAACTTAATGTACAAAGCTTACAAGGCATAAAACCCTAACTCAGAGTATTTTCCGGTTAAAACCCTAGTTTGCAAACACTATGATTTTATGTAAACGAAATCACAAACTAAAATCTAAAATATACATGAAACCTTTACAAATTACCAAGGTACAAGTTTATCAGGCCAATGTACAAGTCATTGATGCATAGAAGCATACTTTTAACATAAAACTCATTATAAACTATAGTGTATTTAATTTTAAACACATTATACAAACCTTTCAAGCGCAAGCCCTAAAAATATATTTTTTTAGTAAGTACAAAAAAACAATGCCAATGTACAATCAATAAAGCACCAACCTAAAACCTTTACTTTTATTTATTTACACTTAAGTTAACCTAAACTAGTATTTATATAAAATAAATTAGAAAACCTAGCTAAGTATTTACACCACTACACTATAGGTACAACATGCACAGCCCTAGGTACTACCCCCTAAAGCGTAACGCCCCCCCTCTTGTTACCATAGTTAGAATTGAACTAGACATTTACCATTTAGTTTCCTATATACTACATGTAATTACCCTAACCACAAATAATTACTTACACCATGAATGAACACATCATCTTGTTACCTTGAGATTTTACCAAGGTCAAAGGTTATGGGTAAAACCTTTGGCTAGGGATTTACCACACCATTCCTTGTCTCCCTAAGACCACATGTGTTGGCGTATTTGGCCCAGTAGCAGGGTTAGATAATCAATCTTCAGCAGATATACTCAACTGTTCAGCAGAAACAAAACAAAGGTCAGTAGTAACAGATACCACTTGGTGGTTACCGGATATCACTTGGAATCGTGTGATCACTTTCCAAAGTAAACTATTCGACCCTAATGCCTGGGTTACACGAATATCTACTTGGGATAAGACCAAATGCAGTTATAGAATTAGGCACAATTCAATAACCCTTGCGCTTATAAGTGTTTAGTGTTTTCTGTGTGTTTTTCATGCATAATCAGATCTCCTATTTATAGGAGATTACTCTCAACCGTTCAAATGGAATTATGAGGATTAATCGGCCCATTAATCACCTCATAACTATCCCCATTATAGCCGTTAGTGGTTACATGACCAATTAAACTTGGTCATTAAGCAGTTGTAACTGCCATTTAGCAGTACTTTAACACTATCAGTACTTTCATACCTCTAGCAGTACTTTCATAGCACTTCAGTGGAAACACTGCCTATCAGTGGAAACACGGCTTATCAGTGGAAACTACAAGCAATACTTTCTACAAGCAGTACTTTCCACAAGCAGTACTTTCCACATGCAGTACTTTCCACAAGCACTACCAATACAAACCACTATAAGAGTCAGGGTGTTCATGGACCTTATGGGTGTACACTCCGTACCTCCTAACCCATTACAAGGTGTGAACTAATCTCACAAGTGCACTAAATTTAATAAATAGCAAGCTGTTAACATAGCTTCACCCCAGAACCCTTGACTCAGTCCTGAATAGGACAACATGGAATTAACCATCTCCTTCAGCACCCTGTTTTTCCTTTCAGAAATACCATTTTGCTGAGGAGTATAAGGGGTAGTAGTTTCATGGATTATTCCAACAGACTGAAAGTACTGAGTATCCATGTACTCACCTCCCCTATCAGTCCTTAATCTTTTGATCAAAGACCCAAGTTGTAATTCAACTTCTGTTTTAAACACTTTGAATTTATCTAATGCTTCATCCTTGGTATGTAACAGATAGACATAACAAAATCTAGAAGCATCATCAATAAATGTCACAAAGTACTTCTTATTACCCAAAGAAGGAGTAGCATGCAAATCACACAGGTCACTGTGTATAAGCTCCAAGACCTTAGTCTCACGACTAACACCCTGAAAAGGTTTCTTGGTTATCTTGGTCAACATGCAAGTTTTACACTTTTCAGTGTCCATGTCAAAAGCAGGGATTAAACCATCCCTAGACATATCTTGCACCCTTTTATAGTGAACATGACCAAGTCTAGCATGCCAAAGGGTAGAATCAGTCTGATCATATGTGGTCACAAAAGCTGAAATAACACTGTCAGTGGTAATATTAAGCCTGAACATTTGATTACATAAATAACCAAAACCAATAAAAACACCACATTTAGAAAGAACAAATTTATCAGATTCAATAACTTGTTTATATCCATGATTATTCAAAACACTACTTGAAACCAAGTTCTTCCTCAGGAACATGAATAACATTAAACAAAGTTACAATCTTTCCAGAACTAAAATTAAGATCTACACAACCACGACCATGCACCAAGGCTGTTGACTCATTTCCCATGTGAAGAATAGAGCCATCATTCAGTGACTCATAAGTCTTGAACCAGCTTCTATCTTTACACACATGAACTGTTGCACCAGAGTCAACCCACCACGCAACATCATCATCCTTTCAGTGAGTTGGCTGAACCACCACTCCCTGAACCATTAGTGCCTGATCCATTGGCTTTACCACCAACTTTAACACCCTTGCAGTCCCTTTTAATGTGACCAGTCTTGCCACATTTCCAACAAGTAGGTGTTGCCTTCTTGTTAGGATCTGCCCTTGTGTTGTCATGATACTTGCGTTTGCCTTTGTTGTCATTGTACCTGGTGGAGTTGTTATGCTCCACCATATTGACAACAGATGGTCCAGCAGCATTGCTACTCTTTAGCTTGTCATTATCCTGCACCTTGAGAGATTCTTCTGTTAGGTCACTAGTTTTACAAACACAAGTTATAAGAGAAGAGATAAGGCGATTGAACAAGTAAACAAGCACACACATACGATATACTAAAGACGGCTTAGGCGTGAGGCATATGTGAAAAGAAAACTTGAACAACCAACCCTCAAATGAGGGTTTACAAGAGTATTTATAGGAGGGAAGCTAGGGCAACACTCCTAGTTCCCATCCTTTCTTATGTGGGCTTGGGCCTAAGCTTATGGGCCTTCTACATAAGCTTGACCTTAAACAAACATAAAGGCCATAATAAAGCTACATATTACATATGAAATATAAATACTTGAAATACTGTTCAGGAGTGATTCCAACAATCTCCCCCTCAAGTATATATGAATGTAAACGGTGAAGGCGTTGATATAATAGTAGCAGTGACGTCTTCTGACATTCTTCTTTCTTGTGAGAGGAATTTCCTTGATTCGAACAATCTCCCCAGTGTAGAGAGATAGTTATCTTTGAACAGTTATGCTTTGACGTCATCTTTAACTTTGTTCTTTGATCATTGTTCTTTGTGGTGAAAGTGATAGTATGTTGTTGTCTGCATCAGTCTGCCTCAGGTCTGCTTCGCTGCTCCAGTGTCTCCATGTCATTCTTCGACATGCTCACACGCTCTTTTACGTTGGAAATCAATACTGATGAAGTTCTGTAAGTCTTTGACTTTGTAGATTCTTTGGTTTGACGAAGAATCATTCTGACGGTTGTGTTGCTGTTGAATAGAACTTCCATTAGTGATGATGTTGGCGTGAGCATGAGAAGAATCAGCACGATCATTCCGCTCCAGAGCTTCCATAAGAAGAAAACATTTCAAACGGTTAGTAATAAGCGGTTTCCGGCACTTACAAGTTTGAACTTCGAGAGTGTTAACAGCATAGTGTGAAAACACAACTCTAATTCTTACAAAGGCCGTTCCTGAACTGGAGTCCCACAAGTGAGATAACGCGATGTACCGAAGTACATCTACAGTTCAGATGAGTCGCTGAGGTACACCGAAGCATCACCTCACGACTGTAGACCGTTTGAGACACACTCCGCGTAATCCATGGGGAGTTACCGAAGTGACCTGCTGTCAGGGCTGTTTGATGTTGACCCTGGCAGGAGTTTCCATTCAATCACTGAGGATCACAGATGTGAACCTCTCATAAATGTTCTCGACAGATTGCTAAGATCTGTGAAGGACTCGATATGAACCACTGATGATCTTATTTGTTGATCATCAAGTGATTAAATGTCAAGTGTTCCTAAGAGATCTTTTGATGAATCTCGTGGCTCTAGACTCAATAGTGCGTTTTGGTTTTCCTGAGCGGAGACTAGGGAGAGGGTCTCCTTCTTCAATACCAGCGATCTCTAAGAGAAAGCCAATAGTTTACGTAGGGTTCCCTGTGAGAATGAAACAAGCTTTTGTTGAGAAAAACTTGAGTGGCTAAGAAGGTTTAGTGCATGCGTCACTGGGTCCATGACGACTTTTAATCTTCAATACCGGTGTCACTGAGTGACATCCAGTAGCATATGAATTGAACCCGGTGTCTGCCCTAAGTTGAATAATCTGGAGGGCTATTTCTTTTCACCCTTTACTTTACATTTCTTTTTTATTCTTCAACTCCTTCTTTATCCGATTCTCACTTTCTCCTTTTTATAATCATTCCTAAGGACTTCTAACATTAACTAATGGTAGTGTCCTTGGGTAGATCCCTCCGGCTCTGGCGGATCATAGGACGGTTATTCCTAACCTTAGTCACCTTATAACTCCATGACTAACCTATGTTTGCCATTAAAACCACTGTATGTGAAAATATCTCTCAAAGGGTTTGTTAATGAAAAACATGTTTGAACCACAGTGAGAGATGATGTTTTGCATAAATACTCCCCCTCCACATGTGCTTAATAGTTTTAATGGTTAAATGCATAGTGAGGAAAGAGCGCGCACTTTTTGAATTGATCCACTGAAGATAGACAATCCCCCGCGAGACACGGTTACGTTGCATAGTTAAAGAGTTACATTGTCAGCTTTTAGGTGACAACTAGCTCTAATAACTACCTTGAAGGTGTAGACAAACCTCGAAAGGTTGTCATACCCGTCAGAGTTCATGTCTATCAAAAGTTTCTCGAATGGTACTTTCTACTTGGACAAGTCCTTTGCGAGACACGTTTACATTACTAGCGAACTAGCTTGAAATTATTACCCGTCCAGGACAAGTCTTTTCGAGTTACTAACAGTTTAGTACCGTCAATTCGTTGGTTAAGTCTGAGGTACACAGATTCATTTGCATTTTGTACAACATATTTCTTATCACACAATTTTCTCCCCCTCAAAAATGGCATATAAAATGTTATTTTTGAACGGTTGACAATAAATATGACCATTTCGAGTGTTACGGGAAGACGACCACTATGAACAATTTGTGAGCAAAGTTTTAATTCAAATACTCCCCCTCAACTAGTGATATAAACGGTTGAGGTTTTGAAAATTCATATGGGGAAGTACTTGTCTTTTTGAGCAAAACCTTGAAAAGTGGAAGGTTTGATAGGTTTAACTCAAAAATAAGAAGCTTTCGCTCCTTTTATAAGGATTGTGGCACTGAGGCGTACCACATGGTCCTTTCTTGACAATTACGGGTTGTACACTGTTATGTGTGCACAAGCCATTAGACATATTTATCATGCATCCAAATATAGTGAATAGAAACAATTCAAGGAGTACCGGGAAGTCCAGTGATTTTTCCAGGAGTGCAAACAGGGCGTTGAAAACCAGTAATGTTCCTCCTGGGTCGACCACCAACAAAGCTCTCCAATCGTCTGAACTGATCCCTTCTGAACAACCTTTCATCAATCATTCTGATGATCCTTCTCACATCCCTTCTGTCCTTAGAGTTTCATCGCTTTGGATTCCCAATCTTTTCATGTATATCCTTCAACCGATAAGCCAATCCATCCCTGACCAGCTTCAAAGTGTGATCCCCAAATTTGTGAAGATCGTCACACGCCATTAAGCAGTTTCGTTGAAGTTCACTTCGGTAAACGACTCCGACAGGTTTGCTGATGAGCGTCAGTTGTGTAAGCTTGTTGATGTCGGGAAGATCAAACTGTGGTGGAGTGAAGTTTACACGTTTCTGATAAGATTCAACAGCAAGCTGAAGATCTTCAACACGTTCTTTGATAACAATGCGTCTGATGAAGATGAGCAGTGACTTGATGAATTCACGTTGTACTTTAGTTGGAAATTGTCTCATGCGACCTTGAACTTTGGCAAGGTACATGTCTTCAATATCGTTGATGTTCAAATTCTCAAAGTCAGCTTCAGAGAATGCATAGTCCCTTTCGTCTTGTCTTTTGACTACAATCTTTTTGAGAAAAGTGTAGTCCCATTTAGACGAAATACCAACATGTTGGATGGCAACGATACTTTTAGTACTGAACACTACATGTTGAGACTTCTGAACCAAGCAGCTTCTGTAGTAGATTCTTCGGCGTTCCGGCCAATGGTGAATCCCATACATTGCATCTTGGTCATACGCTACCACTTTGTCGGAGAACATGTGGGTAGCACGTTCCTTGATGGCTATACAATCAGAGTATATTGCAGCAGGGAATGGAAGTGTCAGAGATGTAGCGTATTTCCTAGAACCATCGCCACCGTGTTGAAGAAAATCTAAGTCTTTGTTGAAGAAATGTCTGAAGGGAATCCTAGGCTGATCAGGTTGGCCAATTATGGGTAGAGGTCGAGACCCGTCGGTGTAATATGGAGGATTGTCTCGTTTGGTGAAGTCGATGTTTGCTTCTGGGTTGAGCCAATCCATGTTGTTAGACATGGCTCGAGCAATGTTTTCAAGGTGATATTCAACCTCGATTGCACTTTCCGAGCTGTTTTTCAAAAGTAGGAATGCATCATTCTTGATGCGCTTCAACTCAGATTTCGTCATCTTCTTCACGCGGAACCTTTCTTGCAGAATCTTTGCATGCTCCAAGGTATTACCGTCTACCAATTCTTGACCTTCTTCAGGGTAGGGAGTGTTGTTAACAAGTGTAGCAAACCATTCAAATTCTTCAATTTTATCGTCATCTAGCCATGATACGACGTCAGTATGAAGCGTCTTCTTCTTCTTTTTCGAAGGCTTAGATGATGATACTGGTTTCTGTCCTTGTTTGGGAGAGGTGGGTTGTTGTAGGGGCTCAAGGACCTCTTCATCGTCACCACCCGTATACTCAAAGTAATCACCTGTTTTTTGAGTCAGGGGCGGTAACTCGGAATCGTCCTGAGGTTTATCAGTAGAAGACCGAGGTGGAGAAGACTTTTGTTGAGAAGAAGTCCGTTGTAGAGGAGGTGGCATCGAGGAAGATTCACCAAACTGCTTCTGACGTTTTGGTGCAGAGTCTTTATCCTTATCATCGTCATCTCTTGGTCGTTTGGGTTGATCGGCTGACTCCTTGCATGATGATATGAGTTGAAAATCAAGTAGATTTTCGAAAAATTTAGCTTCATCCGAAGTAAACGTTCCAGATCGCTTTGACATTTGCATCACTAGTTTAGCGATTAACTCAGATTCAGAGAGATCAGCTTCTTTGGCCATTGTATGTTTAACCAATGCGACGATGTTAGGGGTGAGTTGTCTGGAAAATACTTCTCTAGTCACACCGGGGACAGTGTCGAGAAGAAACTTGTGAGTATGATCTCTTGCTGTCTTTTCCAGTTCCTTTTGGACTTTAGGAACGATATCCTGAAGGTACTTGTTAGTGTAACCTTCGTTCATTTCGTTCAGTTCCTCTTTACGATGACTCTTCATGAACTTCTGAACAAATTCCCTTTCTTTCTCCATCTTGTCTTTCTCATCATTTAAGTACTGAATCTGGTCAGCAAACCAATTCAGTTTTCTGTAAAGTATGTCCTTCTTTCTGACTTGTTGGACAGCTTTCACAATTCTTTTATGAGTTTGAGAAATCCAAGATTTAGGTGGTTTCTTCACGGATTTGGATGATGATCTGGTTGACTTCGTTGATGGTGGTGGTGATGAATGAGATGAAGAGTCTGATGATGAGGAGACATGAGGAGACTTCAGGTCCTTAGGAGTTTCTGAGGTTTTCTCCTTTGAGTGTATTGGACTGTCTAGAAGAAACTTCGTATAATCATCATCGTCATCTCTAGACTTTTCTTTCTTAGTTTCCAGTTTCTCAAAATCATACACAATAGTATCCTCTACAGGCTTTTGTTGTTGCACAAGAGTGGTGGCACCAGATCCCTTATCGGGTCGATTAACCGCATCAGGATCTGGAGAGGAGTGGGCAGCACCGCTTGATCCTCCGGGGCCACTCATTTGATCTTTAGCAAATTCTTTGGCCTTTTGAAGGTGTCTGACGTTGTGAAACTTCTTCCTGTATGATTTATCCAATTGCTCTTCTTCTTCTTCTTCAGAGCTCTCATCATAGGGTACAATTGCTGGAGTCTTCCCTTTTTCTTGGACAGCTGGAGGACTTGGAGGTTTTGCTACTGAGGCAGGAGTTTCGGTTGCAGTTGCAGAATAATGAAACTCTTCATCTGTCTCAGTATTTTCAGAGCTCTCGTCCCTAAGTTGTCTTTGTGGTTCAAGTGTGGGAATAGGTTCGGCTTCCTTTACGGGAACAATCCTTTTAGGAGGAGGTTTCCTTTTAGGAACCTTCCTTTGACTCACAGTACTTGTTGCGCTTCCTGCACTTCCTCTTCTGGTTCTTCTTACAGGTGTTCCAGAAGATTTTTCGTCGAGATGACCAACTTTGCCTTGTCTAACTGCTTCCAGATACCTTTGGTACGTTTCGAGCTTTCTGACATCTTCAGTTAGAAGGAAATCTGGCAACACAGCACCTTGTTTCTTTGTAGACGATTCCTTGATTCTGACAGATAGAATAGGTTCCGTCAACATATCGTGATTGTCAGGGTCATTGAGCCTCTTGGGAATATCAGGGTGAAGTCCAAGTGCTCTCTGGATCAACAGTTTAGTATATCTGATGTAGGGAATCTTTGAGCCAAGCTTGTTGAGAAATGACATCATGTCATCCCAAATCAGAGCTTCGATAGCGATGTGTTTCATGTTGACCAATGCCCAAAATATTTGCAGTTCCATGAGCTTAGGATGCTCATAGCCACTGTCACGACCAGAAACAGACTTGGTGATGATCATGTAGAGAGTTCTCCAGGGTTGAGGAATACTCTTAAGCTCTACGTGAGAATGCTTGGTGATTACTCCTGTAGCCTCGTCATAACCGATATCGATTAAGAATTGGAGAGTTAGCTCTTCAGCAGGTGTGGCATATAGTTTGGTTGGATTGACTTCAGGAATTAGGAGAGCAGCCCTTAAGTCTGCAGGTGTAATGGTGACTTGTTTGTGATTCAGAGTCACCGTCACAGCAGTCCGTCCTTTGACCCTTTCCATAGTGTTCCAGAACTGTTGGATATAGATTTCAGGGACAGTTGCAGAGTGAGTGAGCATATTCTGATACAGATGAGTCTTCAGAATATCAATAGCAATTAGACACGAAGATTCTGAGCAAGTGAGGGTGTCAAAGTCAACACGGAGATTATTCTTTCCAATCTTCATTGGATAGCCATGAGGATAGATATCAGCAATGGAGAGAACTTCAGATGCATCCACATTCATTTGTTCAGCCATGTCGTGATCTGAAATAACATTAGCCAAAAGAACCAACATATCGAAAGACATAATGTTAGTCAACAGAAGGTCTTATTGTCTAGTTATTGAATGTACAGTGTCAATGATTGTTACGAGTCCTAAGTCACTTGTATATTCAATGGTCCAATGACGTCGTGAAATGTTTCGTGAGTTAGTTAACTTTAAGTTTTAAAGTTTATTTTATCACTTATGGTTCACAACATATCAAACGATTTCAGTTTATTAGTGACATTTTAGGATTCGTGATGATATGATTAGTTTATTTACAAGTTTGTACACGTAACAATTCATAACGAAGGTATGATCTCGGCTTATGCGTAGGATTGGTAAAGTTATGCGTAGACAGGAATGATATATGCGTAGGCGTAAACTTACGCGTAGAATCCTAACTTACGCGTAAGAAGTATTACGCGTAGGAAAAGGAGACCTTATGCGTAGGCATATATTAACCTTACGCGTAAGGTTACTCGTAAGAGTTGACCTTATGCGTAGAGGTCACTGTTTACGCATATCCTTCACAGGATACACGTAGTCCCATATGTAGAACCTTATGCGTAGAAGCTACGCGTAAGACTAATCTTACGCATAACAAGCTACGCGTAAGGTGATCCTTATGCGTAGATTAACAACAACCTTGATTCTGAATATTAAGTGTAGCAAGCCTGAAATAGAACATCATATCATCAAAGTTAAACACATAATATTCATTTTATGACAGATCAAAACATATTTGCTCATTTTAACAGTTACGCGTAGAACTGCATACGCGTAGTCTAAACCCTAAATCTACGCGTATGAGATCTAGCCATGGAATATGCATCAAACTTTTTCTGGTAGTTTAAGAGTGTTGAGGAAGTCTATATACCAAGTTATAACACCCAATTCATGGTGAATCAAAAATACCCAAACTTAAGAACTTTAAACCCTAATTCCAAATTGTTGATGATTTGGAGTTTCTGGGTGGTTATAAAGCAAGGAAATCATCAATTCATCATCATAAGAACATAACCCAACAATCTTTTTGACCAAAAACAATCACATTTGAAAATACCCAAAACCACGCATAAACCCTAATTTTCAAACTCATTTAATTCGTGAATCTGGGTTCGTTTTGAGGATAGAGAAAGTATCATTGATGTTATTAACACATTTTGACACTATCGTTTTAGCCACAAACACATAAACAAGATTATGCGTTCATACGCATACGCGTAGAACACAAGATCGACCATAGGTTAATATCTAACCGTTAACATTTAAAACGATTTGAAACCATTGTTTGTAATCTTGTTAGGAACACAAAAACACTTACAAATTGAAGATCTGAAACACGGATTTGATGAGCGAATTTTAGGCGTAGGATTAGTTTGATGATAATAAATGTGAGTTGTAAGTTAGGTGGAGGTGTATTTTATTAAAAGTGAGTTTAACCTTTTGACAGTTTTGGTCCCTCCACCTTTTCCTTTTTCAAACAAAGCCTTTTAACTTCCATTTTGGTTACCAAACAAAGATTTTTAGGAAAGAAACATGACGACACTACCCCTCGACTTGAGAAAATAATGAAAGGTTATTAATTTAAGTCCGAGGAGTGTCTTTAAACCAGAAAGTGTACCACCATTTGTAAAAGAATCAACCGAGATGTGATAACATGCAAGTACACAGATGTTTTGAGACAGTTAAGAGTTTAATTTCTCCCCCTCAACACTTGATCGGAAAAAAAATACGGAATTTTGAAAGATTAAAGTGTTGACGGAAGAAATGTACTTGCCATGTTGAAAGAAAGATAGATTAGGAGAATATTTTTGTTGTTTTATCGGATTTTATATTTTTGTATTTTGTTTTTGAAAAATTTATTTACAAAAGATGTTTTGGTGTTTGACAGGTTTTTAAGACTGTTTTAAGAGGTCATCCAATTCCTCTTGAGTCAAACACCTCATACCAATCCGGTGGACCAACTCATTAAACCTAGCGGGTGGCAAGGCTTTGGTGAGAAGATCTGCCAATTGGTATTCTGTACCCACAAAGTATAGTTCAACGGTACCCTGTTCCACGTGGTCCTTGATGAAATGATAGCGAAGATCGATGTGCTTTGATTTCGAGTGCTGAACTAAGTTGCACGAGACTGCAATGGCACTCCGATTGTCGCAGTACATTGGGATTCTGTCAAATACGTAACCATAGTCTTTGAGTTGTGTTCTCATCCAGATGACTTGAGCACAACATGCGGACATGGCTACATATTCTGCTTCGGTTGATGACAGCGATGTACAATCCTGCTTCTTTGATTGCCAAGACACCAGTTTATCACCGAGAAATTGTAGTGCTCCTGAAGTACTTTTCCTTGAGTCTAGGCATCCTGCGTGATCAGCGTCTGAAAAAGCGATTAGTTCAAAACCAGAATCCTTCGGATACCAGATCCCCAAGTTAATGGTTCCCTTGATGTATCGGAGGATTCTTTTAGCCTCAGAGAGGTGGGTTTCAGTTGGTCGCGACTGATAACGGGAGCATAGATAAACGGCAAAGACAATATCAGGTCTGCTAGCTGTTAGATACATGAGAGACCCAATAATACTTCGGTATTTGGTAGGGTCAACCAATTTCCCATGTAAATCAGCATCTAGTTTCTTGGTATGAGTCATTGGTGTGGCATAAGTATCACAGGTTTTCATTCCAAATTTGTTTAACAATTCAAGGGCATATTTGGACTGACTCAAGAAAATACCACGGGGTGATTGATGAACTTGCAGTCCTAGAAAGAATGTAAGTTCACCCATCATAGACATTTCAAAATTTTTCTTCATTAGTTTTGCAAAAGCGATTGAAAACTTTTTATGTGTAGACCCAAAAATGATGTCATCCACGTAAATTTGAACAATTAAGATATGTGCCCCATGATATTGTATAAAAAGAGTTGGGTCAACCGAGCCTTTGGTGAAATTATTGGCAATGAGGAAAGATGATAGCTTATCGTACCATGCCCGAGGGGCTTGTTTGAGACCATAAAGAGCTTTGTTCAGTTTGTAGACATGGTTCGGGAACTCAGGATCAACGAATCCATCTGGTTGGCTGACATAGACCGTTTCTTTAAGTTGCCCATTGAGAAACGCCGTTTTGACATCCATCTGATAGACCGTCATATTCATATGAGCTGCGAACGCGAGAAATATCCGAACAGCCTCAAGACGAGCAACCGGAGCAAAAGATTCTTCAAAGTCTATTCCCTCTTCCTGACGATAACCCTTAGCAACTAGACGTGACTTGTTTCGGATGACGTTCCCTTCAGCATCCAATTTGTTTTTCCAAATCCATTTTAGACCAATGACGTAGACCCCTGTTGGTCTTTCAATCAGTTCCCATACTTCAAGACGTTTGAATTGGTTGAGTTCTTCCTGCATGGATTCAATCCACTTGTCTTTTGTCATTGCGTCTTTAATGTTTTTAGGTTCAGATTGGCAGACAGTGAGTGCATAAATGCAATGTTCACCGTCTGTGTGAAGACGTTGTCTCGTAACGACTGGTTGATTCGGGTTGCCAATAATGTTAGCCAGAGGATGATCTTTTGTCCATCTATGTGTAGAGGGTTGATGTTGGTATACATTGTGCAGATTCTGAGGATTCAAATGGTTTGTTGAAGATTCCGCGACATCTGGTGCAGCAGTTTCATTTGCAAACGGGTTGAAGAACGCATTTGGATCAAAATCTGCAGGTGGGGGTACTTCATTCAGAATATCATCAGCTGGTTCATCATTGTTGGAAGCGGTGTGTTCAACTGTTGTGTTGGAGTCAACTGGTGTAGGTGCATCTTCAACAGTAGTTGTTGTAGCAGGTGTATCAGGTATAGGAATATTATCAGGTTGTGCAGCGGAAACAGCGGATACACCTGGAGCACGTTCATCAATATCGTCACAGAACAGAGGAGCAAATAACCTTTCCATTTGTTGACGAGTTAGCTGAGGGCTTTCTTCAGCTGATGATGGGGGTTGAGGGAAGTTTAAACGGTTGTGACCGGGTTCTAAGCTGTTATACTCAGAAGCCATTTCCGTGAGTTCATCGAAATGAGCATGAATCGTTTCCATTACCTCCTTAGTTCGACGATTCCAGATCCGGAAACCTTTAGAATTGTCACAGTATCCAATAAAGACTCCAATATCAGCTTTTGCTTTGAGCTTTCCAAAATCATCACGATCATTATTCGGATAGCAAAGGGATCCAAATATATGAAAGTGTTTGAGGTTCGGTTTATAGTTGTGGACAAGCTCGAAAGGTGTTTTGTTGTGGCGTTTTGTGATCATAGAACGGTTTTGAGTATAGCATGCAGTAGATACAGCTTCTGCCCATAAGTAATCTGGAAGTTTAGCATTGATTAACATTGTTCTTGCAGCTTCCACTAACGTTCGGTTTCGTCTTTCAACAACTCCGTTTTGTTCAGGTGTACGTGCAATAGATGTTTGATGCTGAATTCCCACTTTCTCATAAAATTCACGAAGGGTTTTGTTAACAAATTCAGTTCCTTTGTCTGTTCTGATGATCCTGACGGTGTTGCGGAGCTGAACCTGTATTTTTGTGAGGAAGGTGATGATCATTTGTGGAGCTTGGTCTTTGCTACGAAGGAAGTAGACCCAAGTCCATCTTGAGTAGTCATCAACAATTACTAAGATGTAGCGTTTGCCATTGATCGTTTGCACGCGCATCGGGCCACACAAATCCATGTGAAGAAGATGTAGCACATGCTGAGAGCTGTGTTCCACCTTTGAAGGAAAATGAGCACGAGTGCTTTTCCCTTGTTCACAGGCTGAGCAAAGGTGATCTTTTGAATACCGGAATCGTGGGAGTCCTTCAACTAGTTTGTGTCGAGCAAGGTTGGTGATGGTTTGAAAGTTTAGATGTGAGAGACGACGGTGCCATAGCCAGGATTTTGTAGATGTTGCCTTTGAAAGTAAGCAAATGGGAGAGGAAGCAACCATGTCTTGCATAGAGATAGTGTAGAGACTAGAATTACGCGAGCCAGACATAAGGTCATTTCCTTGTAGATCACGAATGAAACAAGTTTTCTCCCTGAAAGCAACCTCCAAATCTCCATCACAAAATTGACCTACTGAAAACAGATTGTGACCGAGGCCTTCCACATAGTAAACCCTGCTGATTTCGATGTTCCCATTAACATAATCTCCGTAGCCCATGGTGGCTGCGAAGTGATCGTTCCCGAATCTGACAGTGCCAATGAACTTTGCAATAAAGTTTGATAACAGTTTAAGGTTGCCTGTTATGTGTCGGGAACATCCGCTATCAACAATCCAGAGAATGATCTGTATCACCTGCATTACACACAGACGACACAGATGGAATAGAAGTAGATGTGGAACCCGAAATGTTAGAGGGTTCCGAAGCAGGTATGTTAGACATACACACATTGATAATTTTAGGCATCCATTTAAATCCTAGTGTGTTATATATCCATTTCTGCCATCTATAACTACTCTTTGCTTTAGTCTTAGTGAAAGCACTAGGTGGTACTTCATTCTTAGGAGGTGAAGCGGGTGCTACTGTGATAGCAATGGTTGCCTTAGAGTCTAAAGAAGGTGGTTTACCAAGCACAGACTTAGAATGATTAGTGGGCCTAGAGGTATTCCGATTCTTAGGATTCCGTAATCGAGAGATTATAGCTTTAGCAACTCATTTGTCATGATAATCAGAATTCATACTCTTCTGACAAATATCACAAGGTGCATCAGACTGAATATCAAAAGTACTTAACGGTTTAGCATTCGTTACATCACTATTTGTATTACATTTGCCAGACGCAACATCTATAGTGGAAGCAACATGAGTTTTATTCAGAGTCCTAGGGTGTTCTTCTACTTTAGCATTCCTTATTGATCTTTTCTTAGGTCGCAACTTCCTATTCGTCGATTGAGTGCTCCTAGGCTGTGAAGTGCGGACGTTTGGAAAAGATGCAACTATTCCTGTTTCAGTAGAGGGAAACACATTAGCAACTTGTGATTTGGCAGTTGGAATTCTAGGTTCACGATTACTAAGTGTGACGGGTGCTAATCTCTTAATCACAGTAGGCGGAAGTTGTTCATACTTTCCTAACATTTCCCGTAACTTAGAGATGGTGTGAATTAGATCTTGATTTTCAGAACGAATATTACCAGCAAAATTCATGATTTCTCTAGTGTGAGCAAGATAGTGATCAAGTTCGTTTGATGCTTCAAGTCGAGTCTTTTTGAGTAAATCAAATATGACACCATATTCCTGTTTAACTTTTAAAAGTTCTTGTTCATATTTTGATATTTGACTTTTCAAAGACACGTTTTGATCATCCAATTGCTCAATTTTAGGATCAGAAGATTTTGTACTCAACTGAGCGATTTTCTTTTGAAAACTAAGTTGATGGTTGTGAATATCTTTTTCACACCAATGAAGACGACGTTTTGCATTGTAAATTTCCGTGTGTAATCGTTTATTTTCAGCTTTTAAAGACTCGATCTGAAGCACATTATCGGTGTTTTCAACAGTTACAACAGTTTCAACAATATCAGCAGAGATGTAATCAGATGCAAATGGCAAAGAATAGAATAACACAACATTATGGATATCAGCACAGATAACATCTTCCAAGAGTCGATCAACATCTTTTCTCAAGAGTTTCTTCTTACGTTTAGTATTAGAAATAGATGTTTCAGTTTTCTCGAAAACGTTTTTCATGACCCCAAGTTCCTTATGAAAATCCTTTTCCCAGGCAATTGCACAACTTTTCAAGTTTTTAACATTAGGTAAAAGATTTTTCTGAAAAATGTCTCTTTGTTCTCGCGCCAGAGGCGATTGAAAATGTTCAACTTTGATTTCAGAGCGATATTCTATCTCATGTTGTAAAATTTTGAGGTCAGCCATGAAAATGTCAAAATATCTAAGGATTTTTCGATTTTCAGGTTTTGAGTTTACTTCACTAATGGAAGGTAAAGGACCATAAGATTGTGCAAATTCTGTTTTGGGATTCACATTAGAAGACTCAGGTGTTTTGATGATAACCCTTGGTGTGTTAGAAGAATCCGTTGGTGTGACGAAAGTGACCGCGTTTTTGTAATTAAAAGGTTTGTTGTAAACAACATTTTTTAATTTTGATCGACTCTCGTCTTCTGCATCTAATTCCTCTTGACGATGATATTCAACAACACTCATGACAGTATTATCAATTTTGTATTCTGCACTGGAAACTTCAGGAGTTGGTTTGAATGTTTTTAGTGAAAGCTTTGGTTTGTAATCAGCTAGATTTTTTCCATATCCTTTTGGATTGGGTTTTAAGGTAAACTTTTCAATAGCTGTTACTGATTCACCATGTTTGTAAACAACAGTTTTAAACTCTTTAAGTTTGTTTTGTAAGCCGATAATTTCGTCAAGAAGGTCATCTACCCGATTCGTTGAATGCTTTTTGTATGCGGAGAACTGTTTTTGACAATTTAACAACTCAGCCTTAGCTTTTTGATTTTCCAAGGTGAGAGCGTTAATTTGCTTTTTATGTTCGTGTTTCAGTTGTTCTAATTCAGACAACAAAGCATTCTTCGAGGCGGCTAGATTACGCATTTGTCTCTCTAAATATTTTTCATTTTGATGAGATTTTGCAAAAGCGGCTTCAAAACCTTTTTCACGGTTTTCTTGAGTTTTGAAAAAGTTGAGTTGCATTTGTAAGCATTCAAAATCCTTGGTTAACAGTGCATTTTTACTTTTTAAGGACTGATTTAATGCATAACATTCCTCCATTTTGATTTTATGGTCTTGAATTAACCGAGCAAAATCTGGATGAGGCAACAGATCATCTTGTTCAACGTGAGTCTCAACATGATCATTCTTTAGATCCTCAAGTACGACCACGGAGTCAATTTGATTATCAAAGGAAACCATAAGGTCATCTTGATCGTCAAATGTAACTACAGGGTTAACTTGAAAATCATCAGAAAGAGATGTAGAAGACTCATTTTGAACAGTCTGATCCGTGCCGGATTCAGATATTGGCGGAGATATTAGTTCAGATATGATGATGGTTTGTTCGGGTACCTGAGACAAGCCATCAGTGTCATACACTGGGCCTGTATCACTCATGTGCAGCTCATGCATATTAGCCATCAACATAACAGCTGCATTAGCCTGCAAGTCCTCCATATCATCATCTGAGTCTGCATCTGCCATAAAGTTCTGTTCTTTGTCTGTAAGAGATCCACCAGCTTCATCCTTAAGAGCCAAAAGTAAAGCCTCTTTGAAATAAGCACTGTCCCTAGTCCTTGGCTTTGGGCATGCATTAGCCAGATGTCCCTTCTCATTGCAGTTGTAGCATCTAAGACCATTTAACCGATTCTGAGCATTTCCCTGTTCCACCACTTGAGCTCTGTTGTTATTCCTACCCACAACATTAAACCCTTGACCACCGCCCATCTGACGACCATAATCACGATTCTGAACTTCAACACGTCCATTGTTCACAACAGCTTGAGTCCGTGTATTAGATGAGGAACGAATACGATTGTTGGATTTGTTGGTATAACGGCCAAAAGCATTAGCAATCATTACAAATCCTTGTTGCAATGCTTCGAATGGATCGATTTCCTCAGTCGCTTCACTGACATATGCTTGAGCATTGTTGCTGTATGGAACCAATTGATTTTGTTGAGGTTGTTGCTGTGAAGGTGTGTTTCAAGCAGTTGGTTGAGTTGCTGGTTGAGAGGGATAATTCTGTTGAGCATACAAGGCAAGTTGTTGATTATCTGGTTGTGACTGTGATCCGTGCTAAACCGTCAAGTCTAATCACACAAGCTGGCCACTTGTGAATGGCCAACCGTAACAGACTTAAAACAGCTTAAGCACAAATACAATGAAGTCCTGGAGAATATAGTGAATTCCCGGGTCGTTAAGTCCCACGGAGACTCAATGGTGTGCAAACACTAGATCAGACGATAGAATGATCACTAATGATAGTGATCAGAAAAGATTTGGATGGATAATTACACTACTGAAAAAGGTTATAAAATAAAGCGACTTAAATACAAATAAAGAAAATTAAAAAGATAAAATATATTAAATAAACGCTATCACTATATTTAAAGTGATGAACGTTTAAAACTTAAAACTTACGTTTAAATAAAAAATTACGTAACGTACAAAATAAAACGTGAAACTTACACAATATAAATCCTAAAAATATGAAAAATACATTTTTACAATCCTAATGATAAAAGAAAATTTATAGAAAAAGAAAATTATTTTTATAACTATTTAATTAATTATTATTAATTAAAAACTATTTTAAACTATTTAATAATACTCTAAAATAAAAGAAAATATGAAATAAGATTAGAAAAATAAAATTAAGACTTAGAAAAATCTAAAATATGATAAAACTAATTTTAAAACTGAAAATATATTTTTTAGACTTTTTATATATTTATTATTAATTAATTACTATTTAAAACTAATTAAAATGCTAGAAAATATTTTTTAAACTAAGAAAATTATGGAAAAATATTTTTTTGATTTTTTATATTTATCTAAACTTAAGAAAATTGAACAATTATTTTTTTTGAAGCATTTCTTAATTTTTTGTATTAAAAGCTAATTAAAAATGCTTAAAAACTAATTTAAATTAAGAAAAATAGCAAACAAACTTGGAAAAATCTGAAAATTTCAGGAAAACTCTAAAATAATATAAGGAAGCTAAGAAAAATGGAAAAACATGGGGTTGTTAGGAGGAATATGAAACTGATATGGAAAGTGCTTATGAATAAGCACTTGGATAAGCCAAAAGCTCACCAAAAGGCACCAACTGTTAACAGGAACTATAATATGCTAAAAGAACTAGAGTGCAACAAATCTCAACTGCTTAAAACCTCTGAAATGCAAGATACCAAGTTTTGAGGAATTGAGATTTAAGCTAAAAAGCAGTTTCTGGTGGTCTACTTTGAGCCCAGGAATAAGCAATCAAATAAGCTAGCAACTAAAATCAAAAACTTAGAACTTACACTAGACCTAGGTGAGACCTTGTAAACTAAATTACAGACCTAGACAAGCTCAAATGAGACTTTTGCAAGGTTTGCAAAACCTGCAGATTCCCTGTGCAGGCTTGATGCCCTGCACAGGGCATCTAGGCTCATTTTGATAAGCTCTTTTAAAGCTTCTAAAAATTTGGTAAAAATCTGAAAAATTGCTAATAATAAACAAGACCAGCTGAGGTTTTTAAACATACAATTTTCACTTGCATTGACCTAGAACTGAGTGCATGAAAAATCCACCTATTATGGCCAAAACTGAGATTTGCAATTTGACTTTTGTGACAGAATTCAAAAACTGACTTTCTTGGACTTTGATCATGATTTGTGGACTGAAATTGATATATAATGATGAAATAAAACTACTACAATCTATCTCTATGTATTTTACACACAAAATAAGCTTTTAACTTGAAAATGACTCAACAGGTAAGCTGCTAAGGCAGATTAGAGTGGATTTTGACTTGAGAGATTACAGGCACAAAGGAATGACTCAAATGAGTCTCAAATGACTAAACAAACATGAAACACCAGAAACTTAACACTGAGTAAACCTAAACCATAGCTCAAGCAATCAATCCAAACACCCTTTAAAACATTGAATTGCAGACTTAAAAAGGGCTAGCTACTGATCTATCCTATATCATTGATCCAACTGAGCTCACATGATCATAATACAACTTATATAAACAGGTTTACATTAAAGATTACCACAGATACACTATAAGCATAAAATGCAATATTGCAAAATTTTGGAAATGAAAACAGAACTCACAAGGCTCCAGCTGTTGTTGCAGGCCAAAACCAAACCAAATTCTAATCTAACCTAACTAAATCTAACCCCAAAGCATCCTCTGCATCAACCACAACCTGTCCAAACTGGTAGAACCAAGATTGCAATACACAGTTGACTTTCCTTGACCAAATCACAAAATTGCTTAAAACTGATTATTAACCTTACCAAAGGTTAAGATAAGCTTAAATAAGCTTCTTTAATTTTAACAAAAGCTTATGAGAAGCTTGGATACAAATTTTGAAACTTGAAAATCTCCACAGTACACAGTAAACTTGGAATTCATATAAAACTTGGATTGAAGTTCACAAACACATTACAATGACACTTTAACATAAATGTGATACTAAGACACTGAAATTACAACATTTAAATTAAGCTACAACATTTATTTAAAAAAAAACGACATTAAGAAAAAAAATAAGAAACTAGCTACTACCCTTCTTGCTTCCTCCTTCTTCTTTTTATATGCTAATCAACTCTCCCACTTGTTCTGGACTTTTCCCACTTCTATTGATAGCCATTGGATGGCTAGAGATCAATTTTGGCCATTGATCTATTTTGGCGGGAAATAAGGTTTTGACCTGTGGGGGTTGAGTAAAGGCTAGAGGGTGCATTAAATGATTTTTGTAGTTGTGTGGAGGTGGAGGAGACATGGAAAGTGATATGGAGAGGAGGGGGGATGGGTGTGTTTGATTATTGCAGAGAAAGAGTTAAGAGGGAAGACTTTTTGGGCGCGGGGTGGGATTTTTGACCATAGTTTGACCGGTGGGTAATAATAGAAGGGGGGGGGGGGTCAAAATGGCTAATTGACAGGGGGTCACAATTAGGCAGGGTCCAAATTAGGTTTAATGGGTTAAATAACATAGGGACCAATTGTGTAAATTCTGAAACTTCAAGGACCTAGGCTGCCAATTCTGAAAAGTTTCTCCAAGGACTAAAACTGCCAATCTCAAAAAGTACAAGGACTAGACTTGCCATTTTCCAATTTTCCAGGGACCATTTATGACATTTTTCAAACTTGAGGGACCAAAGTTGTAATTTTGCAAATTTTAAACTTTGAAGGGTTTGTTTTAACAACTTTTGAATCCCATGGACCTTAAATGACTTTTTTCTTTATTTAGATATACCAGGGACTGTTTTTGACAACTTTTGAAACTTGGGGGACTAAAACTGCCATTTTTGCAAACTTGATACGTTTTTCATCTGATTTTGATATTTTTGCATTTAAAACACATAAAACACTGATTTGTGATATTTTTATCATTTTGATGCATTTTTGAGTGTTTTCAAATGATTTTGCAGTCTAGATTATACAAAAATGATGAGTATTTAGACACTCATCAATCCCCCACACTGAGATATTGCTAGTCCCTAGCAATGATTTGAAGCTTTAATGGATTTTAAAAACTCTTTACCAAAAGCCATCACTTCTGGAGTAGCCAAATGTTTCAGTTCAAGTAAGAACCTTGGTACACTGATAACCAAATGATTTTGAGCAAATCATAAGCTGTAAACGGATTTGATGTGTCTTTACCAGAAGCCGTACCCTTCTGGACTAGCCAACTCTTAGATAAATTATCAATATTATCTTTGGTGAGCTGATTACCAATTATGGATTTTCCACTGCCTTTACCACAAGCCATAATCTTGCGGGATAGCCAACTCTTCACTTTTTAGGATATGGTGAGTTGAAAACCATACAATTTTGGGCAAATTGCAAGCCATATAAACGGATTTGATATATCTTTACCAAGAGCCGTTTGCTCCTGGATTAGCCAATCCTTTAGTTTATCAAACATGGCGGACTGATAACCAATTGAGTAAGTGTAAAACACTTACTCCAAAAAAAATTTTTGGCCAAAAACGGGGGAATTGAGTAAATAATATATGAAATTCGCGAGAATTCCCCCCCACACTTAGAAATGAATATTGCCCTCAATATTCAAAGTACCGGCGGTTATGCCGAAACAAAGAACGTAAAAGGGAAATACTACGGCCATTATTTAGAAATAAGAGATTTTTTTTTTTTCTTTTTTTTTTTTTTTTTTTGAGAGATATATATATAATATGTGGGGCATTACCCCCACACTTAGGTGGTAGAAAGGGGTAAGAAGACAGAAATATGGGTGAAAACCCATATGGTATGTGCTACTGTTTTTGATTGCCGAGTCGCTAGCTTGACTCGACCCCGCATTCATTGGTTCATGGGGAAGCAAAGTGGAAGAAACAATCTCCATCGGACTTTCATTCAAGATGTTTGGATAAACATTGAAGTACGTGAAAGTTCCACACCGATGAGATAAAGAGAAAGAGACAGACCCGGCTCACAGATGGTACATGAAAATGCCGGGGTCAAAGATAATGTCTTCACTCCCGAAGGAGTTAAGACATGGAGAAGTCACACCGTATGTGAAGAAAAGAAGGAGAATCATGATGATGATCATGACTAACTCCTCATTATCAGAAGGAGAATTCATGATTTTTGGATCATGAATCTCATCAGTGAGGATAGAATCATCATCACATGATGGAAGAGATAAGATAGAATACAGAGGTGGGACAAGTGGTGTGCTCTGAGAGCTAGCAATTTCCACCACTTCCGTGATGGTCTCTGTATCGGCCTCAGACATTTCATCGAAAAGAGGATTTACTTTCTCTAAAGTGTAGTCATTATTAAATTCAAAAAGAGGATTTGAGAAAATCCCGGAAGTAACCTCAGAAATGTCGAGAGAATCACAAAAAGGCAAATCACAATCACTATCGGATATATCCTCAGACTCACTTGGGATTGGGATGAAGTTCTCAACATTAGACGATTCCGTTTCCGGAATTGTGCCAAGATGCTCATCCTCCATTATGAGAGAGTCTTTGGAAGCAAT